>CM030043.1:13227452-13679673 GCA_017639485.1 Pluvialis apricaria
CAGGCAACTTTCCCTGATGGTTCCTCTGAGTGCCATAATAAATAGTGAGCATGAACAATTTTTTTTTCTCTGACTGGAGATTCTGTCTATAATTTATCAGATAATTTACTTTCATGTTTTGAATTTACACAAAACTCTAACTCCCAGGTGAAATATGGTTTTACTTTAAACCCTCAAGGTGATTATGTTGATTCAGTGTGTGTTTTTAATGAAATTCACTTTTGTTTAGCTTTTTCTCTGAATTGTGATCCAGAAGATGAACTGACTTTTTTTAAAATTATTTTTTTAAAGTAGGATTGGGCAGAGCATATCCTCTGCCTTTTGCTGAAAGAGGAGCTTCAATAGTTGGTAAGTTTTATATTAACTAACTTGATCTAGGCAATAAACTTTGTCTTTTTACATAGCTGCCATTCAACAGTTGTCCTGGTTTGAGGTAAAACAGGACCAATTTTGTTCAGTAACTTCGCTTCTTAGCTGGGCCTCTTCTAACTACTGAAATTAACAGCATATTGTGCAGACAATGTTCACTCTCTCAGAGTGATAAGACCAATGTTTATAGCTGATGTCCAGACACAGTATGCAGGGAGGCTCTTGCTTATAGTTATTGTTCTAACACCCAAGGCCAACCAACTGTGTTATTTGCCACGTTGGAGGGTCGGAAGCGGAAAAGCATAATGGGGTCCCACCTGCGGGGAGGAGCGGACAGGACAGGTGACCCAAAACTGACCAACAGGGTATTCCATCCCATCTGCCTCATGCTCAGTATAAAAGCTGACGGAGCAAAGGGTCAGCCCCTTCTTTTTCTCCCTTCTTTTTCCCTTCTTCCTTCAATGGCTGACGTCTGAGGAGGACTCTGTCTGTTCGTCTGCCTTTGGACCCGATCCTGAATCCAGATCCGGAATCCACTTCCTGTCCGTCAATGAGTCCAGCCTGGGACTGCCCCAGTGCCAGCCGGTGTCGTGATTGTCATCCTGGGAGCTTGATACGGTTTTGTATATTTCTCATTATTTCCTTTTATTTTATTATTAATATTTCAGTAAAGTAGTTTAGATCCTTCTAAACTCGTAAGTCTCTTTTTCCTCCTCTGCCTCTCTCTTTGAAGAGGAGTATAGGGGAGCATCTGTTGGTCCCATCTGGGGTCCCCTATGTCCCCAGTGGCTGATTTGGCCTAAACCACGACAACAGTCCATGCTCTTTTTGACAGTAACTTATTTATTATTAATATAATATAATATAAATATTTATATAAATATAAATATTAATTATGTAATAGTTTTCTGTCTTATCTCTTGAGACTTAAATTTTGCTTCTATCTTTCTTTTTTTTGTGAAAGAAGTAGCCCAAGTTTGTCGAAAGGCTTATCTTTGCTGAAAAGCCAATTTGAATCAGATCATCACCCTGACCTTACTTTCATCCATACACACCAATTTTAACTGTGAGTTGTGGCCAGAGATTATATTATCTCAGGCGAGTACTATTCAGAAACTTTAAATATGACCATTTGAAAATGTGAACACTTATCTTCTACTACCTTCTCCCAGGAAAGGAATTATTAGAATGTAATGTAGTGTCAGTAGCCCCCAGAAAACACAGAATGTGCTGAAAGTGCACTGCATTTTTTCTCTCTGCAAAGTCTTCACACAAGAGCCATTCAGTCTCAATGACAGTACAAAATAGTTCTCAGTGAAAGATTTCTGTCAGTTTCATACTCATTTGGTTGAACCCTCTTCAGGGAATATTTAGTTGTGCAAAATGCTATATCACAAGGTAATTCTGATGGTTAAATTTTATATTCCTGTGCACTGTCTAGTAGTTGGCATCTGCTGTTTCACTGCCCATGAGTGAATTTGTATAGGTATTGCTGATGAGTTCAAGAATAAAGGGTTAAATAGACTTTGCTGACTGTAGTAGTTTAACCCCAGCCAGCAACTAGGACCATGCAGCCACTTGCTCACTTCCCCCACCCAGTAAGGCAGGGAGAAGAGAGAAAAAAGGAGGGGAAAAAAAGCAGCAACTTGTGGGTTGAGATAAAGACAGTTTAATAGAACAGTAACAGAAGAGGAGGATGATAATAATAATAATAGTAATAGTTAAAGAATATACAAAATAAAGTGATACAACACAAGTTGCTCTCACCACCCGATGATTGGTTGCCCAGCCTGTCCCAAGCAGCAATCGTGGATTCCTGCCCCCCTGGCCAACCCCCATTTATATACTGAGCATGACGTCTATGGTATGGAATATTCCTTTGGCCAGCTTGTCCTGTTTATGCTCCCTCTCAGCTTCTTTGGGAAGCTGAAATAGTCCTTGACTAATGAAAACATTACTTAGCAACAACTAAAATAATATGTGTTATCAACATTATTCTCATACTAAATCCAAAACACAGCAGCTACTAGAAAGAATATTAACTATCCCAGCTGAAACCAGGACACTGAGTATGGGCAAGAACTTGTCCACTGATTTTTCTAAAGTGAAATTGGGGCTTTTATTTGAAACTTACTAAAATCTCATAAAAATTGGTTGGTTTTACTCTCTTGATTAAATAGGAAAAGTCTGTGTGCAGGCAATTTAAAAAACCTTTCTTTTTCTTTTTTTCCCCCAGTAGTTGCCATCTTTGGTACTTACCTTATTTACTGGCAACATGAATATTTCATCTTACATTCTTATTTAACAAGAATTAGGTCACTAAAGCAACTCAAATGTTTAATTTTATTAATTCTGTGTAATTCTGACTTTCCAGAATGGTCTGTAAGAGAATGTATTATATTGCCTGACTATTGCTAATACTCCATTATCTCATGGCCTTATTGCACAATAGTTAAATCAGTAAGTTAAGAATTGACAATTTGTAAGGGAAACTTCTTGTTCTCTCTGAAATTACACCTCACTATATTTCACATCAGTTACTTTTGTAAATATCTATGATTTTCTCTAACTAAAGCAGATATGAGCTATGTATCATCTCTTTAAAACATTTTTTTTTAAAGTTATGATTATGAATATATGTAGTAAGAACTCCAGATATAGGAGTACCATGGGGTCATAATATGTGAGCTTTTCCATCTTAACCTTCTGTCCAGTAGCATATCTCATTCTGTGTATAACCTTCTGTTGAATGAGTTGCTGTCAGCTTGGTTAGACTGACCAGTTATCGTGGTTTAGGCCAAATCGGCCACTGGGGACATAGGGGACCCCAGATGGAACTGACAGATGCTCCCCTCTACCCCTCTTCAAAGAGAGAGGCAGAGGAGGAAAAAGAGACCTACGAGTTTAGAAGGATCTAAACTACTTTAATGAAATATTAATAATAAAATAAAAAAAAAGAAATAATGAGAAATATACAAAACCATATCAAGCTCCCAGGATGACAATCACGACACCGGCTGGCACTGGGGAAGTCCCAGGCTGGACTCAGTGACGGACGGGAACTGGATTCTGGATCTGCATTCAGGATCGGGACCAAAAGGCAGACGAACAGAGTCCTCCTCAGACGTCGGCCACTGAAGGAAGAGGGAGCCTGACCCTTTGATCCCTCAGCTTTTATAGTGAGCATGAGGCAGATGGGATGGAATACCCTGTTGGTCAGTTTTGGGTCACCTGTCCTGTCCGCTCCTCCCCGCAGGTGGGTCCCCACTGCGCTTTTCCGCTTCCGACCCTCCAACGTGGCAAATAACACAGTTGGTTGGCCTTGGGTGTTAGAGCAACAACTACAAGCAAGAGCCTCCCTGCATACCATTCCTTGGCATCAGCTATAAACATAGGTCTTACCACTCCGAGAGAGCGAACATTGTCTGCACAATATGCTCTTAATTTCAGTAGTTAGAAGAGCCTTGTCTAAGAAGCGAAGTTACTGAACAAAATTGGTCCTGTTTTATCTCAAACCAGGACACCAGTGCAACCAAAGCGGCATTCTCCCTTTTCTTCTCCCCCATAGGCTGCCTGTTGCCATCTTTTTTGTTACTCTCGGTTTCTCCTTCTTGCTTCTCATCAGAAAAAGCTGTAAGTGAGACTGAAGGGGATGTTTTATTTTTGTCTCACATACTGAATTCTATCCACACCCTACTATTTCTTCCTTTCTTTGTGATGTACAATGAATGATCTTGGAGGTGACTTCAAGGGATATAGCAAGAGCTCCTCATCTGCTGACAAAGTTGTTAATGAAATCAGAGGAGGAGGAGGGAAAGCAGTAGAAAATTATGATGTTATTTTTCCAGACTAAATTTAATGCTTCATCTATAGAAATAATGGATATGTTAAATGAGAAGTTGACACTGCTTAATAAAGGACTACTGCCACCTTGGCAATACTATATAAATTAAATAGGGTGGAATGTAATTTGGAGTAGGTAGACAGAGACATGGGAATTTAACTCATTTTTCTTCTTGTGTCACCGAAATCGGGAATAAACTCCTTAACACCAATGTAGTATTAAGAAGCAGGCATTCTCTTTATTGCAGCGCTGGATGCATGGGGGATCACTCCGCCCAGCGTGCGTACCACAGCTTCTAGCTAGACCCTATTTATTACACTGTAAGGTTTACATATTCATACGATTTATACATATGAAAATTATTACATTAACCCCTCCCAGCCGCACATGCACTTTCTTCCTTAGCGGTGGTCCTGAGAGTCCTTGATGGTTTCTTTTCTCTGCCTGAAGGGGCCGCCTTGTTATTCTTTAGGCAAGCTTTGTGCTCCGTCCCGCAGATTCCTTTCATATCAGTCTCATAATTGTGCGCTTAACCTCCTAGACCGACTTGTACTAGCCTCTCGCTCCGGCCTTGAGTTACAGTCCATGCTGTCTGAATTCTTTGCAGTTATCTCCTTTTACATTATTTCCATTCTGTCTGCAATTTAACCATTTTGGCATCTGCCTGAAAACCCAATTTTGTATCACTTGTTTTAATTATAATGGAAAACATTGCCTCATTTTGACTTAGTGTGGGGTTTGCCTTAGACCATACACAAATAGTGGCTAAATTTTAGTTTATATTGGGGTTCTACACATTTTAATTTTTTTAACTCCATGGAATTAGCTATTAATATCCTGGAAGTGCAATGAATACCATTCATTTACTTGAAAATGCATACATTTTATTTTAAATAGATTCAATGGAAGACGATGAAAAGCTTGTAAAGACAGCACTTGAGGCTTTGGGGGGGATAGGTACAGTTGCCTAATTCTTGTTGCAATTTGTTTGCAAGTGCAAAGCATTTATAAGCAGTGCAGTTGAGAATAATTGTATGATGTATAAGTGTGACAACAGCAGAAACCAGAAATCCTTGATGTCTGTAACTTTAAATAAGTGAAACTTAATGTTAAGTGATGTAAGAAGCGTGGCTGCCTCTTCCAACCTCTCCAGCTCAGCCGCTGGAGCCCAACCCGGCACCCGGTGCCCTGGGGGCCTCTGCTGCTGCCACTTTCCCATTAGCAGTTTCAAACAGTAATGAAGCTGTGCATGTATCCCAGAGACACGCCCATGCACACATGCACAGACACACACAGGACACTAATACTGCTGGTTACACAGGTTGCCACGGACAAGGCGCTGCCTTTAACAGCGTCTACATATAGGACTCACATAAAGCATAAACATAGACATAGACAGCCAGGTCCTCTCCATGCTGAGTTCTTTGCAGTTATCTCTTTTTACATTGTTTCCATTCTGTCTGCAATTTAACCATTTCAGCATCTACCTGAAAACCCAATTTTGTATTAACACCATTTCTTTTTCCTCTTGAGCTCCACAAGGAGTTCCCTGTTCATCCAAGCTGGTCTTATGCCCTGGTTGACTTTTGACACAATGGGATTGCCTGCTCCTGTGCTTTTAAAAGGTTCTTTAAAAAATGACCAGCCCTCAAAAGAAGATTCCTAGGGGACACTGCTAATTAGCTCCCTGAGTAGCTTAAAGTTTGCTCTCTTGAAATCCAGGGTAGCAACTCTGCTGTCCTTTTTTCTCATTACACTGAACATTTTAAACTCAACCATTTCACGATCACTGTGGCCAAGACAGCCACCTATCATCACATCCTGCACGAGTCCTTCCATATTCACAAATAAGAAATCTAAGAGGGCATCTTTCCTAGTTGGCTCACTGAGTACCTGTGACAAAAAATTATCCTCAACAAACTTCAGGAATTTCTCAAACTTGCTAGTCACAGAAGTATGGTATTCCCATTTGATGTCTGGGAAGTTGAAATCTCCCATAAGGACAAGGGTTAACGATCTAGAGATTTCTCCTGATTGCCTATAGATCATCCTGGCTGAGCAATTGATAGTAGACACCCATTAGGCATCTGGTTTGTTTTCCATCCCCCTAATCCTCACCCAGATGCTCTCAACCACATGAATTAAAAAAATACATTTTTAAACTTCTGTTTAGAAGCTTTTCTCAAAATACCTAAAGTAATAATTTGAATATGAAAGAGTGGAGAAATATAATTGGAAAAGGTTGTAGGAAGTAATTTGGGATACTTTCCTGATTCCAGCAAAGTCCAAATCTTTAGAAAATGCTACAGACACTTGAGATGTTTTATAGATGTGGTGGTTTAATCCCAGTAGGCAGCTGAGTCCCACACAGCTGCTAGCTCACTCCCCCTCCAGTGAGATGGGGTAGAGGATAAAAGTGAGAAAACTCATGGTTTGAGATAAAGACAGTTTAATAGATAAAGCAAAAGCTGCATGTGCAAGCAAAGCAAAATAAGGAATTCATTCGCTACTTCCCATTGGCTGGCAGGTGTTTAGCTATTTCCAGGAAATCAGGGCTCCATCACGCATAATGGTTACTTGGGAAGACAAATACCATAACTCCAAACGTCCCGTCTGTGACTGTTCAATCAACTCCTGCTCAGATTTTGGCTAACAGAGCTCATGCTAAGGCCTGATGTATGCTGGGAGCAGCACCATCAGGTCAAAGCAAGAGCACCACCTAGGCAGGACAGGTGGCCATAAAAAGCTAAAGGGCCATTATGCAGCCATTATCACCTGCAAATTGCTGTCTCCTGCAGCCATCATCTTTGCATATTGATTGTCTGGCAGTTTCATCAGAATCTGCTAACTTATGGAAATGGTATAGACCAATCTTCCAAGCTGGAAGGTAAAAAACTTCAATTTACTCAAAAAGCTTTTGAAGCTGATCCAACAGCAGCTGGACTGCTGAGGCTTTCATGCTTCCCAGTGTGATACAGGAGATGCCCACGCTGTGATGGAGGATGAAGAATGAGCACTCTCACCATCCGCTAGGTATCTGATTTTTGCTTATAGGGGCACAGATTAAGAGTTACATGTTATAAGGTATGAAACCTTATGACTTGATTGGTGAATAAGTGAATTCACGTGATAGACTAGTCTAGGCAAAAGGGGATTGAGCCCATTTGTCATGCTTGTTTGTTGTATTTCTTAATGAGCTAATAAAATAAAGTTTAATTTAAAGAGTACGTTGTCCTGCACATTTGAGAAATCCAAACTGACTGTGACACCACCTTCCTCCTCCTTCCCCACAGCTTTTATTGGTGAGCTTGATGTCATGGCATAGAATATCCCTTTGGTCAATTTGAGTCAGCTGTCCGAGCTGTGTCCCCTCCCAACTTCTTGCCCACTCCTAGCCTACTCACTGGCAGGGCAGTGTGAGAAGCAGAAATAGCCTTGACACTGTTTAAGAACTGTTTAGCAATTACTAGAACATGGGTATGTTATCAACAAATCCAAAACATAGCATTATGCAAGTTACTATGAAGAAAATTAACTCTATCCTAGACAATACCAGTACAATAGGCAAATAAAATAAAGCATTTCTCCCTGCTTCAACAAGTTTCAGGTTTGGAACAGAGACAGAAAACTAAAGAATGCGTACAAAATGAAGTAAAAAAGTAAATGATAGATCTGTGGTTATAACACTGAAATTTGTGCTTTATTTTGTTAGACAATTTAAATGTTATTTTTCTTTTCAAGAAAGGCTATAAATAGTATCCATCAATGAACTACAAATGAAAAGGAGGAAAGGTGATCAAAGAGGATGCATGGAAGTGAATTCTCTGCACTCCAGAGAGGACCTGGATGAAATAAAATACCTGTGCAGGAGTTAGCAAATTACCCTTGGGAAGAAGAAAAGCAAACATGAAGTAACCAAGGATTGCTTTACGCTGACAGCTTGCCAAGTAGCAGTTACGAAGTGTAGGTAAATGAGGCTGGATGGCTAGGTTTTAAAAGTGGGGTGCAAAATAAAAGAATGATTGCACCCTGGATAGATTTTAGGTATACAGCATAGAAGTTGAAGAAGCCAAAGTGAATCAGTGGATGCATGCTGTAGATATGAATTCTGAGAGCGAACCAATAATGTAAAGAAAGCTAAGAAAGAAAAGGCAGCTATGTAAGAGCACATCATGCAAGGGGTGAGCCATAAAATATTTGAGTTAATGACTAAAGTTCTAGGAAGATTTTTGAGAAACACTGCACGCCGAAAGATTATACACATAAGTTTTCAAATTTGCACAATATATAAGATCTATAATAAAAATATGTGAATTTTTATGCCCATTTCACTAAAATGAAACATAAATGAAATATGATTTGTATGACATTTATAAGATAGAACCATAATTAAATGGAGACTAAAGATTATTATTTTGAGATAACATTCCTCCCTGTTGACTCCTTTTTGGAATGCACAGCATCTTAAATAAAATTAAAAGCTCCTTGTTGCTACTGTAGACAGATGTAACCTAAAGATATGTACTGCTAACAAAACTTATCAATGTTTATTTAGATTTAGAGAAATTCTGTGCTGAAGACACCATTTTATGGAAAGTAAGCTATGAAATATTTTGATCAAAGAAGCAACATTCGATGAAAATTAAATTCTGTTTTCTGTTGACTCACACTGCCTTGTCAAATCTTTTGAAATCTATTATTTGCAGATATTATACTATCCACTTCCATCACACTATTTTCAATCCCCCATCTTATTTTGATTAAACAAGTGAACAAAATTAAACACATTTTTCATTATCTCAGTATCTGACATTTCACACATCTATTTGCTCTTCCAATCTTTGTCTGTTATCTTTTGCCAAACAGTCTCCCTGCAGTTATGGGTCCAGTACAACATATTTAGCATGTGAGTCAAAACAAAAGTAAAACCATGTTAGTTCAAAGCATGTCTGACATTCAAGTTTTAAAGCAACTCTAATTAAACTGAATAAAAATCACTTCATGAATATACAGTGATAAAAGAAAATTAATTCTCTTTCCATTCTGTTCTGTTCTCTGGCACAAGCTATTATGTTCATAAAATCTGAACACGACAATTTGCTAATAGCTATGATTGCCGAGATATTAGTATCCCAGATTGCATCACTGTGAGGTGCATCACACTGATAACATTAAACTAGCCATTCACATTTTCCTATTGAATAGTACTATGCAAATGCATCATTCCCATAGCAAAAGTATAAGAGCAATTCAGATTTCTCAAATCTTAGCAATCATTAGTGGTACCAAACTTTAAGTATGTTGAATATCCTAATACTGCTCCATGTTTCAAAGCTACACAAGTCATGACCTTCAAAGTAGTGAGTGTATTACTGATAGATAATTCTCTTACTTTCTAATAGAGAATATGAAGATAATGCAATCATGCATCTATGAATGAAAAAGTGTGCTTCTCTTGAATGTCTGATACCTATAAACACTGAAATATGTGGATTTAATTTAATAGAGAAAATTGTACAGTGATTACAGCTGTCTGAAAGTAATGATACTATACAAATCAGCCAATTACCAATATATTCATGTAATCTCTTTCTTGGTTTCCCTAGTACATTTCCAACAAGATGACAGAGGGAAGAGGGAAGACTTTGAACAGCAGAACTTCCACAAAACTTTAAATATAACTTGAACAAAAACTCTCATGAGGATTATAGTAATCGATTACTGTTAAAAATGGAAAAACTGTTCACTAAATGTAAAGTGGTGTCCTGGTTTGAGGTAAAACAGGACCAATTTTGTTCAGTAACTTTACTTTTTAGCTAGGCCTCTTTTAACTACTGAAATTAACAGCATATTGTGCAGACAATGTTCGCTCTCTCAGAGTGATAAGACCTATGTTTATGGATGATGCCAAGGAATGGTATGCAGAGAAGCTCTTGCTTATACTTATTGCTATAACAACCAAAGCCAGCTAACTTTGTTATTTGCCCCGTTGGAGGGTTGGAAGCAGAAAAGCGTAGTGGGGTCCCACCTGCAGGGAGGAGCGGACAGGACAGGTGACCCAAACTTGACCAACAGGATATTCCATCCCATCTGCCTCATGCTCAATATGAAAGCTGAGGGATCAAAGGATCAGCCCTCTTCCTTCAATGGCCGGCGTCCAAGGAGGACTCTGTCTGTTCGTCTGCCTTTGATCCTGATCCTGAATCCAGATCCAGAATCCAGTTCCCATCCATCACTGAGTCCAGCCTTGGACTTCTCTAGTGCCAGCAAGTGATGTGATCATCATCCTGGGAGCTGATACGGTTTTGTATATACTTCATTATTTCCTTTTTATTTTGTTATTAATATTTCATTAAAGTAGTTTAGTTTCTTATAAACTCATAAGTCTCTCTCTCCCTCCTGCCTCTCTTTGAAGGGAGGTAGGGGAGAGCATCTGTTGTTCTGCCCAGTGGCTGGTTCGGCCCAAATCATGACAAGTAGCTGTGAAACATACTGTGCACCCCTCATAGACCAAAATCTGTACCTTATCTCATTCATCACACCTGTAACAACACTACATACATCTGCCAGATAGCAGGATGGAGACCCATGCAACAGCCATGCCAAGCACTGTCCCCACAATGACAACAACCCAACTTCAGAGACTGAGTTTCTGAGCAGTTGCATGGTGCAAAGTTTTGCTGCCCTAACTGCATTACCTAGACTGCAAGGAAATTTTCCCTTCCTGACCGGTTCTGCTGGCAAAGCCATGGAGCAGGCAGTGCTGTGCCAGTGAATGGAAGCTCTCTTTGGCTTGTGGCCTCTGCTGCACAGGGGAAAAGCCCCCTCTGTCGGCACTAGAAGAGCTTTTGCTGCCACTGAAACAGCTGGCATAAACAAGGCTGGAGATTTTAGCTTTGGAGTGATTCCAGTTATTAAAAAGTATTTCTCAGGAACTGACATAGAAGTAGGCAAAATTTCCAATGTCCAGGATTCATGTTGGATCAGTGAGAGCAATGCAGTGCTTGCAACAGCTTCATTTTTGCCCATGATCCTGAAAGCCCCAGCTTTGGTGGCAATCGTTTACTTTCCATCACTTCTTTTGAGATACCCAAGAAGTTGAACTGATTTCCTGTACTAAACTGATACCCTACTGAGGAACACCACTGCAGCTTCTTTTGCATAGTAGGTCTATCAAGTTTAGGAACAGAATAGGGAATAAGAAGCTATTTTGTCTCTTATAACAAAGACTGATCCCAGGATTTGCTCCAAGGGAGGATTCTGTAAACACAGCTTTTACTAAAATTTGAATCTTATCCTATAGAAAAGACTTCAGCTACCTTGAATAGGAGAACTGTCTATTTAAGGAAAAAAATGCAAAAATATAGTCTGTACTGAAGTATAATAATCAGGTCTTCTAACTTGACTTTCTAGAAGCAAAAAGTCACATTGTGTCAAAAAAGAAAAATATAGAGAAATATACACCTGTTTATTAATGGAAGTTTATGAAAAGAAAGTCCAATGGGTTCATTTTTAGAAATAATAAGAATACCCATGCAAAATTTTCCCATAAACACAACTTGCAAATGCAGAATACAATTCACTTGTTACTCAGTCAACAATATATTAGTACCCACCCGTCGTGGTTTAGGCCAAATAGGCCACTGGGGACATAGGGGACCCCAGATGGGACCGACAGATGCTCCCCTCTACCCCTCTTCAAAGAGAGAGGTAGAGGAGGTAAAAGAGACCTACGAGTTTAGAAGGATCTAAACTACTTTAATGAAATATTAATAATAAAATAAGAAGGAAATAATGAGAAATATACAAAACCGTATCAAGCTCCCAGGATGACAATCACGACACTGGCTGGCACTGGGGCAGTCCCAGACAGGATTCAGTGACGGACGGGAACTGGGTTCCGGATCTGGATTCAGGATTGGGATCAAAGGCAGACGAACAGACAGAGTCCTCCTCAGACGTCGGCCACTGAAGGAAGAGGGAGCCTGACCCTTTGATCCCTCAGCTTTTATCCTGAGCATGAGGCAGATGGGATGGAATACCCTGTTGGTCAGTTTTGGGTCACCTGTCCTGTCCGCTCCTCCCCGCAGGTGGGTCCCCACTGCGCTTTTCCGCTTCCGACCCTCCAACATGGCAAATAACAAAGTTGGTTGGCCTTGGGTGTTATAGCAATAAGTATAAGCAAGAGCCTCCCTGCATACTGTGTCTGGACATCAGCTATAAACATAGGTCTTATCACTCTGAGAGAGCGAACATTGTCTGCACAATATGCTCTTAATTTCAGTCGTTAAAAGAGGCCCAGCTAAGAAGCGAAGTTACCGAACAAAATTGGTCCTGTTTTACCTCAAACCAGGACACCACCATGAGAGAGAGACGACTAATCTCTTATTTGCTCTTGGCTTCATTATTACCTCTTTCTGGCTAGAACAAGAGGATGCAACACCAGTGTGTTTCTAGCAAGCCTCAATTTCAGCAATATTTAACTAGAAAATAGCTAAGTTTTACACTAAGACACATCTCCATACACAACTGCTTAGAGTTATGTGGCAGGTTTCCCTGGCAGAAATTTGCTGAGGCTTGGAATCTTCCCTTATAAATTCTCTTTATAATGTCTCCTTTTCTTTTTTTCCTAGGAACATTCAGCAATGCCTGGAATCTTCCCAGAACAGGTAAAGAAAAAGATAAATAAAATTTCAATAGTTTTTATGTGGAAAAAGGCACCATTCTGCTTCTAGGTTTTTTCTTCATTAAGATCTAAAAAGCAGAATCAAAGGAATAACACCCCCCCATTTTTATTTTGTAATAAGCTTGCTATTAAAGTAGCCATTTTCTAAATAATCTCTTACCTCATGTTACATGCTTCAATATAACTATACCAAATTGAGATGCATGTGTTTACCTCTTTTACCCTTTCCTTTTTTCTCCCTTCCTCCTTTGTCACTGAAGAGGAAATATCAGAAATCCAGCAGGGAGGCTAAAGCATAGGATGATGTTGTGGTTTAAACCCAGCCGGCAACTACGCACCACACAGCTGCTCGCCCACTCCCCCCTGGTGGGATGGGGGAGAGAATCAGAAGAGTAAAAGGGAGAAAACTCATGGGTTGAGATAAAGGCAGTTTAACAGCTAAAGCAAAGCCATAACTCTGAATGTCCCCCCCTTCTTTCTTCTTCCCCCAGCTTTGTATACTGAGCACGACATTACATGGTATGGAATATCCCTTTGGTGAGCTGGGGTCAGCTGTCCCAGCTGTGTCCCCTCCCAAATTCTTGTGCATCCCCAACCTACTTGCTGGTGGGGTGGTGTGAGAATCAGAAAAGGCCTTGACTCTGTGTAAGCACTGCTCAGCAATAACTAAAACATCCCTGAATTATTAACACTGTTTTCAGCACAAATACAAAACATAGCCCCATACTAGCCGCTGTGAAGAAAATTAACTGTATCCCAGCCAAAACCAGCACATTCTCCACCCCTTATTCCATATCATTTATGTCATGCTCAGGTCCCACACTATCCAATACATCCTCACTAACCACCACCCCTTTCCCATCCTTTGATATAATACACAGATATCATTCCCTTAGTCTTTTGACTACCCCTGTGAAATGTCTGTAAAATGTCCATAAATGTCCATTGAGATAATTTAGTCCACGACTTTGAGGTCTATCTGTTATGGCGGTCACTCAGGACAGGAGAGGTGGTTTGTTGCGTGGAGTTACTGGGCACCAAAGCCAGCTCAGGTAGGGTCACTGCTGCACTTGCACTGCTTCTTGTAAGGCTTGTCCTCCATTGGTTCAGGTGGTTCCTGCTATAGCAATTCCCATAGCATGCAACTCAAATCCCAGGTTACAACAATTTAAAGGTATTTCCATTACAATCTCCACTCCTGGTACCTTTGGACCAGACCATATGGTTTAACATTGCAATGAACTCCTCCCCTTGCCCCTGCTCTGGCTTGGACTTATCCACAGACTGCAGTCCCTTAGGGGAGTACCTGCTCCAAGTGGAGCCTTATCTATGAGCCACAGTCTCTCCAGGAGTATATCTGCTACAGCATAGATTTATTCACAGCCACAGCTGCTTTGAGGTGCACCTGCTCCAGCGTGGCCTTACCCACAGCCACAAGTCCCTTCAGAAGTAGACCTGCTTATCCATGGCCACACACTTTGAGGTGCTCCAGCATCACCTCATGCACAGCCACTGATGCTTCAAGGTGTACCTGCTGCAGCATGGACTTATTCACAGCCACAGATGCTTCGAGATGTACCTGCTTTGGCATGGGCTTATCTACAGCCACAGACTCTTCGGGGTGTCCTGCTCCCACGTGGACTCATCCACAGGTCACAGTCCTGTCGACTTGAGCACAGATGAATGAATCTCAAAACTGAATGAGCTAACAAGGTAGAGAAGTTTGATTGCAATAAGAATTTGGTTACTGGCAGCAGGAGGCTACTGAATAAATCTGAAGTGTACCCTATTTGGAATAATGTGCTCAGTTCTGGTGCCTCATATAAAAAAATATACAATGGAACTAAAAAAGGTAGATAGAAGAGCCACAAAGACAAAGAAATAGCTTTTGAAAAAAAAAAAAGAAAAACCTTAAATAAGACATAAGATTCTTCATCTGGGAAAAGAGACAGCTGAAGGAAGATATAATCAAATCAAAAGCTGCTATTCACCAACACCTTAAGTATGAGTGACTAATGTTTTCCTATTCACCATCACCAAGGTAAAAATTAATCAGACACACTCATAATAAAATGACACTTGGCTAAAATCAGTCATACTTTTATATTTCCAAGATTCCAGTTCAGAAAATTGTTTAAGAAAGTTGAACTAGAACTTGAATGTTTTTAGTAGATTATATGACCTTCTTCACTAAATGGTTTGTAAGAGAAAGTGAAACATACAATATATTGATTTAAGGAAACTGTTAAGTTATGTTGTTCAGTTGTTCACTTCCAGTCATAGACCATCTGCTCCACCCCCAACCCCAGAAAAAAGGAAGAATCATGAGTTACTGAATAAAGTTTGGTCTTTGGGGTAATCAAAGACACATAATCAAGAATATATAATACAAGGCTTGATCTGAGAGTGGGAAAGTCCCATTATCCTCCTATGTGACTAAATGTGTAAGACATGCAATAGGAGGGATTAATAATCAAGACATAAGAAAGAACAGAAATGCAGATAATGAGGACAAATTGCAGTACTGGTTTTGGCTGGGATAGAGTTAAATTTCTTCATAGTAGCTAGTATGGGGCTATGTTTTGGATTTGTGCTGAAAACAGTGATGATCCCGCCTGGATGCCGTCCTGTGCAACGTGCTGTAGGTGTCCCTGCTGTGGCAGGGGGGGTGGACTTAGATGATCTCCAGAGGTCCCTTCCAACCCTGACGATACTGTGATACTGTGATGATAATACAGGGATGTTTTAGTTATTGCTGAGCAGTGCTTACACAGAGTCAAGGCCTTTTCTGCTTCTCACACCACTCCACCAGCAAGTAGGCTAGGGGTGCACAAGAAGTTGGGAGGGGACACAGCTAGGACAGCTGACCCCAGCTCACCAAAGGGATATTCCATGCCATATAACATCATGCTCAGCAATAAAAATCTGGGGGAAGAAGGAAGGGGGGGGGCATTCGGAGTCATGGCGTTTGTCTTCCCAAGTGACCGTTATGCGTGATGAAGCCCTGCTTTCCTGGTGATGGCTAAACAACTGCCTGCCGATGGGAAGTAGTGAATGAATTCCTTGTTTTGCTCTGCTTGCACACACAGCTTTTGCTTTAGCTGTTAAACTGCCTTTATCTCAACCCATGAGTTTTCTCCCTTTTACTCTTCTGATTCTCTCCCCCATCCCACCAGGGGGGAGTGGGCGAGCAGCTGTGTGGTGCATAGTTGCCGGCTGGGTTTAAACCACAACAACATAAAATGACTAAAATTTAGCAGCTTTATCTTTGACATTTCAGTGCAAGACAGAAAACCAAGAACCGAGGCATTTAACCAAAGTTCTCTCATTAGGTGGCAGAAGACAGCCATTAGTGCCCCCCTTAGCATTCTCCTCTGCAGAATAAAGAAATGCATTTCCTTCAGCCTCTCCTCACACCCCATGTGCTACAGCCCCATCATCACCTGGATGTCCTCTGAGCTCTCTCCAGTTTATCAATGCCTTTCTAGGTGTGGAATAATTACTAAAATAACCAAAATACAGCATTGTTCACACATTAAGGAAAAAGCTTAAAATCAAAAAGTCTCCTAAGGTAGAATACAGCCGCAGCTGGTACGCGAAGAATCCACTACATCTGTGATTCCCTGCACAATATCGCTCGCCGAGCAACACGGGGATGGAGTGGGGTGGAGATTCCACGGCCGAGCCCTGTGATAATCAGCAGATATGGGAACGAGATGGTCCTATGGAACTGATAAGCTGCACACTTACTACCCTGAGCCAACAGTTTGTCACATTTTGACAAAATGCTGTCCTTTGTGCACACTTTGCTCATTATAATGTCATTATAATACCTAAACACACCTCCATCCCAAAGGCTACCCGCCTCCAAGGTGCGACCACTCCTCCTTGAGTCTGCGCCCTGAATTTTTGATAAACTATACCTTTAAATGCGAAGCGAGAGAATTTTACACCAATCATAATAAAAGTATTTATGACTAGAGTCACTCAAACTCCACCTTGAAGGTAAAAAATAGTATAAAAATAGCCCAAAAAAGGGGGAATATTAGGGAAGACACCATCGTGAACAAGTCGAGGAGGACTCCATCAAAACTGCCTTCTACTTCCGGGACCAGCCGACGGGCTGAGCCTTTCTTCCCCCCCATAGGGACGCCTTCGGGTAAGACACAGACTATACCAAGCGCTTCCACAAAAAACTTAGAAATCTCTCTAGAGAGTCTCTTTCCTATATTTATAGCCAGGCTGTACTGTATATAACTTTGTCGCGTGTTTTGTATAACTAACACCACTTTTATTTGCACGTGCTTTGCAGACAGTGTATTTATCACCGGCAATCCATAAGAACTTATGTACTGTTGCTAAAATAAACTGTGCTGCTTAAGTAGCTGGTCATTTTGGTTTCTCATTGAACGCGACCATAAAAGTGGCCGTGGTAGTTCATGAGCATGACTGGACTGAGGGTGCAGTCCACTATTAGTGTATCCAGAATCGTGATAGTTTAATACATATATTAAACGTGACTGGACTGATAGTGGTGGATTGAGCATCACTCAGAATTCAAACCTAGCCGCACCTAGCCTCCCACTTCGGTGAGGAGTGTTAGAACGCAAGGGGGTTTGTTTTCTGCCAAACTGTTCTGCCCTTTCACGCAACACTAGGGCACCCAAAGCTGGACACAAGAAGTCCAGATGTGGTCTCATACACACCACAGCACTACTAATCACTTCTTACAACTTCAACGGTACTGTTTGGAACTTTTGAAAAAACAGTTCCTGGCTGTGATTGGAACCTAACATTGAGTTCAAATAAAGTTACAACTACCGTATATTCGCAAAAGTGATTTGATAGAGTGAGAAATGAGATTGGGAATGATGTCAGCTCTTGATTTTGAAGGGGAAAAAATTAATGTATTTAAAGGAGTGATAAATGCAAAGACTCTTCCTCAAGCATGCTTGCCAACTTAAATTTATCAAAGTAGCATTTGTCAATGAAAAAAATAGAACAGTAATCACCAAGTGTAGGAGAACCAATGTGATTTATAGAGGCAGTCAGCTTTAGCCTGCTTCAGGTACAAGAGACATGATTATGAGAGCAGAATTTCTACAGCTTCAAATTGCTTTAGGGAGCAGAGACCTCGGAGAACATCGCTGCCCAAACAAAGGACATTTAGAGGCATTATGAAGCCAAAGAGGATTCCAAATATTCACTAGCTTTCATGGTTTTACTTGACATTGTTTGCAATCTGTTTTGCCAGCATTTAATATATATTATTGACTTAAAATAGTGCATACCCAATCCCTTCAACTATGAAGTGCTCAATACTTTTGAGCACTGTCACAGTCCTGTAAAAATGGTTAGAGGTTAGGTTTTGTTTTAAGAAATATGCAGCTTGCAAAGACTTACAGTGAGATTCACCTATACAACAAATAATCACAAGAAGCAAAAAAAATTAACTTTCTCTACATAGATACAGCAATACAAAGCAGTAATCCTTTCAAAGAGCTCTAAGGACAGAAGAGCTACAAAAGGATTTCACAAAGAGAAATTCCAGGATAGCAATGATGCATCACTACAGTGACACTCTGTTCATGATTTTTTATTAATATTATTTGATTATATTTCATTTTTTTAAAATACTGGGTTTTTTTGTAATACTATGATTTTCTGGATTCAGTGTGTTCTGGAAATGTTCAGGAACTAGACTATTTAAAATTTACATCAATAATGTATTGATTATTTTAAAAAATATTTATCTTGCCAATACACTGCTACATGTTTTATAATTTATAGCAAATTTTCTATGTCTGAGAATTTGCTACTTAACTATTGGAATTTCAAACATTTTTGTATTGGCATGGACAAAGCACTTCTAACAGCATGGCAATATCCATCTATTCTTCTTTTTGCGCTTAAAAAAAACTTCTTGAGGACAGAAAAAAATCTTTCCTTTCAAGAAACCAAAGCTTCCTAGGTGCAGCCACCATTGAAAATTTATAAATATTTATGGGTTGATGAGCTTTTCAGCAGTTACAATCCTAATCAACTAGCCCTGTTGACATATAAAAAAGAATGAAAAAAGACAGTGGAAAGGTATTTTCCTTACATTTCAAATGTCAATTCATGTAACTCACTGGCAGCTCCTCCATTTGTGAGCTGTGTGGGGTTTTTTTAAATAGTAAAAGGAATGTTTCTGATTCTCATTTCAGTATTTGCATGTCTTTCACTTTAATAAATTTAATATTTATGGTCAAAGCATAATAGTGTTCTAATAATACATGGTTTTGAATGCATCAGCTTTAATATGTCCTCTGAGAGTTATTCTGAATTGCCTTTTTTTTCTCATTTTAGGCATATTTTCAAAGAATCATGAAATATCCTGAGTTGGAAGGGACCCACAAGGATCATCAAGTCCAACTCCTGACTCCACACAGAGCAACCTAAAAGTTAAACCATATATCTAAGAGTGTTGGTCCAAACACTTCTTGAACACTGACAGGTTTGGGGCCATGACCACTTCCCTGGGGAGATTGTTCCAGTGCTTGACCACCCTCTCAGTGAAGAACTTTTTCCTAATATCCAATCTGAATTTCCCCTGATGCAGCTTTAAGCCATTCCCTCGTGTCCTATCACTGGTCACCAGAGAGAAGAGATTGGCACCTCCCTCTCTGCTCCCCCTCATGAGGAAGCTGTAGACAGCAATGAGGTCACCACTCAGTCTCCTTTTCTCTAAGTTGAACAAACCAAGTATCCTCAGCTGCTCCTCATTAGTCATGCTCTCTAGTCCTTTCATCATCTTTGTTGCCCTCCTTTGAACACATTCTAATATTTTTATAACCTCCTTATATTGTGGAGCCCAAAACTGCACACAGCACTCAAGGTGAGGCCCCACCAATGCTGAGTATAGTGGCACAATCACTTCTTTTGACTGGTTAGCTATACTGTGCCTAATGCAACCAAGGATATGGTTGGCCTTTTTGGACACTGGGCACATTGTTGACTCATATTGAACTTACCAAAACCCCCAGATCCCTTTCTGCAGAGCTGCACTCCAGCCTCTTGTCCCCCAATCTATGCGTACATCCAGGATTACACCATCCCAGGTGCATGTTGTGGTTTAACCCCGGTGGGCAACTGAGCCCCACACAGCTACTTGCTCACTCCCCCCCGGTGGGATGGGGGAGCATCAGAAGGGTAAAAGTGAGAAAACTCGTGGGTTGAGATAAAGGCAGTTTAATAGGGAAAGCAAAAGCTGTGTGCGCAAGCAAAGCAAAACAAGGAATTCATTCACTACTTCCCATCAGCAGGCAGGTGTTCAGCCATCTCCAGGAAAGCAGGGCTCCATCACGCATAACGGTTACTTGGGAAGACAAAAAGCCATAACTCTGAATGTCCCCCCTTCCTCCTTCTTTCCCCCAGCTTTATATACTGAGCATGACATCATATGGTATGGAATATCCCTTTGGTCAGTTGGGGTTAGCTGTCTCAGCTGTGTCCCCTCCCAACTTCTTGTGTGCACCCAGACTACTCGCTGGCATGGCAGTGTGAGAAGCAGAAATGCTTGACACTGTGTAAGCTCTGTTCAGCAATAACTAGAACATCAGTGTGTTATCATCACTATTTTCAGAACAAATCCTAAACATAGGTACATACAAGCTGATATGAAGAAATTTAACTTTATCCCAGCCAAAACTGATACAGTGCAGAATCTGGCATTTGTCCTTGTAAAATTGGTGATTGCCCAGTGCTCATCAAGATCTCTCTGTAAGGCCTCTCTACCCTCAAGGGAATCCACAGCTGCTCCTAATTTAGTATCATTAGCAAACTTAGTATGCACTTAACTCCTATATCCAGGTGTCGCGGATGGAGCGATGCACTTCACTCATAGAAAGAAGCAGCAATACATTTATTGATATAAAACAGGGATTTAACAAAGTTTGATAGTAAATGCGACAGTGTTTTAATGAGATTCGATGGCAAGGCACATTTGGTTATTTACTGCATAGAGGACAGGGTCAGACAGAACTGTCAGGGAGACCTTCCTGTTGAGTCGAGGTTCAGAAAGGACACCCTTGCTTTCTAAACTCCTTCTCAAAGAGGACTCTAGGTGTGGCTGGATCCAATCTTAGTCCCAGACTTGGTCAACAGTTTATGTCTAAAGGATTATATATGTGCAATCAATCCTTTATATTACTTAGCTAAGATTTCAAAGTTTAGCATGCTATTAGTCACTTATTGAGGCTCTGTTGTGGCAAGGAATCTCTTAATCTCGAGAAGTAACCTTGAGAGGTGTTCCTACTCAAGGGGAGATCCTGGTGTGCAGCCTGCTGTCATTCAGAAGAGCTCTGTTCACTATTTCTGGGGGTAAGATGATTGACTTATAGTCATATTTGCATATCAACCACAGTACCAGTATTGTGGTTAGGTGGGCGCATTGCTCAAGTTAGCCCTTGGCTATTGTGTTGTTAATCTGTCTCCCTGAAACCACGTTGAGCCAGATGCAGCCATCATGACTAGATGCACCCATTATGACCACCATGGGTGGTTATCTCTTGGGCAGGGTTACGGGAGATAAAGGTCAGGTTGGGGGGGAGCACACTGTCACACCAGGTGATAAAAACACTGAGGAGAACTGGCCCTAAAATTGAGCCCTGGGGAGCACTACTTCTGACTGGCTGCAAGCCTGATGTAACCCCATTTACTACAACTCTTTGAGCCCGGCTCTTCAGCCAATTGTTCACCCATCATATTGTGTACATGTCTAGCTGTATGCTGGACATTTTTTCCAGAAGGATACTGTAAGAGACAGTATCAAAAGGTTTGCTAAAATCCAAAAAAAGCCACATCCACTGCCTTCCCTTCATCCATTAGGTGAGTAACCTTGTCGTAAAAGGATATTAAGTTAGTAAGGCACAACTTTCCCTTCATGAACCCATGTGGGCTTTGACCAATGACTGCATTGTCTTTCAAGTGTTTTTCAGTAACTCCCAGAATAATCTTCTCCATAATTTTACCAGGCACCAAAGTGAGACTGACAGGCCTGTAATTAGCAGGGTCTTCTTTCTTGCCCTTCCTGAAAATGGGAATAACATTTGCTAGCTTCCAGTCGACTGGGACCTTTCCATATTCCCAAGACCATTGATAAATAACTGAGAGAGGTCTCACAATAACATCAGCCAACTCTTTCAGTCCCCTGGGATAAGTATTTTATTTTAAAGAATTTATTCTTTAAATTTAGCTATGCACATAGCAGTGCCCCAGCCTAATGCATGGAGGACCCCGATACAGAGGAAAGCGGGGTTTATATATGTTACAATACAGTTGTATAAACCAATCAAATTACTCATGTTAAGGGATGGGCTAATCAGTTACTATTGCTCATATAATCGGTATGTACTTCTCCTATGCGGGTGGTACAGACATATGGTCAGTGGTGTGTTAATCTTCATTGTTCTAAAATGATGTCCCGTGTAGATGGGGGGGGTTTATGCTGGATTCTGATTGATTGCGGTTCTGGCCATGGTTATATGCCTGGTTTCATTGAAGGGTAAATCTTCCATTGTTTTCTTGTCGGTATGGGGTGTTCTCAGCTGGTAAGAGCTGGCTTAGGTTGGGTCGTATCGACTCCGAGGTAAAAGCTCTTCGAAGCAAGTCATATTGCAGTTAGAATCATAGAATCGTCTAGGTTGGAAGGGACCTTGAAGATCATCGAGTTCAACCATCAACCTAACACTGCCAAAACCACCACTAAACCATGTCCCTAAGCACCACATCTACATGTCTTTTAAATACCTCCAGGGATGGTGATTAAACCACTTCCCTGGGCAACTTGTTCCAATGTTCGATAACCTTTTCAGTGAAGAAATTCTTCCTAATATCCATCCTAAACCTTCCCTGGCACAACTTGAGGCCATTTCCTCTTGTCCTATCCCTTGTTACTTGGGAGAAGAGATCAACCCCCACCTCGCTACAACCTCCTTTCAGGTAGTTGTAGAGGGTGATAAGGTCTCCCCTCAGCCTCCTCTTCTCCAGACTAAACAGACCCAGTTCCCTCAGCTGCTCCTCATAAGACTTGTTCTCTAGACCCCTCACCAGCTTCGTTGCCCTTCTTTGCACACGCTCCAGCACCTCTACGTCCTTGTGGTGAGGGGCCCAAAACTGAACACAGTACTCAAGATGCGGCCTCACCAGTGCTAAGTACAGGGGGACAATCACTTCCCTAGTCCTGCTGGCCACACTATTCCTGATACAAGCCAGAATGCTATTGGCCTTCTTGGCCACCTGGGCACACTGCTGGCTCATATTCAGGCAGCTGTCTACCAACACCCCCAGGTCCTTTTCTGCCAGGCAGCTTTCCAGCCACTCTTCCCCAAGCCTGTAGCGTTGCATGGGGTTGTTGTGACCCAAGTGCAGGACCCAGCACTTGGCTATTTTCTCTTTCACTTGGCACTTAGCATCTTGTCTTTCACATCCCTCTGCAGCCCATGGAGGACCACAGTGGAGCAGATATCGACCCTGCAGCCTGTGGAGGACCCCACACCAGAGCAGGTGGATGTGCCCTGAAGGAAGCTTCATCCCATGGAGAGTCTGCACTGGAGCAGGCTCCTGGCAGGAACTGCGGCCCATGGGGACCCATGCTGGAGCAGTCCTTTCCTGATGGACTGTACCCCATGGAAAGGACCCATACTGGAGCAGTTTGTGAAGGACTGTATCCCGTGGGAAGGACCCCACTCTGGAGCAGGGGAAAAGTGTGAGGACGAAGGAGCGGCAGAGGGGAAGTATTATGAACTGACTGCAACCCCCATTCCCCATCCCCCCTGCATTGCTGGGGCAGGAGGGAAGAGGTAGAAGAGTCAAGACTGAAGTTAAGCCTGGGAAGAAGTGTGGAGTGGGGGGAAGGTGTTTATATCTTTGGGTTTTGTTGTCTACAGCAACCTGTACAATAACCAGGCCTCCTAAGATCTGGATGAAGTCCAGTGCACACAGTCTATTTGGCAGAAGATTGTACAGAATGTAGTGACATCATATGCCAACACCCTGGCAATAATGGACTCAGCAGACATTGAGGCACCAGTTGTGGATAGATTGGTCTGCCAGCTCCGTCAGTTTGAAGAGAATCTTTCTTCCCCCTATCCCTCAACCCTATGGGCTGCATGTCAACTGTGGAGAGACTGTTCCAAAAATTCCAGTGACTTGAAGAGAATGTAGAGAGTGTCTCTTCTTCCTTGCCCCTACAGGCCAGCATTTCAGATATCAAGAGTACTGTACGGAGTCAGTGCTCAAAGGAAAGGGAACCATGGGAACAAGCCACATGCCACCCTGTGGTTTTACCTGCGTGGCCACAGGAAGGATATGAGGAAGTGGGACAGTGCATCTACCTCGGACCTGGAAGCCCACGTACATGAATTGGGGGAATAAAAAAGAGACTAAAAAGGGTCTGTCCAGGAAGATTACTGCTCCAGTTGCTGTCGAGCAATTCCCCAAATGCAATAGAAGGGCTAAGGCCACCTTTCCCCCTTCTGATACTGATTCTCATTCTGATACTGAGGTAGCCTTTGGACCACTCCTTACAGGACAAGATGTGAGAAAAGTCTTCTAGAATGCAGCCATCGAGAATGGCCCCACCTGGAGCCTCTGTTGGAAAGCACCCAGTGAGTCCCAAGGTCCAACTCTAGGGTTTTGAAGCTGGGGGTATAGAGGATCCGAGACCTGCTAGACAC
This sequence comes from Pluvialis apricaria, assembly GCA_017639485.1. Taxonomy (NCBI): domain Eukaryota; kingdom Metazoa; phylum Chordata; class Aves; order Charadriiformes; family Charadriidae; genus Pluvialis; species Pluvialis apricaria. The sequence continues at coordinate 13,252,069 of CM030043.1, forward strand.
TGACTGAAGAAGAGATATTAGCAACATATGAAGAGGTTTGAGACAGTTCAGAAGTTGTTGATACAGAAGCACAACTCCTCTTGGCACCTTGACTGCCTATGATGTGCTGGATGATCAAAGGAAGGGTCCCTTCTACGCATCACATGACCAATGATACATGGAGTAAGTGGATAGCACTGATCAAACAATGAGCTCAAATGGGGAGCATCGCCTGAGGAGGTGACTTGTGCCCAAGAGGCCCCACTGTATAATAAACTACCAGAAAATGAGAAGCAATATGCCCTGTTTACTGAAGGGTCCTGTTGTGTTGTAGGAAACCATTGGAGGTGGAAAGCTGCTGTGTGGAGTCCCACATGACAAGTCACAGAAGTCACTGAAGGAAAAAGCAAATCAAGCCAGTTTCCAGAAGTGAAAGCCATCTGGCCCTAGAGACTGCCAAACGAGAGAAGTGGCCAGTACTCTATCTCTATAATGACTCCTGGGTGGTGGAGGTGGCTACAGCAATGGAAGTAGACCAACTGGCTGCGAGAGGTAAATCCATCTGGGCTGCGGCATTGTGGCAAGACATCGCTGCCCAGGTAGAGAACCTTGCTGTAAATGTACTTCATGAAGATGCTCACATGCCCAAGAACCATGCTACTGAAGAACATAAAACCAAGCAGGTAGACCAGGCTGCTAGAATTTAAGTGGCTCAGGTGGACCTGGACTGGGAATATAAGGGTGAGCTATTTATAGCTCAGTGGGCTCATGACATATCAGGACATCTAGGGACAGATGCAACATACAGATGGGCTTGTGATCAAGGGGAAGACATGACCACTGAAGCCATTGTACACGTTATTCAGGAATGGCAACATGTGCCATAATCAAGTGACCCAGGCAATTAAAGTCTCTCTGGAATGGCGGACTGTGGCTGTGATATCAATATAGGGAGGCCTGGCAGATCAAGTATATCACACTGCTATGAACATGCCAAGGCAAGCATCACATGCTTACCACAGTGGAGGTGAGCACCAGATGATTGGAAACATACCCTGTGACCCTTACCACCGCCCGAAACACCTTCCTGGGCCTTGAAAGATAAGTTCTGTGGCAACATGGCATCCCACTGTGAATTGAGTCAGACAACAGGACTCATTTCAGAAACAACCTCATAGACACCTGGACCAAGGAACATGACATTGACTGGGTGTATCACAATCCCTATCACGCATGTCTCCAGAAAGACTGAAAGATAAAATAGACTGTTAAAGACCATACTGAAAGCGATGGGTGCTGGGATATACAAGCACCGGGATGCAAATTTAGCAGAAGCCACTTGGATGGCTAACACCAGAAGATCAAATAGCCAACCTGACGCTGCACAAACAATACAACTATGTACTGCAGAAGGAGATAAGGTCCCTGTAGTGCACATAGTGTACTGGCTGGGTGTCATGGTTTCGTCTGGGATGGAGTTGACTTTATTGCTGGCAGTTGGTATAGTGCTGTGCTTTGGATTTGGGATCAGAATAGTGATGATAATGCACTGGTGGTTTTAGTTGTTGCTAAGCAGTCAAGGCCTTTGCTGCTCCTCATACTGCCCCACCAACAAGTAGGCTGGGAGTGCACAAAAAGTTGGGAGGAGACACAGCCAGGACAGCTGACCCCAACTGACCAAAGGGATATTTCATACCGTATGACATCATGCTCAGCAATATAAAGCTGGGGGAAGAAGAAGGAAGGGGGGGGGACGTTCGGAGTTATGGCATTTGTCTTCCCAAATGACCATGACACATGATGGAGCCCTGCTTTCCTGGAGATGGCTGAACACCTGTCTGCTGATGGGAAGCAGTGAATGTATTCCTTGTTTTGCTTTGCTTGTGTGTGCAGCTTTTGATATCTTATTAAACTGCCTTTATCTCAACACACAAGTTTTCCTTATTTTTCCGATTCTTCTCCCCATCCCATTGGGGAGGGGAGAAGTGAACAAGCAGCTGTGTGGTCCTAGTTGACCTGGGGTTAAACCATGACAGTGTCTAAGACAGAGTGAGTTGCTCCTCCCTCGGGAAAAGGCATACCCATTCATGGACTGGCTTTCTGTCGTGGTTTGGGCCGGACTGGCCACAGAAACAAATGACAGATGCTCTCCCCCATCTTTCTCTCCAAGGAGAGGAGAGAGAGAGAGAAAGAGACTTATGAGTTTAGGAAAAAAATGAAACTACTTTAATGAAATATTAATAATAAAATAATAAAAAGGAAATAACGAAATATATACAATATATACAAAACCGTATCAAGCTCCCAGGATGATGATCACGTCACTGGCAGGCACTGGGAAAGTCCCAGACTGGACTCAGTGATGAATGGGAACTGGATTCCGGATCTGGATTCAGGAATGCACAGAGTCCTCCTCGGACGCCGGCTATTGAAGGAAGAGGGCTGATCCTTTGATCCCTCAGCTTTTATACTGAGCATGAGGTAGATGGGATGGAATACCCTGTTAGTCGGTTTTGGGTCACCTGTCCTGTCTGCTCCTCCCAGCAGGTGCGATCCCTTTATGCTCTTCCACTTCCAACCCTCCAAAGGGGCACATAACAAAGTTAGCTGACCTTGGCTGTTACAGCAATAAGTATAAGCAAGAGCCTCTCTTCATACCATGCCTTGGCATCAGCTATAAACATAGGTCTTATCACTCTGAGAGCGAATAGGGTCTGGACAATATGCTGTTAATTTCAGAGAGTTCAGTTAGTTAGAAGAAGCTTAGCTGCAAAGTAAAATTACTGAACAGAAAATTGGTTCTGTTTTACCTCAAATCAGGACACTTCCACTCAAGGACATAGGTACACTTGGTGGGTATGGCTGGAGGATGGGTAAATCTGGTGTGTACCTCAAGGAGATTTAATCTTGACGTGCTGAAATAAGACTCCACAACCGAGAAGGTTGTAAAGTAGGTATGTTTATTCAGCGCTGGGCAGCACGGGGGGTCGTCCCACTAAATTCGTGCATGCCTAACGCGGCAGCTCGTATCGTATTTATGCAGCAGTGTTACATATTCATAAGGTTTCCCAATACGCCTATACATATTAACTATCTGTCCTGCTTCGTATGCAAATGAGCCATTTCCGTGATCTCCTCCCCACCGAGCATGCGCGGTTTCTTCTGGTGGTGGTCGTTGAGGGTCGAGAGGATGAAGGCAAACCCACTCCTCATCACTGCAAGTAACTCTTTTTTCCTGCGTAGGCTCAGTCTCTCTCTTATGAGACTCCACAACCGCAAGGTCAGTTCCAGCCGGTTTCTTTAGCAAGGCTGGCCATGACTGTTCTGTTTTTCTCTGCAACTCCCCTCTGCTAGTTCCTGTTTAAACATCTTACACGATGGCCAAGGTTATAATTATAGATATGGCTTAAGCAAGGCAATGGCTACAAGGTTATAGATATATGTTTTGCGTTAAGCATGTTCCCTCCTGCTATTAGCCCTTAAGTGTTAGTTCTCTCTATCAATCTTAGGGAAAAATAACCCACGATTTAAGTTTTATATTATAGGAAATACTACAGCAAGAATTAGCTGAAGCAATGGAGAATGAACCTTGCAAGAAGCCAGGCAGAGCTGTGGTGGGTTGACCTTGGTTGGCTACAAGATTCCCACCCATCCACTCTCTAACTCCTCAATAGAACAGAGGAAGAAAATAAGATGAAAAAACTCATGGGTCAAGATAAAGACTGGGAGATCACTTACCAGTTACAGTCATGGGCAAATCAAGCTTAACTTAGGGAAGATTAATGTAATTTATTGCAAATTAAAAATAGAGTAGGATGGTGAGAAAAAAAGACAAAACTAAAACCACCTTCTCCCCTATCCCCAACCATTCTTCCCAGGCTCAACTTCACTTCTTCATTCCTGACTCTTCTGCCTCCTCCCCTGCAGAAAAGTGCAGGGAGGATGGGGAATGGGGTGTTGTGGTCACTTCATAACAATTCCTCTCTGCCACTCATTTCTCCTCACACTCTTCCCCTGCAACAGCATGGCATCCCTCCCCACGGGGTTCAGTCCTTCATGAACTGCTCCAGCATGGGTCCTCCACAGGCTGCAGCTTCCTTCAGGGCATATCCACCTGCTCCACCATGGCCTCTTCCACAGGCTGCAGGGGAATATCTGCTCTGGTGTCTGGAGCACCTCCTCCTTCTTCTTTGACCTTGGTGTCTTCAGGATTGTTTCTCACACTTTTTTTCCTCTCTCTCTCTCTCTCACTTCTGCACAGTGTTTTTACACTTTCTTAAATAAATTTTCACTGAGGTGCCACCAGCTGGATCTGTCTGGCATGGTGGCAACCCCTGGTCTCTTGTCACAGAGGCCACCCCTGCAGCCTGCTCCGCTACAAAAGTCCTTGCCACGCAAACCCAGTACAATTAAAAGAAGCAGCTATCAGATGCAGCAGTTTTCTCAGCAGTTTGTGCAGAAGGACGCAAAGAAGAGGGCCTCATCTGAGTTCAAACCAGTGTACACAGTCTCAGGTATGGTGGTGACAGACCACAAGGCAGTTTCCCCAGCAGGTGTTGGAGCAGCTGCCCCTACCAGGGCAGAGGTTTTCACCCACATGAAACTTCAGAAGGTGGATGCAGCCACGCAAGTCCTAAGCTGAAAGGAGTGCCTGGGGCATCTCTCTGATGCCGGAAGAGATGGCCACCTTTGCTGCAGAAGACCTGTGTTGCCAAGTGAAGGAATTAAGGGAGGAAGTCAGCAGGCCATGCAGAATCAGAAATGAGAGAGAGAGGATATTCTCAGAGACGCAACAGCCTGAAGAGCCCAGGACCTCAGCTGCAGTAGAGAAGCAGGCAGTGTCCATCCCTAATAGAAAAGCAACTGCAAATTCTGGGAAAGGTGAAGAATGGAAGCTGGTGAGTTCCTGCACCAAGAGGAAGGCTCCTGCCCCACTTAAGGGCTTACAACTATGGAATAGGTTCACTGCTATTAAAGTTGAAGAGGAGCCAGATGTGCCTTCAGGAATCTGGTCCACCTGACCATGAACAATGCAAGACCACCAGGAAGAAGTAGTGAGTAACAGTAGTGGGTGACTCCCTGCTGTGGGGTACAGAGGCACCCATCTGCTGACCTGATCTATCATCTAGAGATGTTTGCTGCTTGTTCAGGGGTCTGGATCTGGGATGTTGTGGAGGGACTGCCGAAGCTTGTCCAAGCCTGTGACTACCCTCTGCTGTTCTTCCTTGTGGGCACCAATGATACTGCTAGGGGCAACCTGGAGAGTATCAGAAGTGACTACAGAGCTCTGGGGGCAGTAGTCAAGGGCATGGGGGCCCAGGAGGTGTTCTCCTCTATCAGTGGAGGAGCAAGGGTGTGAGGATGAGGGCACTGATAATGCAGGTCAATAATTGTTTGCGGTGCTGGTGTTAATGACAGGGTTTTGGTTTCTATGACCATGGGACTCTGTAGATCAGTGTCTGCTTGGGAGAGGTGAGATCTGCCTCACTAAACAGGGCAAAGCTATTTTTGTCTGTAGGATGGCTGACCTGGTAAGGAGGGCTTTAAACTAGGAATGATGGGGAAGGGGCCTCCAACATTGGCAAGTAAGCAAGGAAGTGCCTACAAGGCATCATTATGGAGAAATCCCCAAAACCCTTTCTGGGAAATCAGAATGCTGGGGTGCATCTCTGAAGGGCCTGTACACTAATGCACGCAGTATGGGAAATATACATGAATTAGAGATCTGTGTGTAGTTGCAATTATTGTGATCACAGAGATCTGGTGGGATGGCTCTCATGACTGGAGTGCTGCAATGGAGGAATACAGGCTCTTTAGGAAGGACAGGCTGGGAAGATGAGGAGGTGGAATTGCCCTTTATGCGAGACAACAGCTGGAGTGCATGGAGCTCTGCCTAGGGATGGAAAATTAATCAAGTGACAGCTTATTGGTAAGGATTAAAGAGCAGACTAATCAAAGAGCAGACCAATATGGCTGACATTGTAATGGGTGTCTGCTATAGGCCACCTGACCAGGAAGAACAAGTGGATGAGGCTTTCTACAGACAGATAGGAGCAGCCTCACATTTGCAGGCCCTGGCCCTCATGGGGGACTTCAACCACTCTGATATCTTCTGGGGGGACAACACAGCAGGACATAAGCAATCCAGAAGGTTCCTGGAGTGCATCAATGACAACTTCCTCCTCCAAGTGACAGAGGAGCCAAAGAGGAGAGGTGCTATGCTAGAACTCATACTCTCCAACAAGGAGGGGTTTGTTGAGGATGTGAAGATGTGAAGGCTGAAGGCAACCTTGAATGTAGTGACAATGAGATGGTGGAGCTGAAGATCCTGAGAGGAGGGAGGAGGGCAAGATCACAGCCCTGGACTTGATGAGAGCAGACTTTGACCTACTCAAGGATCTGCTTGGAAGAGTTCTGTGGGATAAGTCCCCGGAGGGAAGAGTGGACCAAGAAAGCTGGTTGATATTCAAGGATCACCTCCTCCAAGCTCAAGAGCAGTCAATCCCAAGGAGTAGGAAGTCAGGCAAAAATGCCAGGAGGCCTGCATGGATGAACAAGGAGCACCTGGCAAAATTCAAGCACAAGAAGGAAGCATACAGAAGGTAGAAGCAGGGACAGGTAACCTGGGAGGAATATAGAGACATTGTCTGAACATGCAGAGATGCAGTTAGGAAAGCCAAAGCCCAAATCGAATTGAATCAGGCAAGATATGTCAAAAGCAAGAAGGGCTTCAATAAGTACCTAGGTGACAAAAGGCAGGCTAGGGAAAATGTGGGCTTGTTGCTGAATGGGGCAGGGAACCTAGTGACACAGGACATGGAAAAGACTGAGGCACTTAATGCTGCCTTCACCTCAGTCTTTATTAGCAAGACTGGCTTTCAGGAATTCCAGGTCCCAGAGACCAGGGGGGAAGTCTGGAGCAAGGAAGATGTACCCTTGGTGGAAGAGGATCAGGTCAAGGAATATTTAAGCAAATTGGACATGCCTAAGTCCATGGGCCCTGATGGGATGCGAGTGCTGAGGGAGCTGTCTGATGTTATTGCAAGGCCACTCTCAAAAATCTTTGATCGATCATGGAGATTGGAAGAAGTACCCAAAGGCTGGAGGAAAGCAAATGTCACTCCTATCTTCAAGACAGGCAAGAAGGAGGACCCGGGGAACTACAGTCCAGTCAGCCTCACCTCGATCCCTGGGAAGGTGATGGAGCAGCTAATCCTGGAAACCATTTCCAGGCATGTGAAAGACAAGAAAGTCATCAGGAGTAGTCAGCGTGGCTTCACCAAGGGGAAGTCACGCTTGACCAACTTGATAACCTTCTATGATGAAATGACTGGCCTGGTAGACAGGGACAGAGCAGTGGATGTAGTCTACCTGGACTTCAGGAAGGCCTTCGACACCGTCTCCTCGTGGAGAAGCTGATGAAGTATGAGCTGGATGAGCAGACAGTGAGGTGGACTGAAAACTGGCTGAACAGCCAGGCCCAGAGGGTGGTGATCAGTGGCACAAAGTCTAGTTGCAGGCCAGTAACTAGTGGTGTACCCCAGGGGTCAATAATGGGTTTAACATCTTCATTACTGATCTGGATGATGGGGCAGAGTGTACCCTCAGCAAGTTTGCTGATGACACCAAACTGGGAGGAGTGGCTGATACACCAGAATGTCATGCTGCCATCCAGAGGGACCTCAACAGGCTGTAGAAATGGGCTGACAGGAACCTCATGAAGTTCAACAATGGGAAGTAGCTCTCTGCCAGAGGCTCCAGGTCAGGCCATGCTCCCCATCTGCAGCGCAGAGGATGTTTCACACATCTGGTCCTGTCCAGACTGGACCAAGGACTACTGCACAAACTGTCTCTAGTTCTATGTGTTCAAAGCCTTGTTACTGCTCAGGACCACATTTGAAACAGTTTTTTTGGGTCCTTTGAAAAGTCTCACAATCTGACTGTAACCTGGAAAATGCATTCTCCAGAAACCTACAATGTCTTTCCATTTTGTTCTTAAAACTGGGTATCCCATGCAGGTCTTATGACCTTGCTTTGTTTTATGGTGAAACCAGCTTTCAGAGGGATTTGGATTTTTCTTTTCCCTTTCTCAAACAGTTCCTCTGCTGTGTCACCCCACACCACCCCACACGATGATGTTGTCGATGTATTGCAGGTGTTCAGGGGCATCACCCTGTTCCAATGCAGTCTGGATCAGTCCGTTACAAAAGGTAGGGCTGTGCTTCCACCCCTGGGGCAGTCGATTCCAGGTGTACTGGACACCCCTCCAGGTGAAAGCAAACTGTGGCCTGCACTCTGCTGCCATAGGAACTGAAAAAAAAGGCATTGGCAATATCATCTGTAACATAGCACTCAGCTGCCTTTGACTCCAGTTTATATTGGTGTTCTAGCATGTATGTTATGGCAGCACTCAACACTGGCATGGCTTCATTCAGGCCATGGTAATCTACTCTTAGCCTCTACCCTCTGTCAGACTTTCACACTGGCCATATGTGACTATCAAAGAGTGAGTGAGTCTTGCTGATCACTCCCTGGCTCTCCAGTTGACTAATCAGCTCATGCATAGGAACCGGGGAGTCTTGGTTGGTGCAATATTGCCACTGGTGCACTGTCATGGCAGCAATTGGCACCTGCTGTTCTTCGACACGCAGCAACCCCACAACAGAAGGATCCTCCAAGATGCTGGAAAAGGTAGACACCTGTTGAATCTTCTCTGTATCCATGGTGGGTACATTCAAAGCCCATCGGTTCTCTTTTGGGTCCTTGATGTGCCCTCTCCTGAGGTAGTCCATGCAAGGATACATGAAGCATCCGTGCCGGTCACAATAGGATGCCCCTGCCACTTGTTCCCTGTCAGGCTCACCTCAACCTCCAACACAGACAACTGTTGGGATCCCCCTGTCACTCCAGAAATCCAAATGGGTTCTGTCCCCTTATACCCTGATGGCATGTGGTCGGTTGACCACAGCTGGCAGCTAAGCCCTAATCCAATCACTTGCTGGGGGAGAGAATCAGAAGGGCTAAAGCAGGAAAAACATGTGGGTCGAGATAGAGACAGTTTAATAAGTGAAGTAAAGCTGTGTGCACAAGAAAAGCAAAATAAGGAATTCATTCACTACTTCCCATTGGCAGGCAGGTGTTTAGCCATTTCCAGGAAAGCAGGGCTCCATCACGCTGGTTACTTGGGAAGACAAATGCCATAACCCCAAATGTCCCCCTTTCCTCCTCCTTTCCCTGATCTTTTATTGCTGAGGATGACAGCATATAGTATGGAATATCCCTTTGGTCAGTTGGGGTCAGCTGTTCCAGCTGTGTCCCCTCCCAACTTCTTGTGCACCCCCAGCCTACTCACTCAGTGTGAGAAGCCCAACACTTTCCTGCCATTATTGAAATTCCACTCACAGGGCAATTTTTTATGTTCTTCTACTACCTTTCCATGTTTTTCTACTACCTTCTCCCAAGTGTCTGCATCCATTACATCCTGTGTATTTTACAGAATCCCACTTCTGATACCAATTAATGTCATGACCTAAAGGGTTACCTGGCCTGCAGGTGTGCAGAGATCTCGACAGTGGGTTTGTAGGATTCCAGAATACACAAGGACATGGAGGCTTTTATCCTCTAACTGTCTCTACTTTATTTCAGATTACCACAAAAATCTCCACTAGCAAGTAAACTGCCACAAAATCACCACTAGCAAGTATACTTATGATTAATAAAGTGAATATATATATATCAAGCTATTACAAATTACTATCAGCAATCAATAATATAGTATCAATCAATAGTATGGCAGCAGTCAATAATAACAACAACCAATCATATAGCAACAACCAAGAAGGTATATACTAATACAGATTACTACAAACTTATCATTATTGAAGCAACTTATCAACAATATAAAAGCAGATATATTACAATAGATTACTTATATGGATATATAATACGGTATCAAGTGAATTAGACAGATTTCAGAAGGGGCCAAATCATCCCAAAGGTGGAAGGACAAACCAAACCGACCTCAAAGGGGTAGAAGGGGTCAAAAAGGGGGACCAATAAGATAACAGACAGAGTCTCACTTCAAAGAGGATCCATGTCACAGAGTCTGGAGTCAGCCAGGCATCCCCAGTGAGGGTCCAAGATCTCGTAGAAAGTTTGTGGAGAATTCAGCCTGTTTAGGAAAGGAAAAGTACGTGCAGCATGGGAAGTTCTTGGATAGAGAGGCTCCATCTTTGAATAAAAATTAAGTAATTTTTATATCATAGAGACATAAGAGGGCGTAGGACACCACCACTTCGAGCAGCCAATAGATGCTGTTTATTTCTATTTTTCACCTGGAACAGCCAATAGATGATGATGTTTTCTGTTCTTTCAGACCCATTTTATTTTCCCAGACTGTTTTCCACCTTTTCAGAAGATGAGTTGCTGTTATAGTCCCTTGTTTTTGCGCTTATTGATGGTATCTCAGTATGCCTCCAGTTTCTAGATACCCCAGCTGTACTTCAAAGAGGCCAGCTGCACTTTTCAAGGATGTTTCTGATTCATAGGCTTAGTTTCCAGGCTGGCAGTTCCAAGCTGGCAGGCCTTTCTCTGTCAGTGGTGTCAGAAGTGGGGCAGAAATGGAAAAAGCTGTGCAAATACTGTTCAGCAATAACTAAAACACTGCTGTGTTGTCAACACTGTTTTAGTCACAAATCCAAAACACATCACCATACAAGCTGCTATGAAGAAAATTAACTCCATCCCAGCCAGACCTAGTATATGGCATTAGGGTACACTGTGCATCTGTGTCCACCAAAGTGTTATATTCCTGTAGATCTGATGTGCCACACTGTCCAGTCAACACAGTCCAGTAAACCCAGTTGTCCCTTTCCTCTGCTTGGTTGGAGGCAGGGATCCTCTACTCCTGGTTGGAGTATTCACTATCTGACCCTTGCAGCGTCATACCTGAAATCCCTTCACCAAAATCAGGAGAGGAATTCTCAGCCCTTCTTCTACATCCAGGTTATTCCTGGTTGCCTTCTACTGTTTCAACAGCAAATGGAGCAATGGCCTTCTTGTATGATCACTTCTTAGCAGCTGTCTTCCTCCGAAGTTCATGCATGTGGGCTTCTAGCTTCAAGGTAGGGTCTCCATCCCACTTCCTCATGTCCTCCCCCCCAGTCATGCATGAAGAATGAGACTGCCATGCAGCCTGCGCCTGGGGCTTCCTTTCCCTCTGGCAGGTGGAAACTGGCTCCGTGGGACAACCCTGACAACTGAGACACTGGCCCATGGGGACAAGAAGGAAGAAAGATTCTCTTAAAAATAATCTCATGAGATTCAACAATGGGAAGTACAAAGTTCTGCACCTGGGGAGGAACAACCCCATGCATCAGTACATTCAGGGGAACAACTGGCTGGAAAGCAGCTTTTCAGAAAAGGACCTGGGGGTCCTGGTGGACACCAAGTTGAATATGAGCCAGCAATGTGCCCTTGCCACAAAGAAGGCCAACAGTATCCTGGGCTGTATTAGACAAAGTATTGCCAGCAGGTCGAGGGAGGCGGTCCTTCCCCTCTACTCAGCACTGGTAAGAGAGTGCTGTGTCCAGTACAAGAGAGATGGAGCTACTGGAGAGATTCCAACAAAGGGGCACTAAGATGATTAAGGGACTGGAGCATCTCTCCTATGAGGAAAGGCTGAGAGAGCTGGGACTGTTCAGCTTAGAGAAGTCACAGGGGGAGATCTTATCAATGTATATAAATATCTGAAGAGAGGATGTAAAGAAGATGGAGCCAGGCTCTTTTCAGTGGTGTTCAGTGGGCACAAACTGAAACACGGGAGTTTTTGTCTGAACATAAGGAAACACTTTTTTACTGTTAGGTTGACTGAGCACTGGAACAGGTTGCCCGGAGAGGTTGTGGAGTCTCCCTCCTTGGAGATATTCAAAAGCCATCTGGACATGATCCTGAGCACCTGGCTCTAGGTGGCTGTTCTCAAGCCAAGGGGGGTTGGACCAGATCACCTCCAGAGGTCCCTTCCAACCTCAACCATTCTATGATTCTCTGGAAACACTGGAGCCAACAGGAATGTCACCTCACCAACAAGTTGTCTTGCCTTATGCCAGGATGAAACCAGGTTACAAACACCTGAAAAAAGGCAATGATGTTAGATAATAGGATGAAACAGATTACATGAAGATGTGCAAGAACATCAGGAGCCCTTGCAACAAAGCCAGACACATCAATTCCAGAGAAAAGGGAGGTGTAATCCCTCACTCATGCCACAAGGAAACCCCTCCTCAACAGGACAGGGGGAGAAAATAAGATTTTCTCATGGGTCAAGATAGAATCACAGAATCTCCTAGATTGGAAAAGACCTGTAAGATCATCTAGTCCAATCATTAACCTAACACTGACAATCCCACCACTAAACCATGTCCCTAAACACTATATCTACACAACCCTTAAATACCTCCAGGGATGGGGACTCCACCACTGCCCTGGGTAACGCGTTCCAATGCCTGATGACCCTTTCAGTAAAGAAATTCTTCCTAATATCCAATCTAAACTTCCCTTGGCGCAACTTGAAGCCATTTCCTCTTGTCCTATCACCTGTTACTTAACAGAACAGGTCGACTCCCACCTCTCTGCAACCTCCTTTCAGATAGTTGTAGAGAGTGATAAGGTCTCCCCTGAGCCTCCTTTTCTCCAGGCTAAACAACCCCAGTTCCCTCAGCTGCTCCTCATAAGACATGTGCTCCAGACCCCTCACCAGTTTTGTTGCCCTTCTTTGGACCCGCTCCAGCACCTCAATGTCCTTCTTATACTGCAGTGCCCAAAATTGAACACAGTACTCAAGGTGTGGCCTCACCAGTGCCAAGTACAGGGGTAAAATCACCTCCCTATGATAAGGACAGGGAGATCGCTTACCAATTACCATCACAGGCAAAACAGACTTGACTTGGGAAAATTAATTTAATTTATTGCCAATTAACACCAGAGCAGGAAAATGAGAAATAAAAACAAAACTAAAAACACCTTCCCCCACCCCCCCTTCTTACCAGGCTCAACTTCACTCCTGACTCTTACCTCCTCTCCCCAAGCAGCACAGGGAAATGGGGGTTGCAGTTAGTCCATAATGCTTCATCTCTGCCACTCCTTCCTCCTCAAGCTCTTACCTCTGGGCAAGGTAGAAACCTATTTAATCTTCTCTATATCCACAGCAGCTACACCAAATGCCCATCAGTATCCCTTTGGGTCCTTGAAGTATCCTTTCCTGAGGTAGTCTATGCCAAGGATACATGGGGCCTCCAGGCTAGTCACAATAACACTATTGTGACCAAGTGGCTTTTGCCACTAGTCCCCTGTTAAGTTCACCTCAGTCTCCAATGCAGACAACTGTTGGGATCCCCCTGTCACTCGAGAAATCCCTTATACCTTGATGGCATTAGGGTATACTGTGCATCAGCATCTACCAAAGCCTTACACTTCTGTGGATCTGATATGCCAGGCCATCAAATCCACACAGTCCAGTAAACCCAGTCATCTCTTTCGTCCTCCTGGCCGAAGGCAGGGACCCTCTATTCCCAGTCAGAGTATTCACTGTCTGACCCTTGCAGTGCCAGACCAGAGGTCCCTTCACCAGACTCAAGGGAAGCAATCTCAGTCCTTCTACATTTGGGGGATCACTGACTGCCTTATTCCGTCTTAACAGCAACTCAACTGACAGCTTTCTTGGGTGGCCCTTTCTTAGGAGCTGTCTTCCCCCTCAGTTTGTGTACACAGGCTTCCAGCTTAAAGGTGGGTTCACCATCCCACTTCCTCATGTCACCCCCCTGGTCACACAGGAAGAACCAGATTGCACCACACAGCATGCGCCTGGGACTCCCTTTCCCTTTGGCTGGGGGAAGAGGGTACTGGCTCCATGGGGTGCCCCTGACAGCCGAGGCGTTGTTTCGTGGGGATGAGGATGGAGAGAGATTTTCTTCAAAATGTCAGAATCAGGAAGATACTCTCGTCACAGTTGGTGTATTCAAATCAGGGCAATATATTGTTGCCAAGCTGTTGGAATATGACGCTGGAGCGTTTTGGACCACCTTCCTCTACATGGCTCGTATACACAGGATTTCATCCAGATCTTTGGAGACCTGGTTGTCATCCAGGTAGATGACTTCCAGCACCACTAATTCTCTCAGGAACTGGACGCTTTCCTCCGCGGTAGTCCACTCTCCTTGATAATCCACAAGATCTTCCTTGAAGGGATATCTTGCCTTCATGCTTGACAGGAGCTGCCTCCAGACACTGCGGATTGTTGCCTCTTTTCCAATTCCTCTCTCAATTCCCTGGTCCCTAATGAGGGATCTCAGCTGTTGAGCTTCCTTACCTTCTAATTCCTGACTGTTGGCCCCGCTATCCCAGCATCGGAGCAGCCAGGCAGCAATCCGCTCCCCTGGCTGGCAGCTGTAATCTTTCTGCATGTCTCAAAGTTCTCTTGAGGTCAGGGGTTGGGTAGTTTCTGCCTCTTGTCTTATTTCTCTCATTTCTTCCCATTTCTTTGCCAAGGGACCAGTTTCCTGATCAGACTCTTCCACCTCATCCTCCCTTATTAATCGATGATATGGACTCGTTGACCTCCTTGTCCACTGTTTCTTTTTCATTACTGGGGCAATTACTGTAGTTGCTATTTGGGTCTCTATCTCAACCACGGTGTCCTCAGATGTGGTTTGGGTCCCTGTCTTAACCATGCTCCTCTGATAGTACTGAATAGTGGCTCAATAGGCACAGGTCAAGCCCCAGTACAGTGCTAGAGGCTGTTGATTTTCATTGGGGTCGGCAAGGCACCCTTCTATCAGATGGCATGTCAATTTACCAGGATTACTTGCCTGTTCAGGTGTAAAATCCCAGGCTATGGGAGGTGATAACCGCACTGGCACCTGCCCAAATCCTTCCACACACCCTGCCACCCAGGAACCGGCTGCCTCAGGGCACATTTCAGTATAGCCTCACCCAGATGTTGTCTTCTCTTAGGCCAGGATGACCTGGAATCTGGATTTCACAAACCTGACAATAAGCCAACAGTGTTAGTAGTATTAAACAGCTCATGTAAAGGTGAACAAGGACCTTGGGAGCCTGTCTAACAAAACCACCCACATTGATCCCGGATAGGAAGAGAGAGGTGTATTCCTTCATCCTCTCCACAAGATAGCTCCCCCAGCACAGTAAGGACATCAATGCCAGGGCCAAGCGCATAGACATTGTTTGAAATAAAATGTTCCCAAGCTCAGCAAAATAAAGAGATAAGCAGTGCATTCAGCAAACTCCATGACCCGCACAGAAGCCTGACAATTAATAACTACTATAGCTACAGCACACTCAATTCAAAACTGACGTCATCTCAGGTCCCATGTTGGGCACCAAAAAGGACTGTGGTGGGTTGACCATGGCTGGCTGCCAGGTGCCCACCAAGCCGCTCTCTCACTCTCCCTCCTCAGCAGGACAGGGGGAGAAAATAAGATGAAAAAGCTCATGGATCAAGATAAAGGCAGTTTAAAGAAAAAACAGCATGTGGAAGCAAGGCAAAAAAAACAGATTTATTCTCTACTTTCTATCAGCAGGTGATGTTCAGCTACTTGCTGGGAAGTAAGGACTCAGTATGCAGAGCAGTTGGTTCGGAAGAGGAATGCCCCACCCCCTCACCCTTCCATTTTCTTAGCTTTTATTGCTGAGCATGAGGTCATATGGTATGGAATATCCCTTTAGTCAGCTTGGTTCAGGTGTCCCAGCTATGTACCCTCCCAACCTCTTGCCCACTCCCAGCCTAGTGGCCTTTGGGGGGGTGGGGGGGTTGGAGAGACAGCCTTGATGCTGTGTGGGCACTACACATCAACAGCCAAAACACTGGTGTGTGATCAACACCATTCTAGCTACAAATATAAAGCACAGCACTATGAGGGCTGCTATAGGGAAAGTTAACTCCACCCTAGCCAGACCTAAACCACAAGGTTTTGGTAGTGGGGGGGCTGCAGGGGTAGCCTCTTTGAGAAGAGGCATGGGGCTGCCCCCTGTGCTGGACACAGCCAGTTTGGCAACAGAACCAGCAGCTGCCCCTGTGTCAGACAGAGCGAGTTCCGTCTGGCTCCAAAATGCACCCACCACTGGCCAAAGGTGAGCCAGTCAGCGAAGCTGGTGGCACATCTGAGATATCATATTTAGGAAAGGGCAAAATGCTGCACAGCAGTGTGTGAGGAACGAGGGGAAAAAAGTATGAGATACAAGCCTGCAAACACCAAGGTCAAAAGAAGGGGAAGGAAGTGCTCCAGGCACCAGAGCAGAGATTCCCCTGCAGCCATGAAAGAGACCATGGTGGGGAAGGTTATCCCCCTGCAGCCCGTGGAGGACCATGTCAGAGCAGACATCCACACTGCAACCCATGGAGGACCCCAAGACAGAGCAGGTGGATATGCCCTGAAGGAAATGGCAACCTGTGGAGAGCCCATGCTGGAGCACACTCTCCTGCCAAGAACTGTGGCCCATGGAGAGGAGCCCATGAAGAAGCAAGTTCTCCTGAGAGGAACAGTGGCCAATGGAGAAATGCTGGAGTAGGAGAAAAGTGTGAGGAGGAAGGCGCAGGAGAAATGATCTGGTATGAAGCAACCGCAAGCCCCATTCCCCATAGCCCCTATGTTGCTTGGCAGGGAAGGATGTAGAGAAGCCGGGAATGAAGGAGTGAAGTTGAACCTGGGGAAAAAAGGAAGGGGGTGGAGGGGAGAAGATGTTTTAGTTTTTTGTCTTTGTTTCTCACCATATAACTTTATTTTAATTGGCAATGAATTAAATTAATCTTCCTCAAATCAAGTCTGTTTTGCCTGTGACTAACTGGTAAGTGATCTCCGTTTCTTTATCTCGACCCATGAGCTTTTTCATCTTATTTTCTCCCCCTGCCATGTTGAGGAGGGGGAGTGAGAGTTTGGCTGGATTGGGGTCTGGTAGCTGGCCAAGGTCAAACCACCATCACAGAATCACAGAATCACAGAATGGTCAGGGTTGGAAGGGACCTCTGGAGATCACCTAGTCCAACCCCCCTGCCACAGCAGGGTCACCTACAGCAGGTTGCACAGGACGGCGTCCAGTCGGGTTTTGAATGTCTCCAGTGTGGGAGACTCTACAACCTCTCTGGGCAGCCTGTGCCAGTGCTCCACCACCCTCAAAGTAAAGAAGTCCCTTCTCATGTTTAGATGGAACTTCCTATGTTCAAGTTTGTGCCCGTTACCTCTAGTCCTATCACTGGGCACCACTGAAAAAAGACTATTCTCATCTTGTGACGGAGACCGGCTCCAGGGCAGGTAAGACTGCACTGGGAGAAGGGATCTGTAGCTAAAAAGGCCGACGGAAAGCTCATTTTGGGGCTTTTTTGACGCTGGGCAAAGCCTCCTCCTCGTGCTGGGGGCTGACAGCTGGTGGACAGGCTGCTGACTAAGCCTGGGCAGAGCCAGCTCCTCCCGGGGCTCATCACACCGCCAACTTATAAGGGGCCCCAGGGAGGGCAGAGGCTAGCCCACCGAGCAGTAACCAGTGCTTGGGTGTGTGGCCTGCTGGTGGCAGGTGGGATGCACCTGTCCCAGAGGGGGAAAAGAATTTTGGGACAGGAATTAGCAGGGCTCGTTGACAGGGCTTTAAACTAGATATGAGGGGGGAAGGGGGGGATAACTAGGCCTGTTAGGACTAAACTCAAGGGAAACACGCCAAGGCTTGAGGGATGGTGGACTAGCAAGGACTCTCACTCTACCAATTCATTTCAGAGAAGTGATAGACACCTAGAAATTATGGAAACACCTGAGATGGGCCTGGTAGGAAATGGGGCCCACACTCACAAAGAGATGCTGAAACCATTAGCTCGTCTGAAGTGCATCTATACCAATGCACGCAGTATGAACAACAAACAGGGGGAGCTTGAAGCCATGATGCACCAGGAAAACTATGACATAGTGGCTATCACAGAAACCTGGTGGGATGCCTCACATGACTGGAGTGCCACAATTGAAGGCTACAAACTCTTCAGGAGGGATAGACAGGAAAGGAGACGTGGTGGAGTGGCCATGTATGTTAGAGAATGCTATGAGAGCTCAGAAATTAAGTATAGTGATAACAGGGTTGAGAGTGTTTGGATTAGGATAAGGGCAAATAAAGGTGATATCGCTGTGGGAGTCTGCTATAGACCTCCCAACCAAAGCAGTGAGGTGGATGAAGCCTTTTATAAGCAAGTGGGAGAAATATCGCAGTCGTTTGCCATTGTTCTTGTGGGGGACTTTAACCTCCCCGATATCTGCTGGGAATGCAACACGGCAGACAGGGAACAATCCAGGAGGTTCCTGGAATGTGTGGAGGATAACTTCCTCATGTAGCTGATAAGTGAGCCGACCAGGGAAAGTGCCCTCCTAGACCTGCTCCTTGTGAACAGGGAAGAACTTGTGGGGGAAGTAAAGATTGGAGGCCGTCTAGGGCACAGTGATCATGAGATGATTGAGTTCTCGATCCTTGGAGAAACAAGGAGAAGGGTTACCAAAACTGCCACCTTAGATTTCCGGAGGGCAAATTTTAATCTGTTCAGAAGACTGCTAGACAAAATCCCTTGGGAGGATGCCCTTAAGGATACAGGAGTCCAGGAAGGATGGACATACTTCAAGAAAGAAGTCTTAAAGGCACAGGAGCAGGCTGTTCTCATGTGCCGAAAAACAAGTAGGCGGGGAAGGAGGCCAGCCTGGCTAAATAGGGATCTCTTGCTGGATCTCAAAAACAAAAAGAGAGTCTACGACCTTTGGAAGAGGGGGCAAGTCTCTCATGAAGACTATAAAGATGTAGTGAAGCTATGCAGGGAGAAAATAAGGAGAGCCAAAGCGCAGCTAGAGCTCAACCTAGCTGCAGCTGTTAAGGATAATAAAAAATGTTTCTATAAATTCATTAACAACAAAAGGAGGATTAGGGAAAATCTCCCTCCTTTATTGGATGCAGAGGGAAACATAGTCACAAAGGATGAGGAAAAGGCTGAGGTGCTCAATGCCTACTTCGCGTCAGTCTTTAGCAGTGGAACTAGCTGTTCCCTGGACACCCAGCCTCATGAGATAGGAGACAGGGAGGGGAAGCAGAATAAGAGCATCATGATTAAAGAGGAAGAGATCAGTGATCTGCTATGCCGCTTGGATGCACACAAGTCTATGGGACCGGATGGGCTACACCCAAGAGTGCTGAAGGAGTTGGCAGATGTGCTCGCCAAACCGCTTTCCATCATTTACAGGAAGTCATGGCTAACTGGGGAGGTCCCAATGGACTGGAGGGTGGCAAATGTAACACCCATCTACAAGAACGGCAAAAAGGAGGATCCAGAAAACTATAGACCTGTCAGTCTAACCTCGATACCAGGGAAGGTCATGGAGCAGGTCATCTTGAGTGCCATCAAAACCCACATAATGGGCAACCAGGGAATCAGGCCTAGTCAGCATGGGTTTATGGAAGGCAGGTCCTGCCAGACGAACCTGATCTCCTTCTATGACAAGATAACCAGATTATTGGACGAGGGAAAGGCTGTTGATATTGTATACCTGGACTTTCGAAAAGCATTCGATACTGTCCCCCATACAATTCTCGTGGAAAAACTGGCTTCACACGGCCTGGATGAGCATACGATCTGCTGGATCAAGCAATGGCTGACTGAAAGGTCCCAAAGAGTGGTCCTCAATGGATTTAAATCCAGCTGGCGGCCGGTCACAAGTGGTGTGCCTCAGGGCTCAGTGTTAGGACCATTTCTGTTAAACGTCTTTATTGATGATCTCGATAAGGACATAGGGTGTATCATCAGCAAGTTCGCAGATGACACCAAGTTAAGCAGGAGTGTTGATTCCCAGGAGGATAGGGAAGCTCTACAGAGAGACTTAGATAGATTGGATCATTGGGCCAACATCAATGGTATGAGTTTCAACAAGGACAAGTGCCGGGTCCTGCACTTGGGCCACAATAACCCCATGCAGTGCTACAGGCTTGGGGAAGTGTGGCTGGAAAGCTGCCTGGCAGAAAGAGACCTGGGAGTTCTAATTGACAAGCAGCTGAATATGAGCTGGCAGTGTGCCCAGGTGGCCAAGAAAACCAACGGCATCCTGGCTTGTATTAGAAATAGTGTGGCCAGCAGAAGTAGGGAGGTGATTGTGCCCCTGTACTCAGCACTGGTGAGGCCACACCTCGAGTATTGTGTCCAGTTTTGGGCACCTCAATACAAGAGAGATATCGAGGTGCTGGAGCGAGTGCAGAGGAGGGCAACGAAGCTGGTGAAGGGCCTAGAAAACAAATCATATGAAGAGCGGTTGAAGGAGCTGGGACTGTTTAGTTTGAGGAACAGGAGGCTGAGGGGAGACCTCATCACTCTCTACAACTACTTGAAAGGACACTGTAGAGAGGTTGGTGCTGGTCTCTTCTCACAGGTAATTAATGACAGAATGAGAGGGAATGGCTTCAGGCTCCAACAGGGTAGATTTAGACTGAACATTAGGAAAGAATTTTTCACAGAAAGAGCGGTCGGGCATTGGAATAGGCTGCCCAGGGAGGTGGTTGAGTCACCATCCCTGGATGTGTTTAAGAGCCGTTTAGATGTGGTGTTGAGGGATATGGTGTAGGGGAGAACTTTGTAGTTCTCCCTGTAGTAGTAGGGTAGATGGTTGGACTCGATGATCCCAAGGGTCTCTTCCAACCTAGACAATTCTATGATTCTATGATTCTATGATCTACCTGGCACCCTCCCTTTAAGTATTTATAAGCATTGATAAGATCCCCCCTCAGCCTTCTTTTCTCCAGACTAAAAAGCCCCAAGTCCCTGAGCCTTTCCTCATAAGAAAGATGTTCCAATCCCCTAATCATCTTGGTAGCCCTTTGCTGGACCCTCTCCAGCAGTTCCCTGTCCTTTTTGAACCGGGGAGCCCAGAACTGGACACAGTACTCCAGATGCGGCCTCACCAGGGCAGAGTAGAGGGGGAGGATGACCTCCCTCGACCTGCTGGCCACACTCTTCTTGATGCGCCCCAGGATGCCATTGGCCTTGGCCACCAGGGCACATTGCTGGCTCATGGTCATCCTGTTGTCCACCAGGACTCCCAGGTCCCTTTCCACACAGCTGCTCTCCAGGAGGTCAGCCCCAAACCTGTACTGATGCATGGGGTTATTCCTCCCCAGATGCAGTACCCTACACTTGCCCTTGTTGAATTTCATCAGGTTTTTTTCTGCCCAACTCTCCAGCCTGTCCAGGTCACGCTGTATGGAAACACAGCCTTCCGGTGTGTCAGCCACCCCTCCCAGTTTTGAGTCATCAGCAAACTTGCTGATGGTACACTCTATCCCTTCATCCAGGTCATTGATGAATATATTGAACAGGACTAGACCCAGTACTGACCCCTGAGGGACACCACTAGTTACTGGCCTCCAACTAGACTCTGCACCACTAACCACAACCCTCTGAGCTCTATCTGTCAGCCACTGTTCAATCCACCCCACTGTCCGTTCATCTAACCCACACTTCCTAAGCTTGCCTGTGAGGATGATGTGGGAGACAGTGTCGAAAGCTTTGCTGAAGTCAAGGTAGACAACATCCACTGCCCTCCCCTCATCCACCCATCCAGTCACACCATCGTAGAAGGCTATCAGATGAGTCAGACATGACTTCCCCTTGGTGAATCCATGTTGACTACTCCTGATAACCTTCTTTTCCTCCAGATGCTTGGAGATGACGCCCAGAACAAGCTGTTCCATCATCTTTCCAGGGATGGAGGTGAGGCTGACAGGCCTGTAGTTTCCCGGGTCATCCTTCTTGCCCTTTTTGAAGACTGGAGTGACATTGGCTTTCCTCCAGTCCTCGGGCACCTCACCTTTTCTCCAGGACCTTAGACACCTTGAAATCTGTTTTGCAATTCATGAGCCATTGGCCGGTTCTTCTGGTTTGCATGGTCTTCTTTTGGGATTCCCTTCAGGTATTTTACTTATTGTTGCACATATTCTTCTCAATTTGGCATTTTTTCCTGGTTTTTCATTTTTGCAGAGAGTGTTGCCTGTGTCTTGCAGCACCATGCAAAGCTCAAAATCTGCCCCAGTAATACTGCATGCTCATCTTGTTGGGCTGGGCCCAGATGCAGGGGCCTCTCAGTGCAGCTCACAGGATTAGTCTCTGCATGTGACAGGGTTTGCACCAAGGGGCCCTTGGTGGGCCTCCTAGGAAGGCCCTATTCCCCCCATCCTTTTTATGCCCTCCTCCACCATCCAAAGTTACCCCCCACCCCAGACATATTAGGTCTTTTTCTGAAGCCTTGTGAAGTGGGGGACCCCAAACCTGCCTTTTACTTTTATTTAAATTCTTTAACTAAAACTTTAACTATTGATTCCATTAGCTCTTATTAAAGAATGTTTTATCCATTTTATATCTATGCTTTTACAGATATTTTTATTTAATTACTATATCTTCAAAAATGTATATATAAAAATATCACAGAATCATAGAATGGTTTAGGTTGGAAGGGACCTTAAAGATCATCTGGTTCAAACCCCCACCTGCCATGGGCAGGGACATATTCCACTAGACCAGGTTGCTCAAAGCCCCATTCAACCTGGCCTTGAACATTTCCAGGGATGGGACATCCACAACTTCTCTGGGCAACCTGTTCCAGTGCCTCACCACCCTCACAGGAAAGCATTTCTTCCTAATATCTAATCTAAATCTACCCTCTTCCAGTTTAAAACTCTTACCCCTCATCCTATCACTACATGCCCTTGTAAAAAGTCCCTCTCCAACTTTCTTGTACCTTTAGGTACTGGAAAGCCGCAATAAGGTCTCCCTGGAGTCTTCTCCAGGCTGAACAACCCCAACTCTCTCAGCCTTTCCTCATAGGAGAGGTGCTTCAGCCCTCTGATCATCTTCGTGGCCCTCCTCTGGACACACTCCAGCAGGACCATGTCCTTCTTGTGCTGAGGACTCCAAAGACGGAAGCAATACTCCAGGTGGGATCTCATGAGAGTGGAGTAGAGGGGCAGAATCACCTCCCTTGACCTGCTGGCCACACTTCTTTTGATGCAGCCCAGGATACGGTTGGCTTTCTGGGCTGCGATCGCACATTGCTGGCTCATGTCGAGCTTCTTGTCAATCATCACCCCCAGGTCCTTCTCCACAGGGCTGCTTTCCAGCCATTCCCCGCCCAGTCTGTATTTGTGCTTGGGATTGCCCCGACCCAGATGTAGGACCTTGCACTTGGCCTTGTTGAACTGCATGAGGTTGGCTTGGGCCCACCTCTCCAGCCTGTCCAGGTCCCTCTGGATGTCATCCTTCCCTTGCAGCGTGTTGACCACACCACACAGCTTGGTATTGTCTGCAAACTTGCTGAGGGTGCACTCAATCCCACTGTCCATGTCACTGACAAAGATGTTAAACAGCACTGGTCCCAGTACCAACCCCTGAGGAACACTACTTGTCACTGGTCTCCACTTGGACATGGAGCCATTGACCACAACTCTTTGATTGCGGCCATCTAGCCAGTTCTTTATCCACAGAGTCAAATCCACGTCTCTCCAATTTAGAGACCAGGATATCGTGTGGGACAGTGTCAAACGCTTTGCACAAGTCCAGGTAGATGACATCAGTTGCTCTTCCCTTATTCACCAAGGCTGTAACTCCATCATAGAAGGCCACCATATTTGTCAGGCATGACTTGCCCTTGGTGAAGCCATGTTGGCTGTCACCAATCACCTCCTTATTTTCCATGTGCCTTCACAGGGTTTCCTGGAGGATCTGCTCCATGATCTTGCTGGGCACAGAGGTGAGACTGACCGGCCTGTAGTTTCCCCAGGTCTTCCTTTTATCCTTTTTTAAAAATGGGGGTTGTGTTTCTCCTTTTCCAGTCAGTGGGAACTTCACTGGACTACCACGACTTTTCAAATATAATGGAAAGTGGCTTAGCAACTTCAATTGCCAGTTCCCTCAGGACCTGCGGATGTATCTCATCAGGTCCTATGGACTTGTGTACCTTTAAGTTCATTAGATGGTTTCGAACCTGATCTTCTCCTGCAGTGGGCAGTCCCTCAGTCTCCCAGTCTCACAGGAGATCCCGGAAGAGGCCAAAGTCTGCTCTCCTGGAGTCCAGAGTGGCGAGCTTGCTGTGCACCCCCTTCACTGCCCTAAGGATATTGAACTCTACCATTTCATGATCACTGCAGCCAAGGCTACCCTTGAGCTTGAAATTCCAGCTAGGCATGTACACTCCAGTAGGTTCCTCCAGTGCATTGATGATAACTTTTTGACTCAGGTGGTAGAGGAGCCCACAAGGAGAGGTGTACTACTGGACCTAGTACTGACAAACAAAGAGGGACTGGTGGAGGACGTTAAGGTTGGGGGCAGACTTGGCTGCAGTGATCATGAGAAGATGGAGTTCAGGATTAAGTGCAGTATGCACAAAATAACAAGGAGGGTTGAAACCTTGGACTTCAGGAGGGCTAACTTTGATCTCTTCAAGGAATTACTTGGAGAAATCCCATGGGAGAGGGCTCTAGAGGGTAAGGGGGCTCAAGAGAGCTGGCTGGTATTTAAGCACCACTTCCTCCAAGCTCAGGATCAGTGCATCTCTAAGAGCAAGAAATCGGGCAAGGGAAGAAGGAGACCTGCATGGCTGAGCAGGGAGCTTCTGAAAAAGCTCAGGTGGAAGAAGGGACTTTATAGGATGTGGACGAAGGGACTGACTGCTTGGGATGAGTATAAGAATGCTGTCAGGGTATGCAGGGATGAAACAAGGAAAGCCAAGGCAGCCTTGGATTTGAACCTGGCAAGGGATGTCAAGGCCAATAGGAAGGGTTTCTTTCAGTATATAGGAGGCAAAAGGAAAATTAGGGAAAATGTGGGCACGCTGTTGAACGAGACAGGTGCCATGGTGACAGATGATGCAGAGAAGGCAGAGTTGCTGAATGCCTTCTTTGCTTCTGTCTTCACTGCTCGGGCCAGCTCTCGGGAGTCCCAGACTTTGCAGGTAACAGAGAAAGTCTGGAGGAAGGAAAACTTTCCCCTGGTCGAAGAGGAACAAGTTAGAGAACAATTAAGTAAACTGGATACCCACAAGTCCATGGGGCCTGATGGGATGCACCCGCGAGTGCTGAGGGAGCTGGCAGCAGTCATTGCTGGGCCACTCTCCATCATCTTTGAAATGTCCTGGAGAACAGGGGAGGTGCCTGAGGACTGGAGGAAAGCCACTGTCACTCTAGTCTTCAAAATGACAAGAAGGATGACCCAGGAAACTACAGGCTGGTCAGCCTCACCTCCATCCCTGGAAAGATGATGGAACAGCTCGTTCTGGGGGTCATCTCCAAGCATCTGGAGGAAAAGAAGGTTCTCAGAAGTAGTCAACATGGATTCACCAAGGGGAAGTCATGTCTGACTCATCTGATAGCCTTCTACGATGGCGTGACTGGATGGGTGGATGAGGGGAGGGCAGTGGATGTTGTCTACCTTGACTTCAGCAAGGCTTTCGACACTGTCTCCCACATCATCCTCACAGAAAGTTAGGAAGTGTGGGACAGTGGGGTGGATTGAACAGTTGTTGACAGATAGAGCTCAGAGGGTTGTGGTTAGTGGTGCAGAGTCTAGTTGGAGGCCAGTAACTAGTGGTGTCCCTCAGGGGTCAGTACTGGGTCTAGTCCTGTTCAATATATTCATCAATGACCTGGATGAAGGGATAGAGTGTACCATCAGCAAGTTTGCTGATGACACAAAACTGGGAGGGGTGGCTGACACACCAGAAGGCTGTGCTGCCATACAGCGTGACCTGGACAGGCTGGAGAGTTGGGCAGAAAAAAACCTGATGAGGTTCAATAAAGGCAAGTGGAGGGTACTGCATCTGGGGAGGAATAACCCCATGCATCAGTACAGGTTGGGGGCTGACCTCCTGGAGAGCAGCTGTGCGGAAAGGGACCTGGGAGTCCTGGTGGACAACAGGATGACCATGAGCCAGCAATGTGCCCTGGTGGCCAAGAAGGCCAATGGCATCCTGGGGTGTATCAAGAAGAGTGTGGCCAGCAGGTCGAGGGAGGTCATCCTCCCCCTCTACTCTGCCCTGGTGAGGCCGCATCTGGAGTACTGTGTCCAGTTCTGGGCTCCCCGGTTCAAAAAGGACAGGGAACTGCTGGAGAGGGTCCAGCAAAGGGCTACTAAGATGATTAGGGGATTGGAGCATCTTTCTTATGAGGAAAGGCTCAGGGACTTGGGTCTTTTTAGTCTAGAAAAAAGAAGACTGAGGGGGGATCTTATCAATACTTATAAATACTTAAGGGGAGGGTGCCAGGTAGATGAGAAGAGTTTTTTTTCAGTGGCGCCCAGTGATAGGACAAGAGGTAATGGGCACAAACTGGAGCATAGGATGTTCCATCTTAACATGAGGAGGAACTTCTTTACTTTGAGGGTGGCAGAGCACTGGCACAGGCTGCCCAGAGAGGTTGTGGAGTCTCCCACACTGGAGACAGTCAAAACCTGCCTGGACGCCGTCCTGTGCAACGTGCTGTAGGTGTCCCTGCTGTGGCAGGGGGGTTGGACTAGATGATCTCTAGAGGTCCCTTCCAACCCTGACCATTCTGTGATTCTCCACTAGCCCCTCCTTGTTGGTAAGGACAAGGCCCAGCATAGCTCTTCTCCTCTTTGCCTCCTCTACACTTGGAGAAGGAATTTGTCATCAATGCATTCCAAGATGTTCCTGGATTGCTTGTGCAATATATGCATACATTTACTTCTATATGTATATATATAAAAAATAGTGTATCTATGTATAAATAAAAATTCATTTATTTATATTTGTACACTCCTTTATATATATTTTCTATATGTATGTATATATTGTATATAAATGTATATATTTCTATATCTGAGCACTTCCTTGTCCAAATGAAGTTGGTAGCCAATCACAGGACTACCTGAGAACATGTGGGTAGGATGTTGTAAAGAAATGGCTGTCAGCTAATCACAGAGCAGCATGAAAACATTTGGGTTATGACATTTAACAAAATGGTAGCTCCCTGCCAAAATGGTGACTGAAACAAAATGGTACCCCCCTTTGTATGTAAGGGAAGGGCCTTCTGGGTCTGATGTACTTCCAGGTAAAGTGGTAAGGGGGGCTGGTCCTGCCACCCAATGACAACAGACCACGTGACCAGAAGAGAGGAGTGGCTTCCAGGGCAAATGGCACGTGCTGGGAGAGGAGTGGGACTTCTACCAGAAACTGGAGGCAGGACATCTGTCACTTCTTGTATATCAGTTGTCCCTATGCTACTCCAGGGCCATATGCTAGCCTAGCGCATAGACATTGTTTTTATCAAAACATTCATAGGCACAGCAAAGTAGGGAGGTAAGCGGCACAGCAAAGTAGGGAGGTAAGCAGCACAGCAAACAGTAAGAGCTGATAGCAGCCGCTAACAAATCCATGACTCCATTATACAGTAAAGCAACAAAGCTCCATGACCCACACAGAAGCCTGCCAATTAACAACTACAACAGCTGTAGCATGCTCAGATCAAAACTGTCATTATCTCAGCACCCAAGTTGGGTGCCAAAAAGGACTGTGGTGGGTTGACCCTGGTCAGCGGTCAAACACCCATCCTGTTTCTCCCTTACTCACCTCTCCCATGAGATCGGGACAAAAGACTCATGGATGAAGATAATGACATTTAATAAGGAAAATAAAAGATGCATGCACAAGCAAAACAAAGAGAGTTCATTCACTACTTTCCATCAGCAGGCAGATGTCCAACCACTTCCTGGAAAGCAGGGTCTCAGTATACACAGCGGTTGCTTGGGAAGACAAACATTATTACCATGAACATCCCCCCTTCCTTCTCCTTTCCCTGAGCTTTTATTGCTGAGCACAACATCGTATTGTATGGAATATCCCCTTGGTGAATTTGGGTCAACTGTCTTGGCTATGTCCCCTCCCAACCTCTTGCCCGCCCCCAGTCTACTCACTCTGCAGGACGCAGGCAAGAGAGAGAAAGCCTTGATGCTGTGCAAGCACTGTTCAGCAGCAGCAGCCAAAACATTGGTTTGTTATCAACACTGTTTTAGCCATCAATGCAAAGCACAGTACCATATGGGCTACTATGATGAAATTTAACTCCAACCCAGCCAGACCTAGGTGACTAAGAGTAAGTTTATGCAGGCAAAACACAATTTAAGAACAGCAAGGGCAAAGGGCATAATTTCAGAGAAAGCTCCTCCCTAAGTTGTATCTACTTTGGAGGTAGCTTTTCATACGCTATGCTAAAGTACAAGAACACGGCAAGTACTCTCCCAGGCTACAACCATCTGAGGCCCAGGGTTTCCCTGAGACCCGTGCTTCATTCTATACATTTAGTTGGCTCTTTGAAGTTCACTAATTCATGTAACTGTGCAGACAAGGCCCTCTGTGTATGATGTGATCACAGCATGGCTATCAGTTGCCAGTCTGATCCAAAAATGGAAATGCAGTTTCAGAATGTACCAGAAGAGCTAGTTCCAGTAGGGAAGAAACATTGTACAAAGCTCTGGTTAGATCTCACCTACCGTATTCTAAAAGTTTCTGACACTCAATCAGAATGGGGTAGAAAGGCTCTGTTTCCTCAAAAAAAGGGTTATTCTATCAAATTACTAAAGTGAGTAAGACTGTTCTTTTAATAATACCAAAGTATACACTGCAGGTAGAGGAAGAAATATTCAAGAACTACTTGAGCTGAATGACAACACTAGGAAAAAATAAATTGGGTATGGAAAAAAGGCAAAAAAACCCCTCTTACATCCAATTATTTTTTTAAATAGTCTTCTAATGGGAACAGTAGGAAGAAAAGAAAAACCCCCAAAATCTAGATATATTTAAAATGGAGCTAGACAAACTCACAAAGAAACATTATGTGATTTGCCTGCAATAGAAGGGTCCTGGATTCAGTTATGTAGCATGTTCTTTTTAGTTCTCTGTTCTTAAATAAAACATAGACCACCACAAAGAAAAGTAATAAAATTTTAGAAAAACATTATAGTGGGCCTGCCAACCTAAAAAGCTGATTTTATGGCTGGAAGATCTTTGACTCTGTCATGGTTTAGCCCCAGCAGGCAAAGAACCACGCGGTCACCTCCGAAGAAAAAAGGCAAAACTTGCGGGTTGAGATAAAGGCAGTTTACCAGAACAGCAAAGAAAAGATTAAAACAACAACAATAATACTGATAAAGGAATATACAAAACATGATTAATGTACCACCACTCACCAACCAGAACCCAAGAAGCCCCCAGCCCGCTTGAGCAGCAATTTCTGCCACATCCCCCAGCCAGCTCCCCCAACTATATACTGAGCGTGGCATCATATGGTATCGAATACCCCTTTTGCTACTTTGGGTCAGCAGTCCCAGCTCCTTGTGAAAATTAACCCTATCACCATCAGAACCAGGACATTATCCACCCCTTATTCTATACCACCTACCTCATGCCCAGATCTTACAGTCTCCAAATAATTACCACCACTTTTCCCTGTCTTCGTTGTAAATATATATACATACAGATATGATTCCCTTAGCCTATGGGCCATCCCTCTAAAATGTCCACTGAGTTCATGCAATCCATGACTTCAGGCTGTGAGAACAGTCTCTCAGGGCAGGAGAGATGGTATATGGTGCTGGACTGTTGCATGCTGTATTCGGAGCTCATGGCTGATGTATCTGGTATAGCCCATGCCCACGGTATGCGGGTTGAAGATGTCGATCTCGAAGAAGATGCTGGGCACCAGTTGCTGAAGCCAGTTCTGGTTTCATCAAAGTTCATCCTTCATTAGTTTGGGTGATTCTTACTGTAGTACCATTGATATGGCATACAGCAGTTATAGTAATGATGACATACAGTGACAGGGTTATTTAGCACTTAACATCATAAGATTTGATTCATTGGCTATTCCCACCCAAAAATCAGATCCCCTTGAGGTACACATCAGACCTCCCCATCCTTCCACATCACCCAACAGGTCCTTGAGCAAAAGAAATCCCACGGATGGGTTTGCCTTTGCCTGAGGCAGGGCTAACCCAGACTGTCTTCCCTAACATAGTCTTCACATGCACTACAGGAACTTTATTGCCTTCTACAGTACGTGGAAGTTTTGATTGGGCAGAGCCAGCTCGACTGGCAGATCCCCTGGTGTTGACTAACCAGGTGGCTTTTGCTAAATGTGTATCCCAATGTTTGAAAGTCCCACCACCCATGGCTCTCAGTGTAGTATCACAGTATCGTCAGGGTTGGAAGGGACCTCTGGAGATCATCTAAGTCCAACCCCCCTGCCACAGCAGGGACACCTACAGCACGTTGCACAGGACGGCGTCCAGGCAGGTTTTGAATGTCTCCAGTGTGGGAGACTCCACAACCTCTCTGGGCAGCCTGTGCCAGTGCTCTGCCACCCTCAAAGTAAAGAAGTTCCTCCTCATGTTAAGATGGAACTTCCTGTGCTCCAGTTTGTGCCCGTTACCTCTAGTCCTATCACTGGGCACCAGTGAAAAAAGGCTATTCTCATCTACCTGGCACCCTCCCCTTAAGTATTTATAAGCATTGATAAGATCCCCCCTCAGTCTTCTTTTTTCTAGACTAAAAAGACCCAAGTCCCTCAGCCTTTCCTCATATGAAAGATGCTCCAGTCCCCAAATCATCTTAGTAGCTCTTTGCTGGACCCTCTCCAGCAGTTCCCTGTCCCTCCTGAACCAGGGAGCCCAGAACTGGACACAGTACTCCAGATGGGGTCTCACCAGGGCAGAGTAGAGGGGGAGGATGACCTCCCTCGACCTGCTGGCCACACTCTTCTTGAGGCACCCCAGGATGCCATTGGCCTTCTTGGCCACCAGGGCACATTGCTGGCTCATGGTCATCCTGTTGTCCACCAGGACTCCCAGGTCCCTTTCCGCACAGCTGCTCTCCAGGAGGTCAGCCCCCAACCTGTACTGATGCATGGGGTTATTCCTCCCCAGATGCAGTACCCTACACTTGCCTTTATTGAACCTCATCAGGTTTTTTTCTGCCCAACTCTCCAGCCTGTCCAGGTCACGCTGTATGGCAGCACAGCCTTCTGGTGTGTCAGCCACCCCTCCCAGTTTTGTGTCATCAGCAAACTTGCTGATGGAACACTCTATCCCTTCATCCAGGTCATTGATGAATATATTGAACAGGACTGGACCCAGTACTGACCCCTGAGGGACACCACTAGTTACTGGCCTCCAACTAGACTCTGCACCACTAACCACAACCCTCTGAGCTCTATCTGTCAACCACTGTTCAATCCACCCCACTGTCCATTCATCTAACCCACACTTCCTAAGCTTGCCTGTGAGGATGATGTGGGAGACAGTGTCAAAAGCCTTGCTGAAGTCAAGGTAGACAACATCCACTGCCCTCCCCTCATCCACCCATCCATTCACGCCATCA
The DNA here is from genome assembly GCA_017639485.1 of Pluvialis apricaria. Classification (NCBI taxonomy): domain Eukaryota; kingdom Metazoa; phylum Chordata; class Aves; order Charadriiformes; family Charadriidae; genus Pluvialis; species Pluvialis apricaria. The sequence goes on from CM030043.1 coordinate 13,283,502, forward strand.
TAGAAGGCTATCAGATTAGTCAGACATGACTTCCCCTTGGTGAATCCATGTTGACTACTTCTGAGAACCTTCTTTTCCTCCAGATGCTTGGAGATGACCCCCAGAACGAGCTGTTCCATCATCTTTCCAGGGATGGAGGTGAGGCTGACCGGCCTGTAGTTTCCCGGGTCATCCTTCTTGCCCTTTTTGAAGACTGGAGTGACAGTGGCTTTCCTCCAGTGCTCAGGCACCTCCCCTGTTCTCCAGGACCTTTCAAAGATGATGGAGAGTGGCCCAGCAATGACTTCTGCCAGCTCCCTCAGCACTCGCGGGTGCATCCCATCAGGCCCCATGGACTTGTGGGTATCCAGTTTACTTAATTGTTCTCTAACTTGTTCCTCTTCAACCAAGGGAAAGTTTTCCTTTCTCCAGACTTTCTCTGTTACTTGCAAAGTCTGGGACTCCCGAGAGCTGGCCCGAGCAGTGAAGACAGAAGCAAAGAAGGCATTCAGCAACTCTGCCTTCTCTGCATCATCCGTCACCACAGCACCCATCTCGTTAACAGCAGGCCCACATTTTCCCTGGTTTTCCTTTTGTCTCCTATATACTTAAAGAAACCCTTCCTATTGGTCTTTACATCCCTTGCCAGGTTCAATTCCAAAGCTGCCATGGCTTTTCTCGTTTCTTCCCTGCATACCCTGACAGCATTCTTGTACTCATCCCAAGTCGGCAGCCCCCTTCTTCCACATTCTGTAAACTCCCTTCTTCCACCTGAGTTTTTTCTGAAGATGCCTGCTCAGCCATGCAGGTCTCCTTCCCTTGCCCAATTTCTTGCTCTTCGGGATGCACCTATCCTGAGCTTGGAGAAGCTGGTGCTTGAATATCAGCCAGCTCTCTTGAGCCCCCTTACCCTCTAGAGCCCTCTCCCATTTGATTTCTCCCATCAATTCCTTGAAGAGATCAAAGTTAGCCCTCCTGAAGTCCAACATTTCAACCCTACTTGTCATTTTGTTCATACTGCACTTAATGCTGAACTCTATCTTCTCATGATCACTACAGCCAAGTCTGCCCCCGACCTTAACATCCTCCGCCAGTCCCTCTTTGTTTGTCAATACTAGGTCCAGTAACAGTAGTCTTTAACAGTCCATTGTATCGTTTTATCTTCCCCGAGTCTGGTGCGTGATAGGGGATGTGATATACCCACTCAATGCCATGCTCTTTGGCCCAGGTGCCTATAAGGCTGTTTTGGAAAGGAGTCCCGTTGTCTGACTCAGTTCTCTCTGGGGTGCCACGTCACCATAAGACTTGGCCCAGGAGAGTGTTCCAGGCAGCGGCATGGGGCACAGGGTATGTTTCCAGCCACCCGGTGGTTGCTTCCACCATTGTGAGCACATGGCGCTTGCCTTGGTGGGATTGTGGGAGTGTAATATAATCAATCTGCCAGGCCTCCCCATATTTATATTTTAGCCACCGTCCTCTATACCAAAGAGGCTTTAACCCCTTGGCTTGCTTAATTGCAGCATGTTTCACATTCATGGATAACCTGTGCAATAGCGCCCATGGTCAAGTCCACCTCTCAGTCATGAGCCCATCTATATGTTGCATCTCTTCCCTGATGGCCTGAGGAATCATGAGCCCACCAAGCTATGAATAATTCACCCTTATGTTGCTAGTCCAGATCCACCTGAGCCACTTCAATCTTAGCAGCCTGATCCACCTGCTGGTTGTTTTGATGTTCCTCAGTGGCTTGACTCTTTGGTACGTGGGCATCTACACGACATACTTTCACAACCAGATGAGACAGCCCAGATAGGCTGGAAAAGAGTAAAACAACAACAATAATACTGATAAAGGAATACACAAAACACAATTAATGTGCTATTGCTCACCAACTGAGCCTGTGAAACCCCTAGCCCACTCAAGCAGCAATTCCTACCTTCTTACCAGGCCAGCTCCCCCAGCTATATACTGAGCATGGCATCACATGGTTTGGCTTGTTTGGGTGAGACAACCCAGCTGTGTCCCATCCCAGCTCCTTGTGAAAATTAACTCTATCCCCACCCAAACCAGACCAGTCTCCAATTTCATCTTCCTTTTTTAACCAGAGAAAGCAGTCAAGCAAAATCTGTTGTTTCATCATCTACCTTTCTCCACTGTCAACATTCCTTTCCTTTCTTACTTTCTTTCTTCCTGTCATTTTTTGCTAGTCTCTTATTCTATGTCACCACTTTTAACTTCTGTAACTTTCTGAAGTTTTACCAAGAAGCAACAAAATTCACCAGTAATTTTTATTCCTACTTTTTGTAGTTAACAGTTCCTTCACGTTTTCAGTGAAAATTACAAGTCTTGTTACAGAAGGCAAAGAAGTGTAGCAGAGGTCCAAGAGCAGTCTGCAAATCAAGATGATAATGCTGTTTCAATGTTCATGAAGAATGTACTGTTTGCAGAATAACATCACAGAACTTCATTAAAAGAACATTGTTAAAATTTTGCTGAATTTAATGTAACACCTTTGCCTTCTCATTTAGGAAAGTAGTCTACCTACTTTTAAGATTTCTTTCCTGATAACGTACACACTGCAGTGATACAGGAAACCACATGGAACTACCATCTCATCTTGTAAATGCTTCCACTTAGCCTGAGTCTCTACAGAGTTTCTTCCAGTTTCATTATTCCTCAGAGATGGCAAAAAACCCATTAAGATCATTTGTTCTCTTTCGATGTCCTTAAAGAAAATAATTTCTTCAGAGAGCTGTTTTTCTATAGGGATAGAAACAGGACATGCTTCCTGAAAAAAGGGATGCCTTGTGTATTATCTGCAACCACTTCTGCTAGAGGACATACATATGTGAACAGAGAAAATTTTGTAAAGTACATGCCTATGTCACAGGAGACAAGTTCTGCAAGTAGTCTAGCCACAATACTGCAGTGCTCTGTGTATGTTAATTTATGTCATACATATAATTTGCATCCTATATAAATGCCGTACAAAAATCAGAAGGAAACCAAAGATAAAGGTACTGCTAAGGGAAAAATACTTTGTCATAAACTTCCTCATACTCTGTAAAACCTTTGAAAACCTTTGGTCAGTTGGGGTCAGCTGTCCCGGCTGTTTCTACTCCCAACTTCTTGTGCCCCTCCAGCCTGCTTGCTGGCAGGGCAGTGTGAAGAATAGAAAAGGCTTTGACTGCTTAGCAACAACCAAAAACATTAGTGTGCCGTCACACTATTTCTCATCCCAAATCCAAAAACATATTACTACACCAGCTGCTAGTGAGAAAGTTAACTCTATCCCAACTGAAACCATGACACACACGTACACAGTAGTTATTTGTTACAGCACTGTATCACTACAACTTCCATTTTATATTTCACTTCTACTTGGAAAAAGGAGTCCCACATAAGTCATTTCCCCGTCAAGTAGAGGTAAATCTGGTTCTCCTTCACAGACGCAGTCAATCAGAATAGACAAGTTTACTTAGATAAAATATGCCACAGTAAATGATGACACATGATCTCCACCTACTGAGGTCTTGTTTGCTCACTAATGGAAAGCTAGGACTGATTATGCGTGGAGAATGATTTACATTCATAGGAAAGATTACAGCACAATATCTCCTGGTCCTGAAAAATGTGCTTCTGCAGCAACAGAAGAGTCTGTTATAAATGTCAAATACAGGATTACAAAGCAGTGAACAGAGATTTTGGACTTGAACTTCAGTGCATAATCAGAACATCTGTCCACTAGCTGTGTAGCAAAATCAAGATAACAGGAAAATCTTCAAAAGGACAGGCAAATTGGTTTTCTTCAGCTTACAGCCTTTCACTGCTTATGAACATCCCTGCGGTAAGAGGCAGACTTCATCACACCAGTTCTGCCAAGCTGTGCAAAGACCCTTTGCCCTGGGTGGGGGTCCAGCACCCCACAGCCCCCATCATACACGAGGTCCGAACTGGGCTGCAGCCTGGGGGTGAATATAGGGTTATCCCATGCAACTGAAAAGTTAATTTGCTGGCACCGGAAAGGAAGTTGCGCCTACCACCTGTCCCGCCTCTGGGAAGCTGGCAGGGTTGTAGGTCCCGCAGGTCTCCGAAATACCCTCCCGTGTCTCAGCAGCCAGCAAAAAATTCCAAAGGGGTGCGCCAAGGTGAGGAGCCCCCCGGGAGGAGCTGCCTAGCAGCCTGGTGCACCATGACCAGCCCCTAGGGGCACAGCTCCACAGCCTCGTGGGCCCTGGCTGCGCCCCCCGGCGCCCAGCGCAGGCTAGTTGCTTGGCCCACGGGGAAGAAGTGGTGAAACGAGCCTGTGGTTGGTGACTGAGCTCTGGTGGGAGCAGGGCCCACGGCCGTGAGGGGTTGCTCATCCTCCATGGAGCAGATGATGGGGGTCTGCCCCACACATCCCACCTCCCCCGGCGTTTCTCACCCGCCACTTCCTTAGCTATGTCTTTCAGGTCCCCTAAGACTAATTCCAAATCCTCTATGATGATCTTCACGTTCACAGACCTTGGTTCTCATGGGTGACTTCAACCACCCTGACATCAGTTGGAAGGATAACACAGCCAGGAACAGGCAATCCAGGAGGTTCCTGGATTGCATTGAGGACAACTTCCTTCTCCAAGTGGTTGAGGAGCCGACGAGGAGAGGAGCCATGCTGGACCTTGTTCTCACCAACAAGGAAGGGCTGGTTGACAGGGTCAAATTCAAGGGTAGCCTGGGCTGTAGTGACCATGAAATGGTCGAGTTTGAAATCCTCAAGGCAACGAGGAAGGTGCGCAGCAGGCTGACGACCCTGGACTTCAGGAGAGCCGACTTTGGCCTCTTGGTATGGTGCCGTGGGATGAAACACTGGAAGGAAGAGGGGTCCAAGAAAGTTGGTTAATATTCAAGGACCACTGCCGGGTCCTGACTAACCGAGCTTTCAAGCTTTTAATAGAACATGAAACTTTTAACATTGTAGGCCAAGGAAACTGCAATGCCTCTGACATCACCTTAAATTGCTCAGAGTAGCAGCTGTGCCTGAATACTGTAGCCCTCTTTGCCCTTGATCTTCAGAAGCTACAGAGTATCAGTACAAACATGATAACTACCTCTTTGTCTAAACAGAATGTGTAAGCCTCTACTCCTCATGAGATTGCAAGGCATTAGATAGTTTTAGGCCGCACCTTTATCTCGGGTACAGAGGCCGGGAAGGACACAAGAAGAGACAGCTGGCAGCTGGAAAAGGAGCCAAGAGTTGGAGTAACCATCAAGGACGGAATGATAACGGGACATTCCAAGATGTTTGCAACATAAAGGCAACATCAAAAGGAACCAATGGAAGACAAAGACGGGTCGCATAGACAGTTCGTGCCCGGGGGAATTAGCCAATTAACATTTAGCTAGTTGCGCAAACTAAGCTGATCTGTCTATAAAATCGGGCTTGTAGTGGAAATAAATGTTCGACTGTGCATCGCATCGGTGTGTCCTGTCGTTCCGGTCCTGCATGACTCACAGATCTCGGCGACGGCAGCAGACCACCTCCTCCAAGCACAGCAGCAATGCATTCCTACAAAGAGGAAGGCAGGCAGAAAAGCCAGGAGGCCTGCGTGGATGAACAATGAGCTCCTGGAACTGACCAAAAGAAAAAAGGAGGCCTACAGGGAGTGGAGACAGGGGCGGGTAGCCTGGGAGGATTACAGAGGAATCGTTCAAGCAGCCAGAGAGCGGGTTAGACAAGCTAAAGCCCAGCTAGAACTAAATCTGGCCAGGGACATTAAGACAAACAAAAAATCCGTCTATAGGTATGTCAGTGAGAAAAGAAAGACTAGGGAAAATGTAGGCCCTCTCCGGAAGGAAACGCAAGAACTGGTTACCCGGGACAGCGACAGAGCTGAGGTACTCAATGACTTCTTTGCCTCAGTCTTCACAGACAAGGACAGCAGCCGCACTGCCCAAGACGCAGACTGCAAAGGAGAGGATTGGGAAAATGGAGCACCGCCCACTGTAGAGGAAGATCAAGTGAGAGACCACCTGAGGAACCTGAAGGTGCACAAGTCCATGGGACCTGATGAGATACATCCGCGGGTCCTGAGGGAACTGGCAGATCAAGTCGCTAATCCACTAGCCATCATATTGGAGAAGTCGTGGCAGTCTGGTGAGGTTCCTGCTGACTGGAAAAGGGGAAACATAACCCCTATTTTCAAAAAGGGAAATAAGGAAGACCCGGGGAACTACAGGCCAGTCAGTCTCACCTCTGTGCCTGGCAAGATCATGGAGCAGATCCTCCAGGAAACTCTGCTGAGGCACATAGAAAACAAGGAGGTGATTGGCGAGAGCCAACATGGCTTCACCAAGGGCAAGTCATGCCTGACAAATTTGGTGGCCTTCTATGAAGGGGTTACAGCAGCAGTGGACAAGGGAAGATCTACTGATGTCATCTACCTGGACTTGTGCAAAGCATTTGACACTGTCCCACACGATATCCTGGTCTCTAAATTGAAGAGACATGGATTCGATAAATGGACCACTCGGTGGATAAAGAACTGGCTGGACGGTTGCACTCAAACAGTTGCGGTCAACGGCTCCATGTCCAAGTGGAGACCAGTGACAAGTAGTGTTCCTCAGGGGTCGGTACTGGGACCAGTGCTGTTTAACATCTTTGTCAGTGACACGGACAGTGGGACTGAGTGCACCCTCAGCAAGTTTGCAGACAATACCAAGCTGTGTGGTGTGGTCAACACGCTGCAAGGGAAGGATGCCATCCAGAGGGACCTGGACAGGCTGGAGAGGTGGGCCCAAGCCAACCTCATGCAGTTCAACAAGGCCAAGTGCAAGGTCCTACATCTGGGTCGGGGCAATCCCAAGCACAAATACAGGCTGGGCGGGGAATGGCTGGAGAGCAGCCCTGTGGAGAAGGACCTGGGGGTGATGATTGATGAGAAGCTCGACATGAGCCAGCAATGTGCGATCGCAGCCCAGAAGGCCAACCGTATCCTGGGCTGCATCAGAAGAAGTGTGGCCAGCAGGTCAAGGGAGGTGATTCTGCCCCTCTACTCCGCTCTCGTGAGACCCCACCTGGAGTACCGCATCCAGCTCTGGAGTCCCCAACATAAGAAGGACATGGACCTGCTGGAGCGTGTCCAGAGGAGAGCCACGAGGATGATCAGAGGGCTGGAGCACCTCTCCTATGAGGAGAGGCTGAGAGAGTTGGGGCTGTTCAGCCTGGAGAAGAGAAGGCTCCGGGGAAATCTTATTGCGGCCTTCCAGTACCTAAAGGGGGCCTACAGGAGAGCTGGGGAAGGACTTTTTACTAGGGCATGTAGTGATAGGACGAGGGGGAATGGCTTTAAGCTGGAAGAGGGCAGGTTTAGATTAATCATTAGGAAGAAGTTTTTCACTTTAAGGGTGGTAAGGCACTGGAACAGGTTGCCCAGAGAGGTTGTTGAAGCCCCGTCCCTGGAGGTGTTCAAGGCCAGGCTGGACGTGGCCTTGGGCAACCTGGTCTAGTGGGAGGTGTCCCTGCCTATAGCAGGGGGGTTGGAACTCGATGATCTTCAAGGTCCCTTCCAACCTAAACCATTCTATTGACGTGCGGAAATCAGACTCCACAACTGCAAGGTTGTAAAGTAGGTATGTTTTTATTCAGCGCTGGGCACCACGGGGGGGTCATCCCACCAAATTCGTGCGCACCTAACGCGGCAGCTCGTATCATATTTATGCAGCAAAGTGTTACATATTCATAAGGTTTCTCAATATGCCTATACATATTAACTATCTATCCCGCTTCGTATGCAAATGAGCCATTTCCATGATCTCCTCCCCACCGAGCATGCGCAGTTTCTTCTGGTGGTGGTCGTTGAGGGTCGAGAGGATGAAGGCAAACCCACTCTTCTTCATCACCACAAGTGACTCTTTATTCCTGCGTAGGCTCAGTCTCTCTTTTATCAGACTCCACAACCGCAAGGTCAGTTCCAGCAAGGCTTCACCTTGGCTTTGGAGGCTGCTGGCAGCCTCTCAGACAACGATGAGCAGGAGGATGCACTCGTCTTGTACTGGGAGGACATCCTTCAGGGCAGTCTGGCACAGCCCAGAGGGCACACACAGAAGAGAGCGCAGCAGCTGTGGGCCGCTCGGCCCTGTGCCTCCAACTCCCAAAGTCACCCGGGCCGCCGTGTTGCACTGGGCTCTGCCAGGCGGCCACATTGTGCAGCTGCTATCAGCTCCCAGGCGTGGCGTGAGGGGCCCAGCTGCAGTCCGCTGTGCCTCGCTCCACCTGTAGACCTGGAAGAGGGACCGGGGGAAGGAAGTGCTCGTGGCATCACACTTGCCCCTACTCCGAGGGGAAGAGGGGGGAGGAGAAGGAGGCAGAATGACTCCTCCAGAGAGGTGTTCTCTCCCCCCTCGCATCGTCGTAGTCATCCCTACCTGACAGCCCACTGGGATGAGTGCATGGCTCTGTATCATCGGGGAGACCCCCTCAGTGCAAGTTACACCAGTTCTGCCAGAGAAAAATACTTACACACCAAAACAGCCCCCAAAATGTAACAGTCCCGATTGCTGGCTCATAGCAAAACTCCAGATGAAGAACAGAATAGCACTGCCTGTTTCTAGTGCAAAAAGTCAGTAACAGAGGCAATGCTCCCACAACTCTGTACTGTGGAGAAGGGAAACTCTGTGTTTCCCACCACAGCTGCAGAGAATTGCAAATTTTCGGGAACACATTCAGAGCTGAGGTAAGCAAGTACGGCCACTTTTTTTGAATGACTGGTGAATGTGACATTCAGATATCCACTGAAAACGTTATTCCCTGGAAAATGACTGCCATCGCTGTAGACTGAGTAAAACCATATGTTTGGGTTAATGCGTAGATTATAGTGACACTATTTATTTTAGGATTAAATTTAGGCAATGATCTTCTAAGGAGGACCATTAATCATTAGTTTTATTGTATAAGCCTGATTACTTTGCATAAACAATGCATGCCTTGCTAACGACTATGCCCTTGAAGAGGAACTAAAGACTGATATAAAGGGAACATCCTACCCCAGGAGGCATCCAAAGCTGGATAATTGCAAAAGCAGCATGAAGTCAGCAAAGTTCTGCAGTAACTGGAGGAAAGGTAAAGGTGGCAAAGGAGATCGTGATCACCAACTCAATTAAAGACTGAAAAGACTTGCCTACACATCCACCCCTATAAAGAGTATGCGTGCTAATCTACATAGCAAGCAAGGCTAATTTAAATACAACTAACCAATAGTAGATGGGATGATAATTACTGACCAATGAGTGTAAATTTAGGTGGGTTTTTACTAATCATGTAATAAGATAAATGTGCTGTAAATTCCTTCCCGTGGTGAGCTAGCTTTGTAGAATTGTCACTTAGCACCCATCTTTGTGCAAACATTAAATAAATAAATATATATATATCTCGACTCTGTGTGTAAGATTAGCCTATTGCACACCAGGTATTGGACCTTGCTTGTGGGACAATGTTGCTTTTAAAAGAAGCATTAGATAAAATGTATGTAGTTATGCATCACTGTGCAACTGACATTTTAAAGATAGGTTATATAGATCCTGAGAGACTGCTAGAAATGATTTGACTGATTTCAGGTAAATTAATTGTAGGAATTTGCAATGAGATTGTTTTATAGAAAATATTGTTTTAAATAAAAAATTATAACAGAAAAGCATTAATGTCCACATTAATAACAGATAATGTTAAGTTGTATAATAATTAGTGAACACACTGAATAAGAGAAAGAATACATATTTTCATCTATAATTTTCTGAATTTAGTAGTATGGAAAATTCCTATTGGCATCTCTTAGTAGTTGAGTCTATAGCATTATGGGTCCAGTTCTGTGAGGCATGGACAGAACCAGTGTGTTCTTACGCTATAGCTTGGAGAACAGTCAGTACCTCAAAGGACTACTTGGCACTCACAGAATCCAGTCTTATGTTCATCAATGAGTAATGGATCCATCCCATTTATGCTTCTGTTTTTTAATATAATTTGAATCTGGAGAGCAGAGGAGGAAGTGGCAGATTCATTGTTTATCAATAGATAATTCACCAATCTAAAATGAATGCCTTGAATGTATGAATGTTCACCTTTGTTTTATTGTGTATGACAGAACAATTATTTTTGTATTTGTAATAACTAGAGTGGGCTTTAAGGTAGAGAATGTATAAATCTTCTGTAGGCCTGCAAATTAAAGAATTATATTTTTTACCTTTGTATTCTTACTGGTGTACTCTATTTTACCTTTCCATCGCCCTTTTCCATTGTTGGGTTACGCAGGCATTTCTCTTGCATTGGACTATTCTGATTTAGATGCTTTAGGAAACAGTCTAGGCAGTGAGGTTTTTGTGCTCCAGATGTTTGCAATAATGTACTACTGAAGTGAATGCCAGTGGTAAAGGGATACTCTTTCACAGGAAACACTTTGCATCTGGCATCAATAACTCCTTAGGGAAAAAAAGGTACAAATTTGTTAGCTGACAGTTAACCAGTAAACAAAAAACCTAATCACGGCAGAATTATTTTAAGTATATATAACTTTCAGTAACTGGTTTTGAAAAACAAGCATAATAAATGACTAATATAAATTGTTGCTTTAGGATTACTGCAGAAACATTTTCAACCATAATTCCCCTTTCGCTCTTACAACCTGTTTGCTTTTTCATTTTAAATGGAAAATAAAAAGAAACTTCCACTCTTTCCAAGCAATTATGCAGAATGTATGCAAGAGAAAACAATACATTTCATATTACATTATTCCTATACTTTAAAAACATTTTTGATCAATATTTGCAAGAGAGAGACAATAAGCATGGTATAGTCATGTTTTTCCTCTCCTGATCCACTTCCTGTTTATTTGTTGTCATATATAACATTGTATCAATTAGCATTAAGATAGCCATTTTTGTTAATTTTCTCCACCAAAAGAATGGATGTTGAACTTTGAGTGTTTACTGTGAGAGCAAATATATTTCTGCATGTTTTAAGGATGTATATATATACAGTTCAGTTGTCTTAGTCTCCCAGATGACATTAATAGTGGGTTTTTTTGTTTGCTTGCCTATCTGTGGCTCGTTGTGGAAGCAAAGCATTGCACAGAGAATTATTTATGCAATGTTAGAAGACATTTATAACCTGTATAACACAAATGGAGAAAGTTTATACAACTTGGACAAAGTTCATGATATCATAACACCTCTAGGTGCTTGTATTCTGACTACATTCAGTTTTATTATGGCATCCTACTAATTCCATAGGTAGTAATGGGTGGAATTTTACACTGAAAACTGGATCCTCATTGAATTAAAAAAGTCACAGAAATAATTGATATACACACTTTTTATAAGATACTTCATTTATTTTTCTAGGTATTGTAGGACTGGTTTGCAGACAATAAGTAATTTAAATCTTTTCTTGTGCATTTCTCAGAGTTTATGACATCTGGGAACAAATATCACTAGTTTGAAATTTGACACAGAAAAGCCCACTGCACTTTAGTGCCTGAGGAATATTCTAGACAGAGGATGATTCAAAGAGGGCTTAGTTTCAGCAAGTTTATCTTCCAGCTGAGTAGTATTTCTTACTTCCCTGTGAAGAAGCAATAAATCTTGGGAGTTGGCATTCCAGTTCAGAGACCTGATACGGATTATTCTTTCAACTAGATTAACTAATGTGACACTCCATACTGAGCAAATGGATGTAACTGCAATATCATGAGTTATCCACAGAAGACATTTTATTCATATTTAATAGAGAAATTCTTGCACGCATTTGTTAAGTCAGGCCAAAACAGCTAAGCAAATTATTTCCATAGCATCACTCAACCAAGGAAATTGCCAGCTAAGAAAAGTAACATTTATTGCCACCCTGATTATGCACATTGCAAACAATACGCAATGCAAATGGTGGACTCGGATCGAGGCACAGATAGCGGCAGGGGCATTGCAAGGGCGGTTAGTATCACTTTCCTTCACTGGATCCCGGCTGGGACCCTAATGATGATGGAGATAAATTGTTGCTAACTCAATACCAAAAGTGGGTTTTGTTTGGTATAAGAAATGCTATACCAAAAGCAATAAATTGGTCAAAATTATATGAAATCAAGCAAGATAATAGAAAGGAATCTCCAACTGATTTTCTAAATAAATTAAAGGAGGCTGCCCGGAAATATACAACCCTTGATCCCGAGTCAGAAGAAGGGAAAAGCCAGCTAGCAATTTTGTTTACCGGGCAGTCCGCTGATGATATTCGGAGACAGTTGCAAAAGCTACAGGGAGCCGATGCCAGAGACTTGGGAAAATTGTTGGATATAGCTTGGGTGACCTATAGGAATACGGATCAGCAGAAAGAAAAAGGGAACGCTAGGTTGATTGCTGCGTTGGAAGGGGCCTGTGGTCCTCGCGGGGGAACCAGAGGCGGATTTAGAGGAGGTTATCGAGGAAGAGAACGTGGCAGAGGATTCCGAAAATCCCTAGTAGGAGCAACTCAGTGTGCTTATTGCAAGAAGGAGGGGCATTGGAAATGAGAATGCCCAGCCTTGCAGAGACCTGGGGAGCCAGAAACTCCCATGCTAGCCATAGAGGCTAGGGACTGAAGGGGACCAGAGGAATCTCCCCCAGCAGAGCCTCTGGTTAAAATTAAGCTGGGGGAAGATGAAGCAGAGATAGAATGTTTAGTTGACACGGGGGCAACCTATTCAGTTTTAAATACAAGGAAACATGAAGTAGGATATGACACTGTACGAATCATTGGTGTGGCAGGAAAGTCGGAGACACGGCCCTTCTTTAAACCTTTGACATTTAAAATTGGAAAACAATGGGTAACGCATCAGTTTTTGTGTTTGCCAGATGCGCCAAAACCTTTAATAGGCCAAGACTTATTAGAAAAATTAGAAGCTGAAATAAAGTTTAAAAATGGAGAAGTAGAAGTACTAATGCCTGAATCTAAATTTGTCCAAGCTTCAATATTGTTATTGCAGGAAATTGAGCAGATGGAAAGGAAAATCCCACCCGAGGTTGAAGATGCAGTGATTCCCATTGCTTGGGCAGGAGAAATACCAGGAAAATCAAAAAGAGCTGAACCTGTAAGGATAGACCTTAAACCAGGATCAGTACCGGTAAGGTTGAAACAATATCCCTTAAAACTAGAAGCCAAAATTGGGCTGGTGCCTATTATACAGAAGTTTTTAAAATATGGGTTGTTGAAAGGATGTGAATCTAAGTATAATACTCCAATTCTACCCGTTAGAAAGGCTAATGGGAAATCTTATAGGTTAGTACACTATCTGAGAGCAGTGAATCAAATTGTACAGAATATTCACCCTGTAGTAGCAAATCCGTATACACTCCAGACTGCTCTCACCGAAGAACAGGGGTGGTTTACAGTTTTATATTTAAAAGATGCCTTTTTCTGCATCCCACTTGATTCTGAAAGTCAGGAATTATTTGCCTTTGAGTGGGAAAACCCTGAGACAGGAAGGCAGACTCAATGTACTTGGACAGTACTACCGCAAGGGTTTAAAAATAGCCCAACGATCTTCGGAAATCAACTAGCAAAAGAATTAGAACTGTGGAGACAAGACAACAAAAATGGGATGATGCTACAGTATGTTGATGATATACTGTTAGCTGGAAACTCCTGGGAGGAATGCCTGGGATTGACAATCAGTTTATTAAATTTCCTTGGACTCAGTGGTTATCAAGTGTCGAAGGAGAAAGCTCAAATTGCACAAGAAACTGTAACATATTTGGGTTTGGAAATTCTTCAAGCACAGAGACAGTTAAGTAATGAGAGAAAAGAAGCTATTTGCCAGCTTCCAGAACCCCAAAACGTCCATGAACTGAGAACCTTTTTAGGAATGGTGGGATGGTGTCGCCTGTGGATTGCTAATTATGGATTGATGGTGAAACCTTTGTATGAATTATTAAAATCGTCAAAAGGTCCCCTACAACGGACAGATGAAAGTCAGAATGCACACATTCAACTTAAAAGGGCCTTAATGAAAGCCCCGGCTTTAGGGCTGCCTAACTTGGAAAAGCCTTTTGAACTATTCACCTATGAAAGGCAGGCTGTAGCCCTCAGTGTCTTAACCCAACGCCTGGGGGAATATAAACGAGCAGTGGCATATTTTTCCAAGCAACTGGATCCGGTAAGTCAGGGATGGCCTGGATGTTTAAGAGCAGTGGCTGCAACAGTATTGTTAATACAAGAAGCTCGGAAGCTTACCATGGGACAGAAAATAACCGTTTCTGTTCCACACATGGTAACTACAGTTTTGGACCGGAAGGGTGGACATTGGTTGTCTCCTAGTAGAATATTAAAATATCAAGTAGTACTAATAGAACCAGATGATTTGACCCTAAAGACTCCTGCCGTGGTTAACCCTGCCACGTTCCTCTCAGCTCAACAAGAAGGTGGCAAACCTGAACATGACTGCCTGCAGACTATTGAGGAAGTATATTGAAGCAGGCCTGACTTGAAGGACATTCCCTTGCAGAATCCGGATTGGGAACTGTACACAGACGGCAGTAGCTTTATGAAAGAAGGAAAACGAGTATCAGGATACGCAGTTACCACTGTCGAGATGGTGACAGAGAGCATTATCCACCAAAACATCAGCCCAAAAGGCTGAATTGATTGCTCTCACCTGAGCTTTACAGTTAAGCAAAGACAAACGTGTAAACATTTGGACTGATTCAAAATATGCCTTTGGAGTAGTGCATGCACACGGAGCTATTTGGAAAGAAAGGGGACTACTGTCTGCACAAGGGACAGAGATAAAACACAGAGAAGAAATTTTGAGTTTGCTAGAAAATATAAAAGCTCCTGCTGCTGTAGCTATTATGCATTGTAAAGCTCACCAATCGGGGCGAACCACTCAAGAAAAAGGAAATAAATTGGCTGATCTAGCTGCAAAGCTGGCTGCAGAAAAAGGCATAGAGAAGGAAGTACTAGCTGTAGTGCCAGAGAAAAGAATCTCTCTCCAGAAAAAAAAACCTATTTATGATAAACAAAATTTAAAATTAATTGAGACTTTAAAAGCAGAGAAACAAGAAAACGGATGGGTAGTTACACCTTCAGGTCTAGTAGTGGTACCCTATTTGATTATGAATAGTCTAGTGAAGGAAGACCACAATACTGTGCATTGGGGAACAGAAAACTTGTTAAAGCATTTACAAAAGTTAGTTATTAGCAGGAACATGGTAGAAACCATTAGATCAGTCACAGAAAGACGTGAAGTATGTCGTAGGAACAATCCAAAAACACAGAATAAGATTCAATTTGAAAAAACTGCTGAGGGACAGGCACCTGGAGAGTATTGGCAAATAGACTTCACAGAATTACCAAGAAAAGGAGGGTTAAAGTATTTGCTGGTCCTCGTGGATACATATACAGGTTGGCCTGAGGCCTTTCCATGTCACACCAATAAAGTGAGGGATGTAGTGAAAATATTGTTGAAAGAAATAATTCCCAGTTTTGTAATACCTTTAGGAATGTCATCGGATAGAGGTCCACATTTTATAGCCAAGATAGTTGCTGAAATCAGCAGACTGTTAAGTATTAGTTGAGATTTGCATACCCCTTACAGGCCCCAATCTAGTGGTAAAGTAGAAAGAATGAATTATACCCTCAAAACCCAGTTAGGCAAGTTATGTCAAGAAACCTTGATGAACTGGACACGGGCTTTACCTCTAGCTTTGTTGAGAACTAGAGTTCAACCTTGGGGTAGACAATGTCTCAGCCTGTATGAGTTAATGTATGGACGACCATACCAAACACCCGGACTACCAGGGGAAATGCGCATACAAGGGGAAAGTGATACGAGAAATTACCTAATTGGTCTCGGGAAAGTTTTGCAAGAACTAAACAATTATATAGTCTTGAATACATCTTTAAGTCTTGATTCCCCAGCGCATCCATTCCAGCCTGGAAACTGGGTGTACGTCAAATCCTGGACTTCTGAACTGCTACAAGAGAAGTGGAAAGGACCATTTCAAGTTTTGTTAACCATGTACACAGCAGTCAAGTTAGAATGAAAAGGACCCTGGATCCACTACTCCAGAATCGAAAAGGCTTCCCCACTGTGGGAGATAAAGACGTCGGGATCAACCAGGATTAAGTTTAAACGCATAGAGGAATCAATATGAAGCTGATGTTTCCAGTATCTTTATTACATTCAATCATGATTGCGAGTCCAGCTTGGCAACCACCTGATTGGGACCAAAATTTTCACTTGACACTAATGCAGAATGTTACCCAGGCAATTAATAAGACAAATTGTTGGATACGTACCCAGATACCCGAACATGGAAATCAGGGAGTCCCATTGTTAGGGATACCAGTCCCTTTCAATGAGTCTTTAGCTGGGCTAAGTAACTTGGAAGCGAAAGATCATAACCAACCTAGGCAGGAACTAGAATGGGAGATACAATTACCCTCAGGAATCCAATTATGGAATGCCTCCTGTTTCCAAAGGTGCTATCTAAACACCACAAGAATAAACACAGGAGAAAATAATACTGACCGACAATGTGGACCGAAAGTTTCTGTGGGACAATATCCACATTGTACTCAATATAACGGCTATGGAGGCCTACATGAAGTTGCCAAAGATGACACCTCCTGGGGTTTTGAAGAGATTTGGCACATAACTTCTTGGTTACCAGACTGGACTTGGCTAAAGAGGCTGTTTTTGTTAATCATTTTTGTTGTAGCTGTATGTATAATTGCTTGCGTAATGATACAATGCTGTAGTTGCTGCTCTAACCTTTGCTGGAAATACAACAAATTAATATAATGAAGGTTATAGCTGGCTAGCTAAAAACCCTCAAAAGAAAAGAAAGGGTGGATACCAAGCTGAAGCACATATGGTTCCCTTCCTAGAGCAATACAGCCAAATTTCAGGATGTTTTGTGAGCAGATAGGTCAAACAGGTGCTATGCTTGGGTAGATAAAAGGAAGTTTTGAGACACAGTAGCGTTGAACAGAGTAGGTAAGGAGGATATGCTAGAATGAGCTAGTTTTGTGTAATTAAGTGTCATCTAATTAGGCCAAAGGGCAAACTGAGCATGCGCGAAGACCCAGTTCAATCAGTGGACACGGTGAGGAAGACTGTTGATGACCACCAGAGAGCCCTGGAAGACCACCAATAGACATAATGCGCATGTGTCAAGGAGATTTACATATACTAATGAGTTATGGAAATAGTATATGTTAATCATTTCTCAGAAATCTAATGAATATGTATATTTTGATTGCATATAATCTTTGTAGTTGAGCAAGTGGACGCACACACTAGGTGGAGTGATCCCCTGTGTGCCCAGCTGCAATAAAGAATGCCTGCTTTCTAAAACTCCAAACTGTGTCTTAGAGAGTTATCTTTTTGCCGACTTACGGTAACAGTACCATCTTTACCAATATGTAAATCCTTATGAGAAATATGTGTGTGGATTACATACTTGACTGAAAGCACAGTATGACTATTACATACCATACATATGGTATTCCTGATTATAAATCAGTAAGGAAAATATTATAGTAGTAAGACAAGAACTCGGTGCAAAATGTGACATCGCCTTAATCCTGACTTCCATTATATTTGCCAGTTACTGCACGGAAATGAGCAAACTTAATTCAGAAGCATCAAGTTTCTTTTTTTGTGATCTGGAGTTTCTTTTTAAGGGATTTCTTTTGTTGTTTTTAAAGAAGTTGTTGTAGTAAAATAGACGTAAACTAGGAAAATTAAATGTAAAATGTAAATGAAGCAACCAAGGAAACCTGCTGCTGCTCAAGTCCTCTATACTGCCCCAACCCTATTTAATTATTTACCTAAGATTAAAATAGAGAAATAGAAACTAGACATGATTTATCTACGATTCAATTAAGGAAGTAACCACCAGACAATGTAGCATTGTTGATAAGCGGGGTATTCCTGTCAAGAGAGTGATGAACTGTAGGCCTGGTCAGCAAACCGAGAAAACCACTTGGAACTGCCAAGATCAGAGGAGAAGCAGGTAAAAGGTAATTCCGGCAGGGGGAGATCACGACCACCTGATAGAGAGAACTAACATTTAAGGGCTAATAGCAGGAGGGAACATGCTTGACGCAAAACATATAACATTGTAGCCATTGCATTGCTTAACCCATATCTATAACCTTGGCCATCGTGTAAGACGTTTTATCAGGAAATAGCAGAGAAGAACAGAACAGCCATGGCCGGCCTTGCTAAAGAAACTTGCTGGAACTGACCTTGCGGTTGCGGAGTCTGATAAAAGAGAGACTGAGCTTACACAGGAATAAAGAGTCACTTGTGGTGATGAAGAAGAGAGGGTTTGCCTTCATCCTCTCGACCCTCAACGACCACCACCAGAAGAAACCGCGCATGCTCGGCGGGGAGGAGACCACGGAAATGGCTCATTTGCATACGAAGCAGGAATAGATAGTTAATATGTATAGGCGTATTGCGAAACCTTATGAATATGTAACACTTTGCTGTATAAATATGATACGAGCTGCCGCGTTAGGTGCGCACGAATTTGGTGGGATGACCCCCCGTGCTGCCCAGCGCTGAATAAAGCATACCTACTTTACAACCTTGGGGTTGTGGAGTCTGATTTCCGCACGTCAGTTTTGGCGAGCCAGCCAGGAGGTTCTCTGCTCAGCTGCGGGATCGACTGTGGAGCGGACGCCCCTAGGCGCGCCCTGAGTACTTTCCTCGGAGGAGACTCCACTCCCAGCCGCTCACCGTGGGAGTAGACAACAACCTCCTGAAGCTGCGGACAAACGGTATGTTTAATGAGGGGGCCAGTAAGTCGTAGGGGACGCCCACGCGTGGCCGGGGCTGCTGGTAAAGCGCGCAGAGACGTCTGGCGTGCAGCATAGTCCCCGTATGGGAAGAGGGTACCCTGTATTATAGTAAGGGGATTCGCTGACCGATAGAGCGGCCGCTAGCGATCTTGGGAGTAGATCGAGTGAATCCGAGGTTATCGCTGCATCCCGGCATCGGGAGCCAGGACGGACCTGCTAATGACTGTATAAGAAGCAGGTGAAGGGTAAGCGAGCCTCCGAGGTTATCGCTGCATCCCGGCATCGGGAGCCAGGACGGACCTGCTAATGACTGTCTGAGAAGCAGGAGAAGGGTAAGCGAGCCTCTCACAATTGTGATATGACAACTAATTAATATTTGCAGCTGCTGGAGGGATACTAACTGGAGTGATAATTTCATGTCTCATTTGTAACTGCCCGGGTATTTTGTGTTAAAAGCACTTGTGTGTGTGTGTGTGTGTGTGTGTGTGTTTAAGATGCAGCGTTGTTGTAAAGTGAGGGGGAGTCCTGAGTTGCGGTTTCGTGACTCTCCAAGGAACTCCGAGACGGGCAAAACATCTGACATTCTGTAAAAGTTTTTTTCTGATATATGTGCTGTGGTGCTTAGTCGCTCTCCTATCAGGGGTTTGGCTAATCATCGAAGTGGCAGAACAGAGGGAGTCACTCCTTCGGTGGTTTGGGTTCGAACCTTGGGACAATTTAAACGTGTGGGAAAGAGTTAAAACAGTTTGCAAAAAGAGGTTTGCGTGGAAATTGAAGCGCAGCAGAAATAGAAAATAGTTGAAAAAAAAAAGAAAAAAAAAAATTAAAGAAACTTAAAGATGGGTAATACTCAAGGGGGTATCCTCAAGAAAAGTCCTTTGGGTTGTGTGCTTGCTCATTGGAAAGAAATTGTGGGAAATGGAGGTACTGAAAGTAAGAAAATTCTTGTTAAGTATTGTAATCAGTGGTGGCCGTTATATAAGTTGGAAGATGGGGCCAAGTGGCCATTAAATGGATCACTAGATTATAATACTATGTTGCAGTTAATGTTATTTTTAAGAAGAGAAGGGAAATGGGATGAGGTCTCATACGCAGATATGTTTTTTACCCTCCGAAACCATCCGGAGTGGCAGAGGGATTGTGGAATAGTGCCACCGCAGGACCCTATGGTACTCGCCCTCGAGCGAGAGAATAAAGGATTAAAGGGAAAACTAAGGCGGTGCTGCTCAGCATGTAGTATTGGACAAAGATGCACTAAGATCAGTAAAAATTATCAAGCGTCAGAACAGGATTTAACTGATCTGTTTAAGTCTCCCCCTCGGTCACAGGAATGAGATGTGGACTCAGATAGAACTCCTACTCCTCCGGACAGCCCCGTAGCCTCCCGGACTCGGGGGAAACATATGGTTTTGCAGGCACCGCTTCGAGAGGCAGTAGGACCAGAGGGAGGGACAATGTTGATTAAGATACCTTTTACCACTACTGATTTGGAGGCGTGGAAAAAGGTTGCCAAGGATTATAGGAATGATCCTGTGGGCGTAGCCAAACATTTTCAGTTTATCATAAAGCAACATAACCCTGATTGGAATGATATGCAGCTATTATTGGAATATATGACAGAAACGGAAAAACAACAGATTTTAAAGGTTGCTGGGGATTTAGCTGAAGATCATTACAAGATCGCAGGAGGGGACGTTAAAGAATATTTCCCCCTGCAGGATCCAAAGTGGGATCCAAATAAATCAGCACATATGGAAAGATTACGAGCATATCAAGGATGGATTTCAAAAGGAATGGAGAGAGCCATTCCTAAGACCATCAATTGGTCAGCATTATATGCAATTAAACAAGGTCCCTCCGAGTCACCATCTGAGTTCCTGGACCGACTGAGAGATGTAATGCGCCGCCACACACCGCTGGACCCTGGGTCTGAGGTAGGAGTACAGCAACTAGTCTCTCTGTTTTTAGGACAGTCTACAGGAGATATTAGACGGAAACTCCAAAAGCTGCGTCCCACAGAAAGCAGAAGTCTGGAGGTGTTACTGGATGAGGCGTGGAGAGTGTTCAGTAATAGAGAGGATGATTGTAAACGGGGGCAAAGAAGGGTGGTGGCAGTCATTAGGGAGGGGGAAGAGAGAAAACCTAGACAAGGACTGCCTCGATTAGGCAAGGATCAATGTGCGTGGTGCAAAAGATCTGGACACTGGAAAAACAATTGTCTGGAAAGGTGGAAAAATAAGGAAAAGGCATGGAACAACCAAAAGGGAAGAGTGTTGGCTCACATGAAGGTAGACTGACGGGGACCAGAGGAATCTACCCTAGCGGATCCACTGGTTATAATGAAGCTAGGGGAGGAACAAAAGAAAGTAGAATTTTTGGTTGATACAGGGGCTACATATTCGGTTTTAAATCAAGCTTTGATGCCCCTGGGAAATGAATATATCATGGTAAAAGGGGCAACTGGCCAAAGTGAAAAGGCATATTTTTGCGAACCTCTGAGATATAAATTGGGAAAACAATGGGGCATTCACAGGTTCCTGTACATGCCCAACTCTCCAAAGGCACTTTTGGGGAGAGACTTATTGGAACAATTGGGTGCAATAATTAAATTTGAAAAAGGAGAGATTACTCTGGAGGTAAATGACCAGCAGTATATTCAGATAATGAGCTTATCCCTAGCTAGTGTCCCCGTGGGAGGAAAAATCAGCGAAGAAATCATGAATGAGGTATATCCCGGGGTATGGGCCACAGATATACCAGGAAAAGCAAAAAATGCTACACCTGTTGAGGTCAAACTTAAAGAGGGACAACCACCGGTAAGAATCAAACAATATCCCTTAAGGAAGGAGGATAGGGAGGGAATTCAACCAATAATAGAAAAATTTTTACAACTGGGGTTGCTAAGAGAATGTGAATCTGATTTTAACACTCCCATATTACCTATCCGTAAACCTGACGGGTCATACCGGATAGTCCAGGACCTGCGAGCTATAAATAAAATAACTGAAGACCTATACCCGGTAGTGGCGAATCCATACACCCTACTGACTGTATTGACACCTGAACTAGCCTGGTTTACAGTCTTAGATTTGAAGGATGCCTTCTTTTGCCTCCCTCTCCATAAAGCCAGCCAGAAAATATTTGCATTCGAATGGGAAAATCCTAAAAGTGGACGTAAGACTCAGCTCACCTGGACAGTGTTGCCACAAGGGTTCAAAAACAGCCCCACCATATTTGGTAACCAACTCGCAAAAGATTTAGAGTCTTGGGAAGCCCCACCCGAGGAAGGGAAACTGTTACAATATGTAGATGATCTCTTGATTGCCACCAAGACAGAGGATGCTTGTATAACCTGGACAGTGAGTCTGCTGAATTTTTTAGGACTCCAAGGATACCGGGTATCTAAGAAGAAGGCCCAAGTGGCGCAGTGTAAGGTGATATATTTGGGCTATGAGATCAGTGCCGGACAAAGGACTTTGGGACGGGCCCGAAAAGAGACAATATGCCAAACCCCAAGACCGCAGACAGTGAAGGAACTACGAACTTTTCTGGGAATGACTGGGTGGTGTCGGCTGTGGATTTATAATTATGGGCTGCTTGTCAAACCCCTGTATACCCTAATGACTACGGAACAGAAACCCCTTGAATGGACTAAAGAGACCATACAGGCCTTCGAGTCGTTAAAAAAGGCCTTGATGTCAGCTCCAGCCTTGGGACTCCCAGACGTGAGTAAACCGTTTATCCTTTTCTCTTACGAAAAACAGGGAATTGCCTTAGGGATATTGGCACAAGATCTAGGCCCGTATCGGCAAGCAGTTGCATATTTCTCCAAGCAATTGGATACAACTGCGAAAGGCTGGCCTGGATGCTTGCGGGCAGTTGCGGCTGTAGTATTAAACATCCAGGAAGCCCGAAAGTTCACCCTGGGCCAGAAAATGACTGTGTTAGTGTCCCATACAGTATCCTCAGTACTGGAAGCGAAAGGAGGACACTGGCTGTCCCCACAAAGATTCTTGAGATATCAGGCCATACTGGTGGAACAAGATGATGTGGAAATTGTAATCACTAACATTGTCAATCCAGCCTCTTTCCTCAGTGGGAACACAGGAGAACCAGTGCATCACGATTGTCTGGAAACCATTGAAGCAACATATTCGAGCCGTCTGGACCTGAGAGACAGTCCTATGGAGAACACAGAGAATTGGTTCACGGATGGAAGCAGCTATGTCCTAAATGGTAAAAGGTATGCTGGGTATGCCGTCACCACCAGTCAAGAAATAATAGAGTCAGGACCTTTGCCCATGAATACTTCTGCTCAGAAGGCAGAAATAATTGCTTTGACCCGTGCCTTGGAATTGGCCCAAGGAAAAGCTGTGAATATCTATACAGACTCGAAATATGCCTTTGGGGTTGTACATGCACATGGAGCTATCTGGAAAGAGAGAGGACTATTGAATTCACAGGGCAAAAACATCAAGCATGCAGAGGAGATCCTGAAACTGCTGGAGGCAGTCCAACTCCCTGAAAAGGTGGCGATCATGCACATTAAGGCTCACCAGAAAGTAAACTCGGAACTGGAAAGAGGAAATGAGCTGGCGGACAGAGAGGCAAAACAGGTAGCCAAAACAAAGGTAAAAACAGAAGGGGCTTTGGTCCCTGATGGACGAATTTCCCTAGAAGATAAGCCAGAGTATACTAAAGAGGATCAGAAACTTATCGTAGACTTAGAAGGGTCATACAACAAAGAGGGGTGGGCTCTCACCCCACAAGGGAAACTAATCGTTCCCTCCCATCTAACATGGTCTCTAGTAAGAGAAGAACACAGAAAGAGGCATTGGGAGGCAGAGGCCTTATATAAACACCTAATTAGAGAAATCGTAGCTAGAAACTTATACACCACTGTGAGACAAGTGACTCAGCAGTGTGAGCTTTGCCTCCAGACTAATCCTAAGAACACCCCCAAACCAGAAATAGGCCAAATTGGGAGAGGCAACGGGCCTGGGCAACAATGGCAAATTGACTTCACAGAACTCCCAAGAAAAGGGGGGTATCGATACTTATTGGTATTAACTGATACCTTTTCAGGTTGGCCAGAGGCGTTCCCTACCAGGACGGCCAAAGCTCGGGAGGTAACCAGAATATTAATACAAGAGATAATACCACGCTTTGGGGTTCCGGCAACCATATCATCTGATAGAGGGCCACATTTCATCTCGAAAGTAGTACAACAAATTAGCTGTTGTTTGGGAATAGATTGGCAGCTTCACACCCCATATCGCCCTCAGTCGAGTGGCCAAGTAGAAAAAATGAACCACTTAATCAAACAGCAAATTGTAAAATTGGGACAGGAAACTAACTTGGCCTGGCCTCAGTCTCTTCCCTTGGCTCTTTTGCGCATACGAACTAGGCCAAGAGCAAAGGAAGGACTGAGCCCTTTTGAAATCTTATATGGACGACCCTATGGAATACAAAAAGGGATGTCCACACAAGCTGGGGATGAAATCATGACCTCCTATATGGTGGCCTTAAGCAAACAACTCCGTAAAATCGGGAAACATGTGGTTGGGACTTGAAGTAGAGGTTTAGATGGGCCTGTACATAACATACAACCTGGAGATTATGTGTATATAAAGTCTCTTACAAAAAAGGCTCTGGAGCCGCGGTGGGAAGGACCATTTCAAGTACTCCTTACTTCCTTCACAGCAATCAAAACCAAAGAACAGAGCGCCTGGATCCATCACACCAGAGTAAAAAGAGCACATGAATCTCCATGGAAGGTCACGCAAGTTCAGCCAGGAAAATTACTTTTCTCACGATCCTAATTATAATTCAGGGACAGGAGAGCACTTCTAGTCAGAATAATGTTGGGTGGCCTTGGTCCCAAGCCTATATAAAGTATACTGGATCCATGGGGGGATATTTTGCTCAAAAGGATTTAAACTTATCCACTGTAGTCATGCATGGAAGTCAAGTATACATAAAGGAAGAATGGAGCAAGGATGTGAAGGGGATTTATCAACTTCAAGGAACTGTAGGGGAAGAAATCAAAGTGGGATGCCGATTGGTTAATGGCACCACCTATAAAAAGGCATCCCAAATCACTGTTTCAGATGTTCTTACAAAGAACAAAACGGTCTGTACTTCCAGGGAATTAGATTGCTGGCATAACTTTACATTAGAACGGACCAGTGAAGTGGTTTGTCTCTGGGCCTATGATACTATTGGACTCTCATTCAAATTTAAAATAAATGTCGTAGCTAGGCCCGTTACAACAGTGCCTGCTACAACAGTGAAAGATATATTTACCACGCGACCTACGCCAGCACCCAGGCTCGAACCCAAAATATATGAGAATGGCCCATATGTAATAAAAAACACAGGCCAACAGCAAATGCTGTTTAAACCAGAATGGTCTCTTAAACACATTGAGTTGTCAATGCAAAACAACATCACAGAGATTCAACCAGCCTGTTCTCCCTTTTTACGAACCTCTTTCGAGGGATGGACCACCTGGTTACATAGAAGGGCACCAGCAACTTCCCATAGGCGAATATCAAGAGACCTGACTGGTGCTATAGGAACAGGGCTAAGCGTTCTGAATAGCATTGACTCAGAAATAATAATGAATAAGTTGGCCGCCTCCACTGCCGATTTCACAAAATTACAACAGCCTTTAAGATCTTCCCTAGTGGCTTTGGGAACTCATCAGTGGCTAGTGTCGAAAGTATTACCAAACTGGGAAAGAATAAACATAAGAGATCACAAATTAATTATAGACGCACTGGGTGGGCTCCAAAGTAACGTCTCTTTGGCTCTCAGCTGTATCCAGGCTCAGTTATGGATGCAATCAGTGACTGCTTCAATCATAAGAGAAGGTGAGGAAGGGATTTTTCCCACTGAAATCCGGAAAATAATCTGGGACAATGCTAACCACTTCGAAAGGAAACTCCAGGCCTGGTGGAATTTGGTAAACTTTACCTATGATCCCACTACAGACATAGTTACAACTTTTGTGTTAACTATTCGTAATGCTTCAATATATGTGATTCATCCCATTATAGCATTAGGATTAAATTACAATGGGATTTTACTCTATCCTTTTGAGCATAAGACATGGGCCTGGAAGGTAAAGGATAAATGGCAAACAGTAGACCTAGAATCCTGTATTGTGCGAGAACAACAAGGATTCATTTGTGAAAGTAACGCCATCAGTGCACAAGACATTTGTCTTGACACTGATCAGAAAGTTTGCCAGTATGAAGTTCGTCCCAATGCTGACCTTAAAACCATATTAATATACATTGGCAAAGGTTGTGTGTGTCTGAGAACTGCCTGTAGTTTCATATCTGTAGAGGACATAGAAGTAGATACTAGAAATCACTCAAATTTCTGTGTTTGTAATTTTACTAACATCAACGGATGTGACTTTAATTATACAGCTCCAGTCATATCCCATCAGCTTTTTAAATCTAATTATACGTTACTCCACGAATTGGCGCCTACACCCATTGGGACAGACATAACTCTCACAAAGAAATTACTACAGCATCAGGGGTTAATGCGAATATTAGAGGAAATCAAAACCAAGGGACAGGAAACTTTGATAACGGTTCATCATGACACAGATAAAATAATAGAGGTTCTAAAAAGGGTAGAAAAGGATGGAGAACATAAATGGTGGGAAGTACTCTTCGGCTGGTCACCCACTGCTACAGGAATCCTTAATAACTTATGCCACCCTATTGTTGTTCTCCTGGGCTTGTCCCTGATTAGCATTGTTTTATCCATAGTGTTATATGTTTTAAACTTGAGAATGATAAAACAAATGAGGCAATTGATATATGCTCAACAACGCCGACAACAGGTCGAAATAGGCAAAAATCTTATAAAGAACCTAGAAAAGAATGGAATAATATAAAGGGCACTAACATAAAGTAAATGAATTTACTTACTTTTTAGAAAAGGGGGGGATTGATAGAGAGAACTAACATTTAAGGGCTAATAGCAGGAGGGAACATGCTTGACGCAAAACATATAACATTGTAGCCATTGCATTGCTTAACCCATATCTATAACCTTGGCCATCGTGTAAGACGTTTTATCAGGAAATAGCAGAGAAGAACAGAACAGCCATGGCCGGCCTTGCTAAAGAAACTTGCTGGAACTGACCTTGCGGTTGCGGAGTCTGATAAAAGAGAGACTGAGCTTACACAGGAATAAAGAGTCACTTGTGGTGATGAAGAAGAGAGGGTTTGCCTTCATCCTCTCGACCCTCAACGACCACCACCAGAAGAAACCGCGCATGCTCGGCGGGGAGGAGACCACGGAAATGGCTCATTTGCATACGAAGCGGGAATAGATAGTTAATATGTATAGGCGTATTGCGAAACCTTATGAATATGTAACACTTTGCTGTATAAATATGATACGAGCTGCCGCGTTAGGTGCGCACAAATTTGGTGGGATGACCCCCCGTGCTGCCCAGCGCTGAATAAAGCATACCTACTTTACAACCTTGGGGTTGTGGAGTCTGATTTCCGCACGTCACACCGACTCATTGACCACCTACCCAAATGATATCACTTACTCAAAAGAGAACAATGGAAGAAGAAGACAGAGTCTGCGCACTAATTTACATGGGAAGCGAAGAAATCTTGACCAATCATTAAAGAGAATAACAATGAATATGTATTAATTGTTTGAATATATAATAATCAATGTATAAAAGTGGAGATTTTTGGAACTAAGGTGTGCTCCTGTTTTGGGACGAGCACCCCATTTCTGCGCATTAATGGAATAAACTTGGAAATACCTCTGCTTTGTGTGTTATTGGCTTGCACACCGGGTAAAGAACCCAGATTTGGGACAACAAAGAGAAACAACATGATGGCATTTAATTATACTACACTGTAGAAATTGTGTTTATCTTTTTTCCTTTTAACTGAAGGCAGACACTTTTATTTTCGTCTACCTTAATGAACTACAACACTATATATTGGAGCGTAAACAGCCAGTATAACTTCCTCAGCATAGTTGTCAAATAGTTAAGAATTAAGAAAATAACATCATATTCATTTAAATATAGGAACATATTGATTTTGGAAACAGATTATTCCACTATTCTCTTGGGATAGAAAAGATAAAAGATCAAAACCCAGGTTTAACAAGTACATGAAAGCAAAGTTAGTGGCATTGTACTATAGAATAACCCATTTTTTAAAAATTTAATCTATGATTAATTTTGAATGTTTCAATGTATATTTTAATTAGCATGTGTCCAGTATGCAAGCCCATGGCAATTGAATTAAGCTTTCTCCCACGATATTTTTTTTGTAATGGAAAAAAAAAAGTTTAATGTTTCAGGGCTTCCTTATCTTGTATCAGTGCTGCCGAATATTTCCTTTAGGGAAAAATTCAAAATAAGAATAGAAAATAAATTAAGGTTTCATTTTAACATATCAAACATACTGATTTAGTTTATCTAGGTAGCTTTTTGTTTGGTAAACTTTAATTTTGTTTGGAAAATTTAAAAATGTTTTAAAGATAACATAATGAATAAAAATATCTTTTCTGCTGTAGAAGACTTTTCAACTTTTATCTTTGATAAATCGTATAAAAACCAAACAAAATAGCTTCAACAGGCAACAGGAAATTATTTTTTAATTCATCTGAAATGCTAATGACTTGGGAAATATGGGATACAGGTTGAAGAGAGGCCCAGATGGAAACTTATTAAGTAACCTTATCTTTGAGGAACAAGGCTAGCTTTATCTTTAAAGAACAGGGTGTGAAACTATTACAACTATCACCCAACAAAGGGAACAGGATATCTTGAGACCATTGAGACACAAGGAGCCAGAACCAGCTCTGCAGCTTTGGCAACCAGATAAGGAACAAAGAACTACAGTTCATCAAAAGAATACAGTGATAAAGAGGAGTAAACAAAGTAAATAACAATTACCAGAAGTTTCTGAAGGACCACCTAGAGACTATAGTGCCCATGCGGGGGAGGGCGGTAACCTATGGTAATGAGTTCCCGGAAACCTTGTGAATATGTATATATGGCATGTATATAAGTTGTATAAGCAACCCTTTACGGCACGCATATTAGGAGGAGCGATCCCCTGTGCGCCCAGCCCTGCAATAAAGAATACCTGCTTAATAGTCACCAAGACTATTGATTCCTGATTTCGGCTTTTCATGGCATCATTCTCCAGGAGAATGCTGTGGGAAACGGTGTCAAAAGCTTTGCTAAAATCCAGGTAGATAACATCCACAGCTTTTCCCTCATCCACCAAATGAGTCACCTTATCATAGAAGGAGATCAGGTTTGTCAGGCATGACCTGCCTTTCACAAACCCATGCTGACTGGGCCTGATCACCCTGTTCTCCTGCATGTGCTGTGTAATGACACTCAGGATGATCTGTTCCATGACCTTCCCAGGCATCGAGGTCAGACTGACCGGCCTGTAGTTCCCTGGATCCTCCTTCCGGCCCTTCTTGTGGATGGGTGTCACATTTGCCAACCTCCAGTCAGCTGGGACCTCCCCGGTTACCCAGGACTGCTCATAAATGATGCAAAGTGAGCATTTGTGCCAGCTCCTTCAGTACCCTCGGGTGGACCCCATCCGGCCCCATAGACTTGTGTACCTCCAGGTGCTGAAGCAGGTCCCTCACCATTTCCCTTTGGATTACAGGGGCTTCATTCTGCTCCCCATCCCTGTCTTCTAGCTCAGGGGTCTGGGTACTCAGGGAACAACTGGTCCTACTACTAAAGACTGAGGCAAAGACGGCATTAAGTACCTCAGCCTTTTCCTCATCCTTGGTCACTATGTTACTGGCCCCATCTACTAGAGGACAGAGATTATCCTTAGTCCTCTTCTCATTGCTAATATATTTATAGAAACTTTTTTTGTTGTCCTTGACAACAGAAGCCAGGTTAAGTTCTAGCTGGGCTTTGGCCCTTCTGATTTTTTCCCTACATAGCCTCACTACCTCTTTGTAGTCCTCATGAGTGGCCTGCCCTTTCTTCCAAAGGCCATAAATCCTCTTTTTCTCCCTAAGTTGAAACCATAGCTCCCTGTTCAGCCGGGCCAGTCTTTTTCCTTGATGGCTTGTCTTTCGACACATGGGGACAGCCTGCTCCTGCGCCTTTAGGACTTCCTTCTGGAAAAACATCCAGGCTTCCTGGACTCCTTTGCCCTGGAGGACTGCCTCCCAGGGGACTTTGTCAACCAGGCTCCTGAAAAGCCTAAAGTCTGCCCTCCGGAAGTCCAAGGTAGCATTTCTGCTGACCTCCCTCCTTGCTTCTCCAAGAATCGAAAACTCTATCATTTCATGATCACTGTTCCCAAGACAGCCTCCAACCATCACATCCCCCACAAGACCTTCCCTGTTTACAAACAGCAGGTCCAGCAGGGCACCTTCCCTAGTCGGCTCCCTTGTTCGGAAATGCAAGAGTTAAGTAGCAAGTTGTACTGTATATTAGAGTGTGTTTGTAAGGGGTAATCATAATAACCAAACAA
The DNA here is from genome assembly GCA_017639485.1 of Pluvialis apricaria. Classification (NCBI taxonomy): domain Eukaryota; kingdom Metazoa; phylum Chordata; class Aves; order Charadriiformes; family Charadriidae; genus Pluvialis; species Pluvialis apricaria. Next base: position 13,313,817 of record CM030043.1, read on the forward strand.
AGGTAACCAATGGTGATGGGAAAATGTAATTAACTGTAACGGGAAAGAATGTATTCTAAGATCTTTAGGTACCTAAGAGAACAGTGTGACCTGATACCAGGGGAGTCAAGCAGAACCTTGAAAGACTTGGCAGAAAACAGGCACTGGAATCGAGTCAAAAAGGAGTGAGGTGAAAAGTACAAAGCGAGGAAGACGTCTTACTTCATCTGAGGAAGACTTCTTACTTCATCATGACGACCACCGACGACCACTAGAGGGAAGACGAGCATGCGCAGAGAAGGAGGCTGATGTCGCAATAGGATGAAGTAATCCGTAATGCATATGTATAAGATAATGTAGCAATACTTGTTGAATATGTATGAGATTGTGTAACCAAAAGAATATAAAATGGGTACTCGGCAAGGCCGTCTTTGGAGCCAGATTTGGGTGCGTACCCCTGGTTCCCGGCGCCTTGAAATAAAGCACCGCATATAACCGAAGAAAATTGGTTATGTGTTTGTCTCTGCGCTAACACCCTCACCAGCTGTGTCAGGAAGTTATCCCCAGTACATTCCAGGAGCCTTCTAGACTGTTCCCTCCCTGCTGTATTGTATTCCCAGCAGATATCCAGCAAGTTGAAGTCCCCCATAAGGACAAGAGCTCGCAATCTTGAGACTTCTCCCAGCCATTTGTAGAATATTTCATCTGCCTCCTCATCCTGGTTGGGTGGTCTATAACAGACTCCTACTATGATATCTGCCTTGTTAGCCCTCCCCCTGATTCTTACCCATAAACACTCAACCCTGTTGTCGCCATCATTTAGTTCAAAACATTCATAACACTCCCTGACATACAGGGCCACCCCACCGCCTCGCCTTGCTTGTCTATCCTTCCGGAAGAGCCTATGCCATCCATGGCAGCACTACAGCCATGTGAGTCATCCCACCATGTTTCTGTGATGGCGACTACATCATAATTATCCTGCTGCACAATGGCTTCCAGCTCCTCCTGTTTGTTGCCCATGCTGCATGCATTAGTGTGCAAGCACTTCAGCTGGGCTATTGGTCCCTTCTCCTTTTTACTGGAGGAAGCCATAATTACGTCACCCCCAGACTTACTCCTAAGGAGCCCGGTTACGCCCCCTTCCCTTTTCCAGGTCTAGTGCCAGCATGCTGCTTTCAGGCTTTTTGATAGCAAGTCCGGATCTATCCCCATTCCCCTTAGAATCTAGTTTAAAGCTCTGTCAATGAGCCCCGCCAACTCCTGCCCTAAAACCCTTTTCCCCCTGTGAGACAAGCTTTTACCATCTGTTGCCAGCAGGCCTGGTGTCTTGAAAAGCAGCCCATGATCAAAGAACCCAAAGTCCTGCCGATGACACTAGTCTTTGAGCCAGGCATTGATCAGCTGGCATTTCCTGTTTATCTCCTCGTCAATCCTAGCAACTGGTGGGATAGAAGCAAACACTACTTGTGCTCCTGATCCCCTAAGCAGACATAGAATAGTTCTGTGTTGTCTTCTCCATTTGGCCTGGGCAAAAGCAAAATCAGTGGTACAAATGGCTGCAATTGTGCAGTTCACATTTTCTCTAGTGATACTGTCTCACACGCTACTTCTGTGCTTCCTAACACGTGACATTGGTTTAGCTAGGAGTCTGTTGTGACTGTTCAGGCAACTCCTTAGATTTTGGCTAATCAAACTAAGGCCTGATGTATGCTGGGAGCAGCACCATTAGGTCAAAGCAAAAGCACCACTTAGGCAGGACTGGTGGCCAGAAAGAGCTGAATGGCCATTATGCAGCCATTATCACCTGCAAATTGCTGTCTTCTGCAGACATTATCTTTTGTCTAGCAGTTTCCTCAGAATCCACTAATTTATGGATGGGTATAGACCAATCTTCCAAGCTGGAAGGTATAAAACATCAGTTTACCCAAAAAGCTTTTGAAGTGGATCCAACAGCAGCTAGACTGCTAAGGTTTCCATGCTACCCAGAGTGATACAGAGGACGCCCGCACAGTGATGGAGAAGGATAAGCACTCTCACCGTCAACTAGGTAACTAATTCTTTTTTTTTCCCCTTTTTGCTCATAGGTGCACGATATTAAGAGTTATGGGTTATAAATTATGAAACCTTACGACTTGAATGGTGAATAAGTGAATTCATGTGATAGACTAGTCTAGGCAAAAGGGGATTGAGCCCCTGTTTGTCATGTTTGTTTGTTGTATTTCTTAATGAGCTCATGAAATAAAGTTTAAATGGAATGGAAGAATACAGGCTCTTGAGGAAGGACAGGCAGGGGAGATGAGGAGGGGGTGTTGCCCTCTATGTCAAGGACCAGCTGGACTGCATGGAGCTCCACCTGGGGATGGATGAGGAGCTGACCGACTGAGAGCTTATAGGTCAGAATAAAAGGGAGGGCAGGGACAAGTGATGATACAGTGGGGGTCTGCTATTGGCTACCTGATCAGGAAGACCAAGCACATGAGGCCCTCTATAGACAGATAGGAGCAGCCTCATATTCATAAGCCCTGGTCCTCATGGGGGACTTCAATCACCCTGATATCTGTTGGAGGGACAACACAGCAGGGCATAAGCAATCCAGGAGGTTCCTGGATAAATTCCTTCTCCAAGTGACAGAGGAACCAACGAGGAGAGGTGCCATGCTGGACCTTGTTCTCACTTGTTCTCACTAACAAGGAAGGGCTGGTGGGGAATGTGAAGCTCAAGGGCAGCCTTAGCTGCAGTGACCATGAGACAGCGGAGTTCAAGATACTTAGGGTAGTGAGGAGGGCACACAGTATGCTTGCTACCCTGGACTTCAGGAGAGCAGACTTTGGCCTCTTCAGGGATCTGCTTGGCAGAGTACCATGGGATAAAGTGCTGAAGGGAATAGAGGCCCAAGGCAGTCAGTTAATATTCAAGGACCACCTCCTCCAAGCTCAGGAGCGATGCATCCCAACAAAGAGGAAGTTGGGCAAAAACACCAGGAGGCCTGCATGGATGAAAAGGAGCTCCTGGACAAACTCAAGCTCAAAAAGGAAGCCTACAGAGGGTGGAAGTAAGGACAGGTAGCCTGGGAAGTATACAGAGAAATTGTCTGAGCAGCCAGGGATCAGGTTAGGAAAGCTAAAGCCCAAACAGAATTAAATCTGGCCAGGGACATCAAGGGCAACAAGAAAAACTTCTGTAGGTATGTCAATGATAAAAGGAAGATGAAGACCAGGGAAAATGTGGGCCCACTCAGGAAGGAAACAGGAGACCTGGTCACCCGGTGTTGCGTTAAAGGGCAAAGCAGTTTGGCAGAAAACAAACCCCCTTGCGTTCTAACACTCCTCACCGAGGTGGGAGGCTAGGTGCGGCTAGGTTTGAATTCTGAGTGATGCCCAATTGGTGTTAAAGGGCGAATTAATTTGGCAGAAAATAAACCCCCTTGCATTCTAACACTCCTCACTGAGTTGGGAGGCTAGATGCAGCTAGGTTTAAATTCTGAGTGATGCCCAATCCACCACTATTAGTCCAGTCGCGTTTAATATATTAAACTATCATGATTATGGATACACTAATAGTGGACTGCACCCTCAGTCCAGTTGTGCTCATGAACTACCATGGCCACTTTTGTGGTCGCGTTCAATGAGAAACCAAAATGACCAGCTACTTAAGCAGCACAGTTTATTTTAGCAACAGGTACATAAGTTCTTATGGATTGCCGGTGATAAATACAGTCTGCAAAGCACATGCAAATAAAAGTGTTGTTAGTTATACATAAAACACGACAAAGTTATAAACAATACAGCCTGGCTATAAATATAGGAAAGAGACTCTCTAGAGAGATTTCTAAGTTTTTTGTGGAAGCGCTTGGTATAGTCTAAGTCTTACCCAAAGGCGTCCCTATGGGGGGGAAGAAAGGCTCAGCCTGTTGGCTGGTCGCAGAAGTCAAAGGCAGTTTTGATGGAGTCCTCCTCGACTTGTTCACGATGGTGTCTTCCCTGATATTCTCCCTTTCTTGGGCTATTTTTATACTATTTTTTACCTTCAACGTGGAGTTTGAGTGACTCTAGTCATAAATACTTTTATTATGATCAGTGTAAAATTCTCTCGCTTCACATTTAAAGGTATAGTTTATCAAAAATTCAGGGCGCAGACTCAAGGAGGAGTGGTCGCACCTTGGAGGCGGGTAGCCTTTGGGATGGAGGTGTGTTTAGGTATTATAATGACATTGTAATGAGCAAAGTTCGCACCAAGGACAGCATTTTGTCAAAATGTGACAAACTGTTGGCTCAGGGTAGTAAGTGTGCAGCTTATCAGTTCCATAGGACCATCTTGTTCCCATATCTGCTGTATTATCACAGGGCTTGGCCGTGGAATCTCCACCCCACTCCATCCCCGTGTTGCTCGGCGAGCAATATTGTGCAGGGAATCACAGATAAAGTGGATTCTTCACATACCAGCTGCGGCTGTATTCTACTCTAGAAACCTTTTGATTTTATACTTTTCCTTAATGTGTGAACAATGCTGTATTTTTGGTTATTTTAGTAATCATTCCACACCTGGGATATGGACAAGGCCAAAGTACTCAATGACTTTTTTGCCTTGGTCTTCACTGGCAAGTGCTCTTGCCACACCACCCAAGTCACAGAAGGCAAAGGAAGGGACTGGGAGAATGAGAGACTGGACGCTGTAGAAGATCAGGTTTGAGACCAGCTGAGGAACCTGAAAGTGCACAAATCCATGGGACCTGATGAGATATATCTGAGGGTCCTGAGGGAACTGGTGGATGAAGTTGCCAAGCCACTATCCATCATATTTGAGAAGTTGTGGCAGTCCAGTGAAGTTCCCACTGATTGGAAAAGGGGAAATACAACCCCCATTTTTAAAAAAGGGGGAAAATGAAGACCTGGGGAGCTATAGGCCAGTCAGTCTCACCTCTGTGCCCAGCAAGATCATGGAGCAGATCCTCCTGGAAATTATGCTAAGGCACATGGAAAATGAGGAGGTGATTGGTGACAGCCAACATGGCTTCACCAAGGGCAAATTGTGCCTGACAAAGTTATTGGCCTTATATGACAGTGTTACAGCATTGGTGGATAAGGGAAGAGCAACTGATGTCATCTGCCTTGACTTGTGCAAGGCATTTGACACTGTCTCACATGACATCCTGGGCCCTAAATTGGATAGACATAGATTTGGTGGATGGGCCACTTGGTGGATAAGGAATTGGCTGGATGGCTGCACTCAAAGAGTTGTGGTCAACGGCTCGATGTCCAAGTGGTGAGCAGTGACAAGTAGTGTTCCTCAGGGGTTGGTACTGGGACTGATGCTGTTTAACATCTTTGTTGATGACATGGACAGTGGGACTGATTGCACCCTCAGCAAGTTTGCAGATGACGCCAAGCTGTTTTGAGCGATCGACATGCTGGAGGGAGGGGATGCCATCCAGAGGGAAGACAGCCTGAAAGAGTTGATGGTGTTCAGCCTGGAGAAGAGAAGGCTCCAGGGAGACCTTATAGTAGTCCTCCAGTACTTAAAGGGGGCCTACAGAAAAGGTGGAGAGGGACTCTTTATCAGGGAGTCTAGCGGTATGACGAGGGCTAATGGTTTTAAACTGAAAGAGGATAGATTTAGATTAGATATTAGGAAAAAATTCTTTAATATGAGGGTGGTGAGACACTGGAACAGGTTGCCCAGGGAAGTTGTGGAAGCTCCATCCCTGGAAGTGTTCAAGGCCAGGTTGGATGGGGCTTTGAGCAACCTGGTCTAGTGGTAGATGTCCCTACCCATGGAAGGGGGGTTGGAACTAGATGATCTTTAAGGTCCCTTCCAACCTAAACCATTTTATGAAATCACAGAGTATGTTGTCCTGTAAATTTGACAGATCCAAATGGACTGTGACAGTCTGTATAGCTCCCATTTCTTCTTGGAAGCTGGGGTGATGTCCCTCACATGCCCTTTTCACTGCTGTCTAAGGGCTTTGGAGCAGACTTTAAGAACTTATCTTCAGTCACAGACAGTATAAAGGCTAGAGCCATGGTATAAATTTTGTTCTAATGCTTGTTCTGCAGAGCATGCTGGTTGGGCAGAGGAGTCTGACTCATGGTACTTGTACTACTTTAGTGAGCACTTAAGTGTCCTTTGACTTGGGATGTAAATAGTCCCACCTTGGACACTGTCCTGGAAAAAATGGAATACAATTTAGATCAGGTCAGAACAGAATCAGTTTATTACTATAGCTACAGGGGAGAACACAGCAGCAGAGAAACAGACTGCTCATGTGAACTCTGTCCCTGTAAAGTGGATTCAAGGTTTATGTTATATACACTTAGAGACGCTAAGGAGAGGACAGTGTCACAGATGGAAGTATTTGACACAGTTATGATTTAGTGGCATTCAAAATTTATTAATGATTTGAGGTAAATCAAGAGGTTGAATCTTAGCAGCACTTAATAACTGATTGAAAGGTTTACAGAGTGACTTCACAAAATAACTAAACAGTGACATAATTACAGATTTTAAGATGGCAAGATTCACACTAACTTAATATTGGAACGCTGTCATGGAGGGCTATGTTCTCTTTAGGAAAGATAGGCCAGTGAGGCGAGGTGGGGGAGTTGCTCTTTATGTGAGAGAGCAACTGGAATGTATTAAGCTCTCCCTGGGGGTGAATGAAGAGCAAGTTGAGAGCTTGTGGGTAAGGATTAAGGGGCAGGGTAACATGAGAGATACTGTTGTGGGTGTTTATTACAGGCCACCTGATCAGGATGGGGAAGTTGATGAGGCCTTCTACAGACAGGTGAGAACCACCTCACAATCACAGGCCTTGGTTCTCATGGGGGACTTCAACTCCCCTGATATCTGTTGGGAAGGCTACACAGCTAGGCATGTACAGTCCAGGAGGTTCCTCCAGTGCATTGATGATAACTTTTTGACTCAGGTGGTGGAAGAGCCCACAAGGAGAGGTGTACTGCTGGACCTAGTACTGACAAACAAAGAGGGACTGGTGGAGGATGTTAAGGTTGGGGGCAGACTTGGCTGCAGTGATCGTGAGAAGACAGAGTTCAGAATTAAGTGCAGTATGCACAAAATGACAAGTAGGGATGAGACCTTAGACTTCAGGAGGGCTAACTTTGATCTCTTCAAGGAATTGCTGGGAGAAATCCCATGGGAGAGGGCTCTAGAGGGTAAGGGGGCTCAAGAGAGCTGGCTGGTATTTAAGCACCACTTCCTCCAAGCTCAGGATGGGTGCATCCCAAAGAGCAAGAAATCGGGCAAGGGAAGAAGGAGACCTGCATGGCTGAGCAGGGAGCTTCTGAAAAAGCTCAGGTGGAAGAAGGGAGTTTACAGGATGTGGAAGAAGGGACTGACTGCTTGGGATGAGTATAAGAATGCTGTCAGGGTATGCAGGGATGAAAAAATGAAAGCCAAGGCAGCCTTGGAATTGAACCTGGTGAGGGATGTCAAGGCCAATAGGAAGGGTTTCTTTAAGTATATAGGAGGCAAAAGGAAAATTAGGGAAAATGCGGGCCCGCTGTTGAACGAGATGGGTGCTGTGGTGACGGATGATGCAGAGAAGGCAGAGTTGCTGAATGCCTTCTTTGCTTCTGTCTTCACTGCTCGGGCCAGCTCTCGGGAGTCCCAGACTTTGCAAGTAACAGAGAAAGTCTGGAGGAAGCATGACTTTCCCCTGGTCAAAGAAGAACAAATTAGGGATCAATTAGGTAAACTAGATATTCACAAGTCCATGGGGCCTGATGGGATGCACCCGCGAGTGCTGAGGGAGCTGGCAGAAGTCATTGCTGGGCTGCTCTCCATCATATTTGAAAGGTCCTGAAGAGCAGGTGAGGTGCCTGAGGACTGGAGGAAAGCCAGTGTCAGTCCAGTCTTCAAAAAGGGCAAGAAGAATGACCCGGGAAACTACAGGCCAGTCAGCCTCACCTCCATCCCTGGAAAGATGATGAAACAGCTTGTTCTGGGCATCATCTCCAAGCATCTGGAGGAAAAGAAGGTTATCAGAAGTAGTCAACATGGATTCACCAAGGGGAAGTCATGTCTGACTCATCTGATAGCCTACTATGATGGCGTGACTGGATGGGTGGATGAGGGGAGGGCAGTGGATGTTGTCTACCTTGACTTCAGCAAGGCTTTCGACACTGTCTCCCACATCATCCTCACAGGCAAGCTTAGGAAGTGTGGGTTAGATGAATGGACAGTGGGGTGGATTGAACAGTGGCTGACAGATAGAGCTCAGAGGGTTGTGGTTAGTGGTGCAGAGTCCAGTTGGAGGCCAGTAACAAGTGGTGTCCCTCAGGGGTCAGTACTGGGTCCAGTCCTGTTCAATATATTCATCAATGACCTGGATGAAGGGATAGAGTGTACCATCAGCAAGTTTGCTGATGACACAAAACTGGGAGGGGTGGCTGACATGCTGGAAGGCTGTGCTGCCATACAGTGTGACCTGGACAGTCTGGAGAGTTGGGCAGAAAAAAACCTGATGAAATTCAACAAGGGCAAGTGTAGGGTACTGCATCTGGGGAGGAATAACCCCATGCATCAGTACAGGTTGGGGGCTGACCTCCTGGAGAGCAGCTGTGTGGAAAGGGACCTGGGAGTCCTGGTGGACAACAGGATGACCATGAGCCAGCAATGTGCCCTGTTGTCCAAAAGGCCAATGGCATCCTGGGGTGCATCAAGAAGAGTGTGGCCAGCAGGTCGAGGGAGGTCATCCTCCCCCTCTACTCTGCCCTGGTGAGGCCGCATCTGGAGTACTGTGTCCAGTTCTGGGCTCCCCGGTTCAAGAAGGACAGGGAACTGCTGGAGAGGGTCCAGCAAAGAGCTACAAAGATGATTAGGGGATTGGAGCATCTTTCCTACAAGGAAAGGCTTAGGCACTTAGGTCTTTTTAGTCTAGAAAAAAGAAGACTGAGGGAGGATCTTATCAATACTTATAAATACTTAAAGGGAGGGTGCCAAGTAGATGAGAAGAGTCTTTTTTCAGTGGTGTCCAGTGATAGGACTAGAGGTAATGGGCACAAACTTGAGCATAGTAAGTTCCATCTAAACATGCGGAGGAACTTCTTTATTTTGAGGGTGGCAGAGCACTGGAACAGGCTGCCCAGAGAGGTTGTGGAGTCTCCCACACTGGAGACATTCAAAACCCGCCTGGATGCTGTCCTGTACAACCTGCTGTAGGTGACCCTGCTGTGGCAGGGGGGTTGGACTAGATGATCTCTAGAGGTCCCTTCCAACCCTGACCATTCTGTGATTCTGCAATATAACGTATGCCAAATCAATACATGTACATATGAACAAAAGCACAGATTTCATATTAATGCATATACATTTAAGCAGAGCATTTATTGCATACACACCCCCTCCCCCATCTATAACCGCTGAGATCAAATATCTCTTAATATCACACAACTCTAATGAGCCAATGGGTACCCCTTCTAACTGCTATGCGTGCACGGACAATGGAAGAATATCCACATCCATAAAGCTAATGTATATTTATCATAAACATATAAGTGGAGAGGCAGATGGAAGAGATGCTAGCCTATAGTTAAAATTTCCCTTTCTCGAGTTGGAGTAAATACTCACAATATATCGGTGTTCCTCAGCGGGTGATAATTGAGGCTTGAGAAGGTTTTGTCTCGCCCTGTCCTTCTAGTCCTCAAGGTGTTTTGCCTGAGCAGCGTCCCAACTCAGGGGAGGTACTGGCCACAGCCCGCTGCAATCCAGAAGAGCTCCAAGGATCTTTACTAGAATCGCGGCTTTTAGGATCTGAGATAATTGACTTTTGTCAGGTACTTTTCCACTCCAGCCCAGCTCAGACAGCGGAGTATTTTGGTACTTTCCATGGCTATGTAAGCCCAGGACTTGCTAGAACTTGTGGTCCTGGTACACCCCTCCCTGTCATCCATATGCCTTGACATATCTTCAAGGAGGATCTGTTCCATAATCTTACTGAGCGCAGAGGTGAGGCTGACTGGTTGGTAATTCCCAGGGTCCTCCTTTTTACCGTTTGAAAATACAGCTGTGATGTTTCCCTTTTTCTAGTCACTGGGGACTTCACCTGACTGCCATGACTTCTCAAATATGACAGGGAACAGCTTAGTGATTACATCTGCTAATTTCCTCAGGACCCTGGGATACATCTCATCGCATTCCATGGACTTAGAATCATAGAATTATCTAGGTTGGAATGGACTTTGAAGATCATTGAGTCCAACCATCAACCTAACACTGCAAAACCCACTACTAAACTATGTCCCTAAGCACCGTGTCTACCCATTGTTTAAATACCTTCAGGGATGGTGATTCCACCCTGGGCAGCCTGTTCCAATGTTTCATAACACTTTTTGTGAATTATTCGAATTTTGTACATGTTGAATAACATTAAAATACACTTTGATATTTTATTTTCATCTTTGTTGGGAAATTGCTATTAGAAATGCTGAATGAATTTTGTTAAGCTTAGGAAGATCTAGTAGTTAATTCAGACAATCTCCATGAGCTCTATCCATGGCTAATTGTGCCATGTGCCATTAGTGAGGCTATGTAGGGAGAAAATTAGAAGGGCCAAAGCCCAGCTAGAACTTAACCTGGCTACTGCTGTTAAGGACAACAAAAAAAGTTTCTATAAATGCATTGACAATAAAAGGAGGACTAAGGATAATCTCTGTCCTTTAGTAGACAGGGGGAGGAAACATAGTGACCAAGGATGAGGAAAAGGCTGAGGTACTTAATGCCGCCTTTGCCTCAGTCTTCAACAGGAGGACCAGTTGTTCCCTGAGTACTCAGCCCCCTGAGCTAGAAGACAGTGATGGGGAGCAGAATGAAGCCCCTGTAATCCAAGGGGAAATAGTGAGTGACCTGCTACAGCACCTAGACATATGCAAGTCTATGGGGCCAGATGGGATCCACACAAGGGTACTGGAGCTGGCGGAAGTGCTCACCAGGCCACTTTACATCATTTATGAGCAGTCCTGGCTAACCGGGGAGGTCCCATTTGACTGGAGGTTAGCAAATGTAACGCCCATCCACAAGAAGGGCCGGAAGGAGGATCCAGGGAACTATAAGCCAGTCAGTCGGACCTCGATGCCTGGGAAGGTTATGGAACAGATCATCCTGAGTGTCATTACGCAGCACATGCAGGAGAACAGGGTGATCAGGCCCAGTCAGCATGGGTTCATGAAAGGCAGGTCCTGCCTGACAAACCTGATCTCCTTCTATGACAAGGTGACCCACTTAGTGGATGAGGGAGAAACTGTGGATGGTTTTTACTTGGACTTCAGTAAAGCTTTTGACACCCTTTCCCACAGCATTCTCCTGGAGAAACTGGCTGCTCATGGCTTGGATGGGCATATGCTTTGCTGGGTAAAAAACTGGCTGGATGGCCAGGCCCAGAGAGTTGTGGTGAATGGAGTTAAATCCAGCTGGTGTCCGGTCACAAGTGGTGTTCCCCAAGGCTCAGTACTGGGGCCTGTTGTCTTTAATATCTTTATCAATGATCTGGACGAGGGGATTGAGTGCACCCTCAGTAAATTTGCAGACAACACTAAGTTGGGTAGCAGTGTTGACCTGCTTGAAGATAGTAAGGCTCTACAGAGAGATCTGGAGAGGTTGAATCGATGGGCCAAGGCCAATGATATGAGGTTCAACAAGGCCAAGTGCTGGGTCCTGCACTTGGGTCATAACAACCCCATGCAGCATTACAGGCTTGGAGAGGAATGGCTGGAAAGCTGCCTGGCAGAGAAGGACCTGGTGGTGTTGGTTGACAGCTGGCTGGATATGAGCCAGCAGTGTGCCCAGGTTGCCAAGAAGCCCAAGGGCATCCTGGCCTGTATCAGGAACAGGGTGGTGAGCAGGACTAGGGAAGTGATTAACCCCCTGTACTCGGCACTGGTAAGGCCCTCGATTACTGTGTTCAGTTTTGGGCTCCTGACTACAAGTCATAGATGTGACGGAGGGTGTCCAGAGAAGGGCAATGAAGCTGGTGAGGGGTCTGGAGAACAAGTCTTATGAGGAGCAGCTGAGGGAACTGGGGTTGTTTAGCCTGGAGAAAAGGAGGCTCAGGAGGTTGTAGAGAGGTGGGTGTCAACCTCTTCTCCCAAGTAACAAGTGACAAAACAAGAGGAAATGGCCTCAAGTTACGCCAGGGGAGGTTTAGGATGGATATTAGGAAAAATTTCTTTACATAAAGGGGTGTTAAGCATTGGAACAGGCTGCCCATGGAAGTGGTAGAGTCGCCATCCCTGGAGGTATTTAAAAGATGGGTAGACGTGGTGCTTAGGGATATGGTTTAGTAGTGGTTTTTGCAGTGTTAGGTTAATGGTCGGACTCAATGATCTTCAAGGTTCCTTCCAACCTAGACAATTCTATGATTCTATAAATACATCAGCAGGCTTGTTTTGTCTCTTTCCTCACAGATGTGCTGTTGGTTTCTGTGATCCTTGTATGATTATAGAAACTCTGAGAGGGTATAGTGGTAGAAAACAGAGGCAAATTAAAATTGGGATTTGTTGGAATAAGCCAGTCTCAAAAGAAACATACCAGTTTTTTCTCTTGGCATTTTAATTTAGCTCTTAAAGCTACCAAATGCTTCTGATGGCTTGGGTTTGTGCGGTAAGGTTTTTGTAGCGAGGGGGACTACAGAGGTGGATTCTGTGAGAAAATGTCAGAAGCTACCCCCATGTCTGACAGAGTGAATGCCAGCCGGCTCCAAGACAGATGCACTGCTGGCCAGGGCCGAGCCAATCAGTGGTGGTGGTAGCACCTCTGTGATAACATATTTAAGAAGAGGAAAAAAATGCTGCGCAACATCAGCCAGAAGAGAGGAGCGAGAATATGTGAGAGAAACAACTATGCAGACAGCAAGGTCAGTGAAGAACTGAGGTGCTCCAGGTGCTGGAGCAGAGATTCCCCTGCAGCCTGTGGTGAAGCCCATGGTGAGGCAGGTTGTCCCCCTGCAGCCTATGGAGGTTAACAGTGGAGCAGACATCCACTCTGCAGCCCATGGAGGATGCCATGCCGAAGCAGGTGGATGTGCCCAAAGGAGGCTGTGACCCCATGGAAAGCCTGTGCTGGAGCAGGCTCCTGGCAGGACCTGTGACCCCATGGAGAGAGACCCCATGCTGGAGCAGGTTTCCTAGCAGGACCTGTGACCCTGTGGGGGACCCACGCTGAAGCAGTTCATGAAGAACTGCAGCCCGTGGTAAGGACCCACATTGGAGAAGTTCATGGAGGACTGTCTCCCATGGGAGGGACCCCACGCTGGAGCAGGGGAAGAGTGTGAGGAGGAAGGAGCGTCAGAAACAATGTGTGATGTACTGACTGCAACCCCTGTTCCCCATCCCCCTGCGCTGCTCAGCGGGAGGAGGTAGAGAAGCCAGGAGTGAAGTTTAGCCTGGGAAGAAGGGAGGGGTGGGGGAAGGGGTTTTAAGATTTGGTTTTATTTCTCATTATCCTACTCTGATTTAGTTTGGCAATAAATTAAATTAATTTCCCCAAGTCGAGTCTGTTTTGCCCATGATGTTATTTGGTGAGTGATCTCTCCCTGTCCTTATCTCGACCCACAAGCCTTTTATCGTATTTTTCTCCCCCTGTCCAGTTGAGGAGGGAGAATGATAGAGCAGCTTGGTGGGCACCTGGCATCCAGCCAGGGTCAACCCACCACACTTTCTCTCTTGCTTTCAGCTGTCTAATGTCTCTTTTTTAATTTCTCTATTTGCCAAGGAGTTTCTTTGATTTGTACTATATCTATCAATTCTGTAGCTATTATAGATAGTTTATAAAAAACTTTTACCTTTTGGATTGCTGGAGAGAATTCAATAATATATTGAGCCATATGCAGGTAGACCCTAATACTAACATTTCCTTTTTCCTTTTGATTTACTATTCCATTTTGAGAAGTTCTCTCTGCTTAAGGTTGTTTGTAAAATAAGGGGATAATGTGAGTTCTTTCTGTTGTAAGCTTTCTCACTATGATTCTTGCATTGTCCTAGAACAGGCATGGTTTATCTGTCTTTATTTTGGAATTTCCAAAATTAGTTGTATGCTGTACTCTTGTCACAGAAAGAGTGGTGCACTTCACTTGCAAGAGAGAAGCAGCAATATATTTTATTGATATAAAACAGTGAGTTACCAAAGTTCAATGGTAAATGTGACAGTGGTTTAACAAGATTCGATGGCAAGGTATATTTGATTATTTATTGCATAGAGGACAGGGTCAGACAAAACTGTTAGGGAGACCCTCCCGTTGAGTCATGAGGTTCAGAGAGAACCCCCTTGCATTCTAAACTCCTTCTCAGAGAGGAGTCTAGGTGCAGCTGGATCCAGACTTAGTCCCAGACTTGGTCAACGTTTTATGTCTAAAGGATTATATATATGCACAATCAGTCCTTTATATCACTTAGCTAAGATTACACAAAGTTTCAGCGCGCTTATTCCCAATTCACTTACCGAGTATCTGATGTGATAAGGATTCTCTCATCCTTGAGGAGTAACCTTGAGAGGCGTCCCTACTCAAGGGGAGATCCTGGCGTGCAGCCTGCTGCTGTGCGGGAGAAGTCAATGGGCTCTGGGCTGTTCACTATGGAGTTAGATGACTGACTCATAGTCATATTTGTATACCAGCTGTATTTCAGTTGGTGCATGCTCAACTAGCCCTCAGCTGTTGAGGAAGATGTCTGGGTTGTTGCGCAAGATAGCCCTTAGCTATTTTGTTGTTATCTGTCTCCCCAAAATCCAACTTAAGCCAGATGCAGCCATCACTACCGCCACTAGTGGTTACTGCTTAAGCAGAGGGTGGGGGGAGCACACAGCTACAACCCTGGAGGAGAAGATTGGGATCCAACTGTTTCCAGAGAATTCAACTGTGCCTTTTCTCTTGTGGGCTAACGTTTTGAGTCCTGATTATTTCCGGGAATAAGTGTCTGTCTTCTAAAGGTATGATTTATTCCTTATTCTTTTTTGGGAAGAAATCAAAATGCTGAAATAGAAACTGAAACAAAACATGGTATAAGGCTTTTAATTGTGAATAATGTGTAGTGGTTTTGGGCTTGGAGAGAAAAAGTATAGTAATTTTTCTCAAAGGTTTTTTGGAAGCTCTCTTTCTGCATCATGGTTTCCTGCATATTTGTTGGTTTTAGGAGAAGGAAGGTATTGACCTCTATAAAGTGAATTGTTGCATGTGAATTTTAAAATACAAAACTCTCAACTACAGTATACACAGTAGAAGCTAAACAGCTCTTTCATTCTATAGTATTTTTATTATTTACTATTTACCAATGGGCACATAAGTGAGTTACTAGTTTAACCGAATGGTCAAAGAGTTGCTGCTTTTAGCAATGATTTTCACCTTTTTGCAGTTGTTAACATATAACTTATGCACCTCGATTTACTTTGAAATCAATGATATTAAGACCAAATTAATTAAATCAGGAAGTAAAAATTAAAATATCAAAGGGGTAAGAAGGCTTGATTCAGTTACTCAATCAGAGGCATCTAGTTTCATTTGGGATATGCTAGGATACCCCATCTAACTTCCAGCTCTCCCTCCAGAACATCACAGATCTCCCATAGGGAATCCAAGCAATTGCATGAGCTTTTTATTTGTACAACTAAGTTAGCTAGTAACATTTCTGCTACAGGGCTTTCCTTACATATATTCTGTAAGGAAATAAGGGACAGAGAAAGATCAGTTTTTAAATGTGTAGTTATTTCCTGATCTGTGTTTGCTCTAATTATTTGTAGATTAAGACTACAGTCATTCAACTAAGTACTGAGTAGAATACAGTTTTCAGGTAGGGCTTTTAAGTGTTGTATGACAAAGTTTGCCTAGCTAGTAAAGGCACCATCAGTTGCATGCCCTACATAAAAGTGAGCAGAAAAAGGAATCTGGGAGACTAAAAGAGATCATCTTAGAAATAAACAAAACAGAAATTTGGGAGGTAGAAGACATCTTGTAATAAAATGCATGAGTTGTTAACAAATGGTTGTACCTTTGGAAAACAAGCTACTTTCCCCTTTTCTTGGAACAAATGCTATTTCAGGTTTGCTTCAGAGGATCACAAATCTAAAGGAAAATATTCATAAGATAAGACAATGCAGTCTCATACAAGGGGATTGTTGCTTCTCATTACTTAAATTATTTATGTAGAAAAGGGTCAGAAAGGGGTGTATCAAACTTATGATTGTAGATGTATAATATCACCAATACAGAGATATATATTTAAATTGTGTAAAAGGTCAAAGCTAAAAGATACTCTGTATTACATTTGGATTCAGAAACTCATGTATAAGTTAAAGTTAAATAATTCAGTCTCCTCCTCCACTGGAAGGCAAAACATATTATTGAAGGATTACACTTTGCATACAATGATGTTGCTAAGTAAACCCTAGATGAAAAGAAATATAATTTAATTCCAGAGTGTTTCAAGTTATATTTCTTTTATATTAAGTTGCTGAACTAGCAAACTAGCCATCCCATTTATTATTATTGATGTTCTTGTTGTTATTATTATTATCATCATTAATTTGGCAAAAAGAAAAACAACAGTGGTGAAAAAAATTGAATATTTATTTCTAGGAAGAATAAAAATGATCGCGAAGGCCACTTTTGTTTCCCTTGCCTGCACTGTGGCAAGCTTTACTTGCTGTTTTTGTTCTGGCTGTTGTGCAGGTGGTTGACCAGATTAACATGCTGACATCTGACCTGCAACTGGAAGATGAGATGATGGACAGTTCCAAAATGGACATGCTCAACAGTAGCTACAGCAGCACAACAGCTTCCAGTTTGGAGAAAGTTAAGGTGAGGAGTGGTGCACCATCAAGCCCCCCCCACATCCCTCTGCAATTCTCACCATGCTTCAGAAACCAAATCTGCTCCTGCCACCATTGATGCTGGTCAAGAACGATGAGCCTCTGAGGCCACCTTCTTCAAACATCCCTGTCAAGACTAATGGGACCCTGCTTCGAAAAAGGGGCTTGCCAGGAAGGTCAAACTGCATCCCAAATGGGGATATATCCTGTATACCAAACAGTAATTTGGACAAAGTTGCAATTCAGCCTCTGATGCATAGACCTGACAAAGAATGGTGTCCTCAGCCAGGAACAAGGGAATGGGTACGTTTTAGTGAAAAAGTGCAGTACCATGACTATTGCCCAGACTGTGACATTTGGTATAACATTAAAAACAGGGAGGTGCACTTGCGCAGTCAGCCTGCCAGTGTGGCAGGAAAGCTCCTGCACCGGTGCCCCTCCTACACCACCTCCCCCGCTTTCATTTCCTCTAGAAAATGGATGGTTGGTGATAAGTTCCAGAAATAGCTTTCCTCCTCCAAGACCTGCAACTGTGCCTCCACAAACTACACCAAAAGCCCAGAAGACCATCTTGAGGAAATCAACCACTAAACCAATGTGGTGTATGCAACTTGAAAAAAATTTTTCCTATATGTAAACATAAAGAGATAACGAGCACTTTCTACTCAAGCAATAAAAAGTCCTGATATATTACTCCCTGTGTCCAGTGAAGTGGCATAAGAATCACATGGTAAGTACAAAGAAAAATGCTTGTTGATTTTACATGTACTCATCAAAAAGTGTCATTAAGAATCATAGAATCACAGAATAGTTCGTGTTGGAAGGGACCTTTAAAGGTCATCTAGTCCAACTCTCCTGCCATAGACAGGGACATCATCCACTAGATCAGGTTGCTCAGAGCCCCATCCAACCTGACCTTGAATGTTTCCAGGGATGGAGCATCTACCACCTCTCTGGACAACCTGTTCAAGTGTTTCATCACCCTCATCGTAAAAAATTTCTTCCTTATATCTAGTCTGAATCTGTGGGAGATCAGTACGCCAGTGACCTTGAGTTGATAAACACGTCTGTGAACTAAGGTCGTTGAAAGGGTAAGCCAAGAAAAGAAGGAATTTAGAACACTGAGGAATAAAGAAAAAGCTGCAAAAGAGGAAATAGCAGTCTAGCTACAAACCAATGAAATGCTGCGTGATAAGTGCTACAGAACCAATCAGAGAAATAGAAGAGGCACGTGCATCACGTGTGACCAGTCTGGAAGGTATAAGAAGAGATGTTGTGAGAAAATAAAAGTCTCCCTTTACCATCTGCGCAGGAGTCCGTGTCTCATTCCCTCCATGAATCTACCCTCATTTAGTTTAAAACCATTACCCTTTGTCCTATTGCAACAAGCCCTACTAAAAAATATGTCCCCATCTTTCTTATAAGCCCCCTTTAAGTGTTGAAAGGTCGCAATAAGGTCTCCTGGGAGCCTTCTCTTCTCCAGGCTGAACAACCTCAAGAAAAATGATTTCTGAGAAATGTTCTTGCTTTAGCTCATCATTTGTAAACTTCTATTGCAGTTTTGTATCTCTAGCATGGTTTAAAAAACAGTGAAAAGAATGTTCACCTTGAAAATACTACATGGCAATTCATGGTGTATTTCGGTGTACCTGACATCATGGAATGACTAGTGCTTCTGGATTTTGGGAAATGTACTGTTTCTAGCAAATATGTTTTAAAATGTCATTTGACAAAGCAAAGTAGAATACCAAATAATGACTTTTTTTCTCTGCCTGATTGCTTGAGCAAAGGCATTGTGTGCAGAGCTGTGCAATGGGAGGTAATCATCAGACGTTCAGGCAGTTTGATCTTTGCTGTGGAAGAAATAATTGGAAGGTATATTGACATGTCTGGAAACCTAAATTATCTTGCATTTTGTTTCCCAAAAGCTTAACGCTCTACAGCCAGGGTGAAGTATAGAGTTTTCCAGAGAGCAGGCATAGTCACTTCTATTTCCATTGCTCCATCTACAAAATGGTAGTAATATTTTTATTTCATGTGAGTCAGCTGTAGATTAAAGCAACAGTCCTGAATTTTTTACAAAGCTTTTGTCTGGTGCAAATCTCTTTCTGAAGGCAAAGAAAAATTTGCCTAAGACCTTCAGAGACATCCGCTTAATTAATGTTAAGAGCTTTGAAGTTTAAAAGCTCTGTGCAATTACAAAGCATTAACATGCAAAATGAGATATTTCATGTTATCACATTTTGGTGAACCCTATTCAATTAATATTCTTACTAGTTAAAAAAGTCTTCAGCATGTTTAATTATTTTATGAAAGCACATTCTTTTATTCTCAGAAAGATAATTGTTGGGATCCAGAGGTTAAAACCCATGCAATCAGTGAAGAAAATCTGATAATAAATCTGTCAAAATTTACAAAAAACATGCCAAATTAAACTCTCAAATAGCCCAACAGCAGATGCTATATAAAATCAATATGTGTTTTTTAGCTGGAATATAAACATATTCTATGGCTAGATCAAGGCTGGCTTGTCTAGTCTTACTACTCAAAACAGATTTTGTATTTAGAATTCCACTTGCATGTAGTAATAGGAATTAAACTGAAAACCAATCAAGTGGTTTCCGTGTATACACATTATTGTACATTCATAGTATTTAATTTAAGCCAAAATAACAAAAACAATCAAAGATTCTAACAAATAATTACCCTTTGAAAACTTTTACAGTAAACAAAGGTTGAATTTTGTGCAAATATGCATTTAGGGTCTAAAGCTTCATGTTGTATTACTTGCATAAAAGTGTCAAAGCAAAGAAGTCATTATCTCATATGGTTGATCATGCTTTCCCCAAAAGCTCCCCACTTGCTTTTCACAATGCACTTCACGTTTTGTATTTTTCTCTCCAATACCACTACCTCAATCCCAGTCCTTCTTATCTGCTGCATGAGTCGCCTACTTGCCAGCTAGTCTAGTTTAATGCTGGCTAGCAAATATGCACACACCCACACGCTTCTCTCACAGGCATGCCACATTTGCAAGTCCCCCTGGATACCAACATGGACCCTCCAGCCGCTTGAAATCCCTGCCTGGGCCCAGGGCCTCCTACTCACTAGATAATCCAGCTTGAAGTTTGCTAGCAAATTATGCATGCATACCCCCACGCACACCAGGTTTGGGGAAGATATACACTCAAACCCCTGCCCAACAGCTGGAACCAGGCATATGGGCTGTGACTGATATTGAAACCTCTATGATTGTAACTCTGTAAATCGTTTGGGTAAATGATTCTTGACAAGACAATGGGATAGACGGAACAACCAGACCTAAAACCGGGTAGCAGAAACTTGAGTGGGCTGATTGCCCAAGAAACTTGGCTATACCACATGAAATGTGTCCTTGAGGTGAACTTGACTAATTATAATATGAAAACCACTCCTCTAGAAGTTAGGATACCCGTCTCCACTTGAAGACTCTCACCCACTGAGCCTGCACAGTAAAATTAAGACACTGTACCTTTAATTGAGGACATTTTACACCAATCAGCTTCAAGATAAGGAATTCTGAGGACCAGTAAAAGGTTGATAAACAATGAATATGTTAATTATGCTAATTTACAATGTATAAATGAATGACTCTTTCAATGCTGGGTGTGCTACCTTTGCAGAGATACACCCTAGCACCCTTTTCTGCGCGGAACTGCTAATAAATAGCTAATACCTCGATTCTTGCACACTTGGTAAACGATCCCACGAATTTTGGGACAACATAATGGCCTTTCTTTTCCTCCTGCTGGGGGGAGTGAGTGAGTGAGTGACTGGGTGGGAGCTTAGCTGCTGCCTGGTGTCAACCCACCACAGTAGTCAAAATGAAAAACTGAAACCTGTCATTCTGTTCAGCATTTTGATATTATAGCAAACAAAAATCCAATTATTTTATTTCATTTACTCATAAATAAAGCATGGGACAGATGTGCTAGATTTACAAATTGCTGGAGAAGGAGATGTTGTCTGTAGATTGTTCTTCTTTTGCCCTCTGTTACTAAATAAGAGAAATCCAAACTGAGTTCCTTCCATTGCCTAAGGCATTTTGAACTGACAGCTTCCCAAAGCATGCTCTGTGTTTCTGTACTGAGCAGTATGGATTCAGCTGCTAATGGATGCACTTCTAGCTTCTTTGATATTCTGATAGACAAAGGTGCCTCAAGAGAGGAGAGAGTGCATGCTGGGATAGTTTTTGTGTTTTGTAAAAGCAGTAAATATTGCTTAAATACTAAGGGGGATAGAGTCTACTCCTTTTTCATCTACCTTATCCTATGCCCAAAGTATGGATTGAACTCATCCTCTGCAACCTCCAAAAATAAATACCCTCTTCATTTTATCTAACAGTAATGGATGCAGCGCTGACAGCACTCCCCATTTTGGGGCATCACATTTAAAGCCTCCCCCTTGCCCAGGATTTCCCTGTCCAGGCTCCTCCAGGCTCTTTGAGCTGCTGCTTCTGCAAGGGTGACAACCAGCCAGGTCACACTTCATGCCATCTCTCTCCATCTCTCAAGCAGCCACAAATACCAAAACCAGCAAGCAAAAGCCTCACCAAATTCTGTCCTACCTGTCCCTCTTTCTCAGGTCTCACCCCAGAAGCTGGCTTTTCCCAAGCTGCAAATAGGGGTGAAGTTTTACTTTTTACCTTTCCCTTCTTACCCCTCCATCCATTAAAAGGAAAGCTATATTCTCTTTAAGTGTACTTGATAACTCAGTTACCTGCCACTTGTTGCAGCAATGAAGGCCAGCTGAGTCTCTGTTCACCTTCTCTCTGCTGTAATATGTTTAGACAGTCCTTAAATAGTTTAGAATTTGGTTCTCAGAGAAAAGTAAGTTCACAGTTATATTAAGATTTTAAATAGAAGATTGCAGGATGATGCAGCTATCAATTTACCATTCAGCACATACTCTGTGTTGGTGGGAGGAGTAGTAAAACTTCACTCAAAATGGAAGCCAGCCTTGTGGAAGAAAGCTTTTCAGAAGCGAGTTGTCAGCTTGTTGTTTGTCCATTACATACTTTGCAAGTTTGACATAGTACATGAGGATTTTGCTGCATCAGCAATGAGCTTTCAGCCTTGCTGATTTTATAGTTGTGATAAGTGCAGTGTTTTATACACCTACAGTGCTAGTGGCTTTTTATATTTCTTCCTGGTTTTCTGTTTTTGTTTTCTTATTTAAGAATCACTATCAGATAGGTAAAACAGTTTATAAAGGTAAAAATAATTACTTTTAGTGATGTATATTCACTGATGTCTTGTTTTTTCATTAGGGAATGTACTCTGTGTTTCTTTGTAAGCAGTAAACATGCACTTCTAATTATTGATACGGATGATTCAGTTTATCATCCCATTGTATCATCCCAAAACACATTTGTGACTATGAAGCACAGATATTAGAAATAAAAGCAAGCTGTTCTAGTTTTCTTCACTTGAAAGTTTTCAGATTGTGCTTGATTAGAGGTTATTTTAGGCATTAACAGCTAAAATGCTCTTAGATACTTTAAAAAGGAGAAATTATACTGAGGATGAATACATTTTTCGACATTAACTTTAAATGAAAGTTTCATCTGACCAAAATTCCATCATCTCTTGTTGGGTTTACAAAGGAAATACAAAGCCATTTTATTTTTCATTGTTATTTTCATGATCTAAGTATTCCAAATTAAGTACTTGATCATCTTCATCAGTCCAAAGCACAATTGTCTGCTCTGAAAGAAGTGACAGGGTGCATCAAGACTCTGGAGTTGATTTTCAAATATTTGTAAGTGGATTATCCAAATTATGGATTTAGCAAGCTTTCCTTCCTTTTTGGTCCTGGTTGCATTGCTTTGTTACACAGTGCTTAACACAAAGGATGCGCTGTCTTCACCAAGCTCTGCCCACTGATTTCTAAAATCATGTCTGTTCACTACAAAGGACTTCCAGAAAGTTTATCAAAAGAATGAATTTATGTTCTGATAATATAATTTACATAGATTTTATAGTATTGCAATTTTTGTTTCCTTACATCTGGCTTACTGCACAATCAGGGCAACTGAGAACCCAGTACGTAAATTCCTTAATCTGTTTTTGGTGTCATGATCAAATTGTTCCTTTTCACAAAATATATTTAATTTTTCCCATTGACATATTTCTTTTTCATACAGCAGTGTCATATCTGTGGGGCAATTGACTTTTTTCTGAAAGCTGCTCCACCTTAAGTAAAAGTGTCTTTTAGACTGCTGATACAAGATCAGTGCCTTTATGGGCACTGTGGTTCTGTCTAAACTAATACTTGTGCATTTCTTTCCTTGTCCTATTGCTTGTTACTTGGGAGAAGAGATCAATCCCCACCTTGCTACAACCTCCTTTCAAGTAGCTGTAGAGAGTGATAAGGTCTCCCCTCAGCCCCCTTTATTTCCAGACTAAAAACCCTCAGTTCCCTCAGCTGCTCCTCATAAGACTTGTTCTCCAGACCCCTCACAAGCTCTGTTGCCCTTATTTGAACACACTCCAGCACCTCAATGTCTTTCTTGTTGTGAGGGGCCCAAAACGCAACACGATATTCGAGGTGTGGTCTCACCAGTGCCGAGTACAAAGGGACGATCTCTTTTCTAGTCCTGCTGGCCACACTATTTCTGATACAAGCCAGGATGCTATTGGCCTTCTTGGCCACCTAGGCACACTGCTGGCTCATATTCAGGCAGCTGTCTACCAACACTCCCGGGTCCTTTTCTGCCAGGCAGCTTTCCAGCTACTCTTCCCAAAGCCTGCAGCACTGCATGGGGTGGTTGTGACCCAAGTGCAGGACCTGGCACTTGGCCTTGTTGAAGCTCATACCATTAGCCTCAGCCCATTGATCCAGCCTGTCCAGATCCCTCTGTAGAGCCTTACTACCCTCAAGCAGATCAACACGCCCGCCCAACTTGGTGTCATCTGCAAACTTACTGAGGGTGCACTCGATCCCCTCGTCCAGGTCATTGGTAAAGTTATTAAAGACAACAGGCCCCAGTACCGAGCCCTGGGGAACACCACTTGTGACCGGCCGTCAACTGGATTTAGCTCTGTTCACCACTACCCAGTGAAGAGTATGCCCATCTAAGCCATGAGCAGCCAGTTTCTCCAGGAGAATGCTGTGGGTAACAGTGTCAAAAGCTTTACTAAATTCCAGGTAAACAACATCCACAGCTTTTCCCTCATCCACTAAGTGGGTCACCTTGTCATAGAAGGAGATCAGGTTAGTCAAGCAGGATCTGCTGTTCATAAACCCATGCTGACTGTGCCTGATGACCTGGTTGTCCTGTATGTGCCATGTGATGGCACCAAGATGATCTGTTCCATAACCTTCCCCAGCACCAAGGTCAGACTGACAGGCCTGTAGTTCCCCGGATCCTCCTTCCAGCCCTTCTTGTAGATGATTTATGGCTTTGAAGTTCTCCTGTATTAAGGAAAGAGATCTGAAACTGGGATAGGTGGTTGCCTGTATAATTATCTCCTTTTCCTGATGGAGTTTCCCACATTTTTATAGCTATTCACTTGAAGTAGTTCTTTGCTACATTTTTTACACCCATTTATTTTGACAGGGATATCTGTGCTAATGATTGTATTGTGTTTACGTGGCAAGGTTTTGGTAGTGGGGGGGGCTGCAGGGGTGGCTTCTTTGAGAACATGCCAGAAGCTGCCCCCATGTCATTCTGAGACGTCTTCAGCTGGCTCCAAGACTGACCTGCCGCTGGCCAAACTTGAGCCAATGAGCAATGCAGGTGGCGCCTCTGTGAAAAAATATTTAAGAAAGGATAAAAAATGCTGCAGCAGCTGTAGGAGAGAGGAGTGAGAAAATGTGAGAAAAACAACCCTGCAGATAGCAAGTTCAGTGAAGAAGGAGGGTGAGGAGGTGCTCCATGGACCAGAGCACAGATTCCTCTGCAGCCCGTGGTGAAATCCATGGTGAAGCAGGCTATCCCCCTGCAGCCCATGGAAGTTCCCAGAAGAGGTCCTATGGAGGACCCCACACCGGAGCAGGTGGATGTGCCCTGAAGAAAGCTGTGACCCCATGAAGAGACCATGGAGAGGCCAACCCCTGGCAAAAGCTGTGGGCCATGGGGAGGAGCCCATGCAGGAGCAGGTTTTCTGGCAGGACTTGTGACCCTTTGGGGGCCCTACACTGGAGCAGTCCATTCCTGATGCACAGTACTCCATGGGAAGAACCCATGCTGGAGAAGTTTGTAAAGGACTGTATCCTGTTGGAGGGACCCCACACTGGAGCAGGGGACAAGTGTGAAGAGGAAGGAGCAGCAGAGATGAACTGTTATGAGCTGACCGCAACCCCCATTTCCCATCCCAATGTGCTGGTTGGGGGGGGGAGGTAGAAGAGTCAGGAGGAAATATGAGCCTGGGAAGAAGGGGGTGGGGGAGGGAAGCTGTTTTTAGTTTTGTCTTTGTTTCTCACTATCCTACTCTGTTATTAATTGGCAATAAATTAAATTAATCTTACCCAAGTCAAGTCTGTTTTACCCATGATGACAATTGGTGAGTGATCTCCCTGTCATTATCTTGACACACGAGCTTTTTCATCTTATTTTCTCCCTCTGTTCTACTGAGAAAGGGGAGTAATAAAGCAGCTCTGTGGGTACCTGGCAGCCAGCGAAGGTCAACCCACCACAGATATATATATGTACACACAAACACAGAGAGAGAGAGAGAGAGAGAGAGAGAGACATATATATAGAGAGAGAGAGATGGTACCAAGCGCAATAAACAGATTCCAGAAGGTGACCCAACCATCCCAGAGGGGAGAACAAACCAAATCAAACCCAGAAGTGGGCCCAAATGGGGACCAAATAACAGACAGTTTTACTTCAAAGATGAAGTGGTGTTCCACAGGACTCAGTGTTGGGGCTATTCCTGTTTAATATCTTTATTAATGATCTTGATGAGGAGATTGAGAGCACTCTCGGTAAGTTTGCAGACAACACCAAGTTAGGTGGGAGTGTTGATCTGCTTGAGGGTAGCATTACCTGCAAAAGATGTCTAAGTCCCAATTCTCCTGAAACACAGAGACTATGTTTAGAGAGGAGACATTGCTTTATTCTGGCCAGGGTGCACGGTGGAATATTTCCACAAATCATGTACACCACATGCCAGTTTCCTCATCATATTTATACACGAAAGTTACAAGGTAGCACACTCCCAGTTACAATGATTGGTTAGTAATTTACATATGATTATAATGTTGGTTACGTCATTCTCTTCAGTTACTGTGCCCGCGCATGGGAAGGGTCTTCACCTGGGCAAGGGTCTTCTTGGCCTATGGGTGTGATTTTTAGTATTATAATGAAGGTAGTTCAGTCCAGAATTTTCACTTTTCCGCCAAGTTGGCTAGGCCTTTCAAAACATGGTAGATTAGTGTCCTGGTTTGAGGTAAAACAGGACCAATTTTGTTCAGTAGCTTCGCTTCTTAGCTGGGCCTCTTTTAACTACTGAAATTAACAGCATATTGTGCAGACAATGTTCACTCTCTCAGAGTGATTAGACCGATGTTTATAGCTGATGTCCAGACATGGTATGCAGGGAGGCTCTTGCTTACACTTATTGTTCTAACACCCAAGGCCAACCAGCTGTGTTATTTGCCACGTTGGAGGGTCGGAAGCGGAAAAGCATAATGGGGTCCCACCTGCGGGGAGGAGCGGACAGGGCAGGTGACCCAAAACTGACCAACAGCGTATTCCATCCCATCTGCCTCATGCTCAGTATAAAAGCTGACGGAGCAAAGGGTCAGGCCCCTTCTTTTTTCGGCTTCTTTTTGGCTCCTTCTTTTTCGCCCTTCTTTTTCCCTTCTTGCTTCAACGGCTGACGTCTGAGGAGGACTCTGTCTGTTCGTCTGCCTTTGGACCCGATCCTGAATCCAGATCCGGAATCCAGTTCCCGTCCGTCACTGAGTCCAGCCTGGGACTGCCCCAGTGCCAGCCGGTGTCGTGATTGTCATCTTGGGAGCTTGATACGGTTTTGTATATTTCTCATTATTTCTTTTATTTTATTATTAATACTTCATTAAAGTAGTTTAGATCTTTCTAAACTCGTAAGTCTCTTTTTCCTCCTCTGCCTCTCTCTTTGAAGAGGGGTAGAGGGGAGCATCTGTCGGTCCCATCTGGGGTCCCCTATGTCCCCAGTGGCCGATTTGGCCTAAACCACGACAGATTAATTGGCGCCCAACGTGGGGCACGAGCAGTGCTCGACCAGAGCTGTGATAAATTGCCTGAATAGTTTGAATTCCGTCTTGTCCTGAGATTAGAGCAGACACCTTACAGCATGTCGTTCTTAAACGAGATGTTGTATCGTGCCTTTAAAGAGCTTGGTTTGCACTTGATTCAGTCAACTCTGTTTAACCTGCCAAATGCATTGCAAAGTTTATTTACTCTTTGTGTTTTTATGCGAAGGTTTAAATGTGCTGTATTGGTGTGGTTCACAATTCAGGTCTATAACATGATTAGTTGGGTAACGGCTCTACCTGTATATCTCGGGCATCGTGTGATGGATTCTGTTACTAATTACACTTTTGGTACTACCTTGGGAAAGTTTACTTCGCCCTTGAATAGTTATATTAATGTGACACCATCAGAGCCGGGGCTTGGAAACCTTCTGGGCTGTGACGATAAGGATTGTTACCTCCTTAAGATCGTGATTTTGCTGTCGGTTTTCCTGAACGTGTTGCAGGGGTGGGTTTTTGTGAAATACCGGCACAGGGGTGGCTATAGGGTAACGTGCGCTGCCGCCACTCAGACCGCAGCAGCGCCGCGACGGGCAGCGGCGCGAGCCACGGCCCCGCCCGTCCCGGCACAGTCACCGCCGCCGCCCGCAGCGGCACCACCGCCGCCGGCCGCCCCCCCCCCCCGCAGCAGCACCGCCCACTCCACCGCCCGTCCCGGCACAGGCGCCTCCGCCCCCGCCCGCAGCGGCACCAGCACCGCCGGCCGCCCCCCCCCACCGCAACAGCGCGAGCGCCTCCGCCGCCCGTCCCGGCACAGGCGCCTCCAGCCACGACAACGAGCACCGCTGCTGCTCAAATTCCATCAGAACCGGTACCAGTTGCCCCAGTCGCCAAAAAGCACAGAAAGAAGTCAGCTCATGCCCCTGTCGCTTCCGACAAGGACCAGCAAGAGCCAGATAGCTTGGGAGAGAGTTCTGACAGAGACCCAGGAGAGGGCCCTTCCAAAGTAGACCCAGGAGAGGGTCAGTCTAAACCAGACAATGGAAAGAGACCTTTTAAAACAGACAGAGACCAGAGTCCTTCTCGGGCAGCCTCATCACAGGAAGACTCAGATGTAGAGGTAATTTTTAAATCCCTCTCTATGAAGGATTTGAGAAATATTAGGAAGGACTTTAGTCGTCATGAAGGTGAAACACTCATCTCCTGGTTGCTCCGATGCTGGGATAGTGGGGCTGATACTATAGATGTAGATGGCAGAGAAGCTAAGCAGTTGGGAAACCTGGCCAAGGATGGAGGTATCGATGAAGGGATTGGGAGAAAGACACGCACTCTCAGTCTCTGGAGGCGACTGATGTCAGCCATAAAGCGCAGGTATCCCTTCAAGGATGATATCGAATGCCGTCCAAGTAAATGGACCAACATGGAAAAAGGTATTAAGTACCTGAGAGAATTGGCTGTGCGAGAGGTGATTTATAGTGATAGGCAAGTGACTGTAGATCCTGATAAGATGCCATGCAAGCGATCCATGCTAAAAAAGTTTGTACAAAGTGCACCACCAACATATTCCCACACATTGTCAACAATGGTCTGGGGAGGATCCGATACCGACACACCAACTGTAAGCGAAGTGGTTAACAAGGTACGACAGTATGAAGACAGTCTCTCTCGTCCTTTTTCTGTGGCAGCTGTGGAAAAACTGACTGTGGTCACTGAGAAAATGACTGAGACAATGGAGCAAATGACCAAGAAAATAGTTGAGCACACCGATAAACTGCTTGATACATTAACCAAGGTGGAGGAAAAATCCCATTCTTCCCCTGCACAGAACCATGTTGCAGCTACTAAGAAAACACGCCCTCCTACTCAAGAGAAAAAACACTCTCCAACTCAAGACCAATCGAACCCACTCCGAGATTTCCTGTGTCTGTGCCTCTGCAACTATGGAGAGGATATGAGGAAGTGGGATGGAGAACCTATTTCAGCCCTACAGGCACGGGTGCTTGAGTTGCAAAGTAAAGCAGATAGAAGAAAGAATTCTTACAGGAGGCATGCTGCTCCGACCTACAGTAGGCGATCCTACGGTCCAGACAGGAACAGGTACTATGGTCGACGTTAGAGGTGCCCTGCCTCCAGCCAGGAGGAGGAAAGGGACAACCGAATTTATTGGACTGTGTGGATTCGATGGCCTGGCACATTAGAGCCACAAAAATATAAAGCCCTGGTGGACACTGGTGCACAGTGTACCCTATTGCCATCGAATCATAAAGGGGCAGAAACTGTCACTATTTCTGGAGTGACAGGCGGATCTCAAGAACTGACTGTATTAGAGGCCGAAGTGAGCCTAACTGGGAATAAATGGGAGAAACACCCCATTGTTACTGGTCCAGATGCTCCGTGCATCCTTGGCATAGACTATCTCAAGAGAGGGTATTTTAAAGACCCCAAAGGGTATCGGTGGGCTTTTGGTATAGCAGCTGTAGAGACTGAGGATGTTACACAGCTGTCAGCCTTCCCTGGTCTTTCAGATGACCCTTCTGTTGTGGGACTGCTGAGGGTTAAAGATCAGCAGGTGCCAATTGCTACTGCCACGGTGCATCGACGGCAGTATCGCACCAACCGAGACTCCTTAATTCCCATCCATAACCTGATTCGACGGCTAGAGAGCCAAGGAGTGATCAGCAAAACTCACTCACCCTTTAACAGCCCTATATGGCCAGTGCGGAAGTCTGATGGGGACTGGAGACTGACAGTAGACTACCGTGGCCTGAATGAAGTCACACCACCACTGAGTGCTGCTGTGCCAGACATGCTAGAACTTCAGTATGAGCTGGAGTCAAAGGCAGCCAAATGGTATGCTACAATTGACATTGCTAATGCCTTTTTCTCTATTCCTTTAGCAGCAGAGTGCAGGCCACAGTTTGCTTTCACCTGGAGGGGAGTCCAGTACACCTGGAATCGACTGCCCCAGGGGTGGAAACACAGCCCCACTGTTTGCCATGGACTGATCCAAACCACACTGGAGAAGGGTGGAGCTCCAGAACACCTACAATACATCGACGACATCATTGTGTGGGGTAACACAGCAGAAGAAGTTTTCAAGAAAGGTAGGAAAATCATTAAGATTCTTCTGAAAGCAGGTTTTGCTATAAAAAGAGGTAAGGTCAAGGGACCTGCACAAGAGATCCAGTTCTTGGGAGTTAAGTGGCAAGATGGACGTCGCCAAATCCCAATGGACGTAATTAACAAAATAACATCTATGTCCCCACCTACTAACAAAAAGGAAACACAAGCCTTTTTAGGTGTTGTGGGTTTCTGGAGAATGCATATTCCAGGTTATAGCCAGATTGTAAAACCTCTCTACGAAGTGACTCAAAAGAAAAATGAGTTTATGTGGGGCCCTGAGCAACGACAAGCCTTTGAGCAAATTAAACAAGAGATTGTGCATGCAGTAGCCCTTGGACCAGTCCGAACTGGACGGGACATTAAAAATGTGCTCTACACCGCAGCTGGGGACAATGGCCCTACCTGGAGCCTTTGGCAGAAAGCACCAGGGGAGACTCGAGGTCGACCTCTAGGATTCTGGAGTCGAGGGTATAAAGGCTCCGAGGCCAACTATACTCCAACTGAGAAAGAAATCTTGGCAGCATATGAAGGAGTTAGAGCTGCTTCAGAAGTAATTGGTACTGAGGCACAGCTCCTCCTGGCGCCCCGATTACCAGTACTGGGCTGGATGTTCAAGGGTAAAGTTCCTTCTACTCATCATGCCACCGATGCTACCTGGAGTAAGTGGGTTGCCTTAATCACACAGCGAGCTCGAATAGGAAACCCAAACCGTCCAGGAATCGTAGAAGTGATCACAAATTGGCCCGAAGGCAAAGACTTTGAAATGCCACCAGAGGAGGTGGTGACACGTGCTGAGGAAGCTCCACCATATAATGAACTCTCAGATGATGAGAAACAGTATGCTCTGTTTACAGATGGATCTTGTCGTATTGTAGGAAAGCATCGAAGGTGGAAAGCTGCTGTGTGGAGTCCTACACGACGAGTCGCAGAAGCTGCTGAAGGAGAAGGTGAATCGAGTCAATTTGCAGAGGTAAAAGCCATCCAGCTGGCGTTAGATGTTGCCGAACGAGAAAAGTGGCCAATACTCTATCTCTATACTGACTCATGGATGGTGGCAAATGCTCTGTGGGGGTGGTTAAAGCAGTGGAAGCAGAGCAACTGGCAGCGCAGAGGTAAACCCATCTGGGCTGCTGAATTGTGGCAAGACATTGCTGCCCGGCTAGGGAACCTAGTCGTAAAGGTACGTCATGTAGATGCCCATGTACCCATGAGTCGGGCCACCGAGGAACATCGAAACAATCAGCAAGTGGATCAGGCTGCTAAAATTTTCCAGACAGACTTGGACTGGGAACATAAAGGTGAACTATTCTTAGCTCGGTGGACCCATGACAATTAGTTGCATCCTCAAGGTTCGTATGCTCGTCTGCTCCAGGATGTTTAACTTCAAAGAACGACAACAATACTTGCTTTCCTTGATTAGGAGTTCTTTCTCATATGACTCAAGGATAGAATCCTCGTTATCTGTGAGAATGTCTCAGAAAGTTCCTCTATTAATTAGCCCAGATATTTGTGAAGAAGCATTCCCAAGGCCGACCATCTGGCCAAGTCATAACAAAATGGTCATACGCAAGACCCTATATCAGAAGTTAAGCTAATGCCAATAGTTAACAGGCTTAACTAACTTTATTGCTAACAACCTTAAAGATAAGAACTTTAATGTTATCGAAAATGGCTAAAGTTTTAACTACAATACAACAGTAGGAGGGCTCTTCAGAGGGACCCGGACAGGCTGGATCAATGGGCTGAGGCCAATAGTATGAGCTTCAACAAGGCCAAGTGCCGAGTCCTGCACTGGGGCCACAACAACCACATGCGGCGCTACAGGCTTGGGGAGGAGTGGCTGGAAAGCTGCCTGGCAGAAAAGGACCTGGGAGTGTTGATTGACAGCTGCCTGAACACGAGCCAGCAGTGTGCCCAGGTGGCCAAGAAGGCCAATGGCATCCTGGCCTGCATCAGGAATAGTGTGGTGAGCAGGACTAGAGAAGTGATTGTCCCACTGTACTCGGCACTGGTGAGGCCGCACCTCGAGTACTGCGTTCAGTTTTGGGCCCCTCACTACAAGAAGGACATTGAGGTGCTGGAGAGGGTCCAGAGAAGGGCAACGAAGCTGGTGAAGGGTCTTGAGAATAAGTCTTATGAGGAGCGGCTGAGGGACTTGGGGTTGTTTAGTCTGAAGAAAAGGAGGCTGAGGGGAGACCTTATTGCTCTCTACAACTACCTGAAAGGAGGTTGTAGAGAGGTGGGGGTTGGTCTCTTTTCACAAGTTACAACCGATAGGACAAGAGGAAATGGCATCAAGCTGCGCCAGGGGAGGTTTAGGTTAGACATTATGGAAAAACTTCTACACTGAAAGACTGGAACAGGCTGCCCAGGGAAGTGGTTGAATCGCCATCCTTGGATGTATTTAAAAGCCATCTAGATATGGTGCTCAGGGACATGGTTTAGAAGTGGGCCTGGTAGAGTTAGATAACGGTTGGACTTGATGATCTTAAAGGTCTTTTCCAGCCATAATGATTCTATGATCCATGTCATGGAGTTTGGAGTCAGCCAGGCATTCCCAGTGGGGGTCCAAAATCTCATAGAAAGATTGTGCAGACCTGTTTAGGAAAGGGAAAAGTATGTGCAGCACTGGAAGTTCTCAGAGAGAGAAGCTCCATTTTGGATAAAAATTAAGTCATTTTTATATCATAGAGACATAGGAGGGCATAGGACAACACCACTTTGAGCAGCCAATAGATGTTGTTAATTTCTATTTTTCACCTAGAACAGCCAATAGATTATGATGTTTTCTGTTTTCTCAGACCAGTTTTTTTTTTTTTTTGCAGACTGTATTCCTTTTCTTGCAGTTAGAACAGCCAATGGCAGTTACTGCTTCTTACTTTCTCAGGACATTTTCCCTTTTTTCCAGACTATTTTCACCTTTTCAGAGGATAAGTTGCCATTACAGTTCCTTGTTTTTGCGCTTATCAATGGTATCTCAGGATGTCTCCGGTTTCTAGGTACCCCAGCTGCACTTCAAAATGCCAGCTGCACTTCTCAAGGATGCTTCTGGTTCCCAAGCCTAGTTCCCAGGATCACAGTTCCCTAGCTGGCAGTTATTTTGTCTGTCAGTATTTCAGCACACATTTTCTTCTGTTCAGTTATTTTCCCTTCTAACCAGGTTGCCTTTCTGGCTGCTCACATCACTCCACCCATTGGCCTGCGACCACTTATGGATCACTAGGAGTGAGACTACACCATATATATGGTGAGTCTCTTGTCTCCTAACGTGTAAGGCAGAGGAGATTTATGTCTGTTTAGGTCCATTGTTGTTCTGAGTTCTAGGAGGGTTTGTCTGTTGGGACACAAGTATACAGTACTGGTTTGGATAAAAGTGATACACGCAGTGATTTGATATAAGATATCATACAGAAAAACACAGATCCTACAATTAAAATGAGAGCTAATATCATTAAAATGCACCATGCCCACGCTCTGAGATGTGGTGGCCAAGACCATAGCCATGACCAGTCAGCTGACAGTCCTCCAAGCAGGGATTGTTCTTGGGCTATTTGGTGAAAGGTTGCTGAATAATATTTACGTAGTATTTGATTTGTTTGGATTTGTTAGCATAGAAACAACAAGCAATATTTATTAACACACAAACACCTCCTTGTAAGGCTACAGTATAGTCCAGAGCCCAATCATTTTGGATAGCCAATTGTCAGAGCGAATCAATCTCAATCTGTAGATTCATTAAAGTATCTACAGTAGCATTTTTAGTAATTTCAAGTGTAGCAGAGATGTTATTAATAGCTTTTTCTAGTTCAGCAACACTCAAGTTTGGAAGTAGTGCATGTACAAATTGATGAACTTTGGTTGGTCTTTTTACTGAGGGATTAGACACTCCACTGTTATGACATGCAGGGTAATGGTTGTACTGAGAGTTAAACAGTAATTTTTTAGATCGAAATGCATACAGACCAAGATGTGCTATAATACAAGTACCTGCCCACTGTGGGGGTAGATTCTTACAGGCATTAGTGCCACAAAGCCAGACCCATCCAAGTGTTAAAATGGTAGGCCACCAGCCTTGTCTGGAGTCATTGCGATGTTTGCAGAATGAACACCATGGATTTGAAAAACAGTTTAATTCCATTAAGCATGTTTGGCTTAATCGGATTGTCCAAAAGGGGTCACGATCTATACAGCCAGACACGTTGTTTGGGCCACATGAAGTATAATTAATACTCAGCCAACCATTACTTCATAGACTATTGCATGTAGCATTAGGACTGGTGAAATTATAGCATCTGTCACAATTTGTATTATTAACATTCCATGTAAGAGTCCAAAATTTTAAACCATTAAAAGAACTTTGGTTTGTAATTGCTGATGTGTTGTCACAGATACATGAGGTTTTCAGGTCAGCATTAAGACAAGCTCAGATCCTGTCACATTTAAATTGAAATTGCACTTGGAAGTGATTGTAATATAAGCTGTAATTACCGTTGCTCGTTTCCCCTGCCCAAGTTGAACTGATGCCCTGGGGCACTGTAATGAATCATGGGGCTTTATCATATGAACGTGTTTCAAAAGGTTGTCGATAATTTGGAGTATTGGGAAATATGCCAAATTAAGTCGATACCAAGACTCTAACCAGAAAAAATTGAAATCAATGTTCAAGAGTCATGTAAACGATACCAACAATCCAATTTGTTGCCTACTTGAGAGATTGTGTTCATAAATTGAACAATGCGATTGCTATTCCATCCCTGGGATAAAGGAGCAAGCATTATAGTAATTACAAGGTATGACCCAATAATTGTGTATATCAAATAACAATTACAGGAAAGAAGGAGAATTGAGGAAAATTCCTCACAAATCTGTTTCATTTCAGGTCAAATTTCCAATCAGTATGATGAATAAAGTAGGACCACAATCCAGGGAGAATAATCTAAATTTTCATTTGCTGATGTTGCAGTCAAGGCAACCTGAAAGAAAAAAAAAAACAACAAAACCGCTGTGGAGAGATTCTTAAATGAAAAAAGGCATGGTTTGGTTCTGGTGAGCAACCCAGGGTTTGAACTAAGCACCCAGACTGAGGGAGAAAAGATCTAAGTAAACAAGAAAGGTGACATCACCGTACCAGGGAGAAAAGTTAAACAGAGGCGCGTGAACAGAGGGTCTTAGCCAATCGGGTTGAGGGGCATTGTACGTGAACAAGGGAGCTGGACCAATCATAGCATTGTTGAATATGCATACTTTGCTGCGAGCCTATATATACTCTGCTAAAATATGCAATAAAGGAGGACGATCATACTCACATTGAGATCGCGTCGTTACTCCGGTTCCGATCCCACTCCGACATCTGGTAGCAGAGGATGTCAACTGTAACCCTTCAGCACGACTGAGTTCTCCGAGACTGTGGTAAGCAGCGAGAGGAGGGGAGTGGGAAACACGGCTGGAAGGAGTGCTGCTCGGGAGCATAGACTACGGCAGACACGGTTCGAGGTGGCCTCTCGCCTTCCAGGTTTAAAAAGGTGAAGTTGCTATCATGGAGCTTGAAGCAACAGCGACGCTGCTCGCAAGTATCCTCTCTAAGAGAGGGATTGAGGCAGCGCCGCAACAGCTGATTAAGCTGATTAAGTTGAGACAACAGTGGGGGCATTTTAAAGATACGCATACGATGTTTTCCCCCATGGAGTGGCGATCTTTCGGTGATACAATGTGGAAAAAAACGATAACCGGGAACGAGAAAGAGGAGAAGGAGATAAAGGCTGTTTGCGAGTTTTGGCGCACGGTGTTATCTTTCAAGGCCATGAGGGAGGTAGCCTGTGCCGCCGCTCAAATGCTGGGTCCAGACCCGAATAGAGCAGAATATAAGAGCACTGAAACGAAACCTGGTGCGTGGGCACGGTTCTTCGGGCAGCCGGCGGTGAAAGGGATGACTGGAGTTACGTGTAAAACTGTTGCCGAGGTCCGCGCGGGCGCCGACCTTGCTCCGGCAATACAAAGGGCGGAAGTCGCCGCTCCCGAGCCGAGGCAGCCGACTGAGCAAAACGCGGAAGTGGCGCCTCAGGAGACCCGAGAGGGGGTGCGGCCGCAGTCGCCATCGCAGCCAGGAGGAGAAACCTGTTGGCCTGTGCCTTCGGCTCCTCCTCTGCCCCCCTCCACTGACTCATCTGATCCTTCAACACCACCTGCTGATGACTGCCAGGATCAGTCACATGAGAATACAGACAAAGTGTTAAGAACAGTACTGCAATGTCTTGATAACCTAGACTTACAATTAAAGGGCACGACATTACAGGCCGAACACCCCTTGATGCGCAAAGAAGAACCGAACCCTCCTTCCTACCCTGAAACCCCGCCAGCACCTCTGAAGCCTAAACGGTGGAGCGGAATCATTAGAGACGCTATCTTGGAGGGACAGTGGACTGCCGCTGCCAGCTTAGGTAATACCTCGCAGTTGGCTTTTCCAGTGATTCAGGATCAACAAAATGGCACCGCGAAATGGGAGCTGCATGACTGGAAGATCCTGCAACAAGCTCGTACCACTATCTCCAACTATGGACTAAAATCAGAAGCTACTAGGCAAATTGTCAGCTGGATTTTTTCTGCCGATTTGATGTGCCCCTACGACTGTCGAAACCTGATGAGGTTGCTGTTCACACCAACACAATTCTTGCTATGGGAATCATCTTGGCAGAAACGCGCAATGCAGGAAGCAGCACAGAGACAACTGCAGGGTGACCCACTGCGAGGGGTCACCACAGAAATGTTCACTGGAAGTGGGCAATTTGCCACCCTAGAAAAACAGCTGACTTTCCCTTCCAATCTCGTGCAGCAAGCCACGCAACTTGCCCTGGACGCATTTTTTGGTTTGCCTGGATCGGCAATTCCATCATTCGGAACTGTAAAACAGGGAACAGCAGAAAAATATGACAACTTTATTGATAGGCTATGGGAAGCACTGATGCAACACCCTGACCTGAATGAAGAAAACAAAAACCAGATGTTTAAAAATATTGGCTTTTGATAATGCCAATAATGCCACCAAGCAACTACTAGCCACCTTACCCAGAGGGGCAGGAGTTGAAGACATGTTATTAAGAGTCGACAGGGCCAAAGGCTCTGTGAGCCACTCAGTATGGCCAAAAGACTGGTCACTTGAGATGCCTACATCCTCGATTTCAGGGGTTGGAGGACAATCAGTCCCATGTGTGAGCAAATACCCGGTAACCTTGCAGTTCCCGGAAAAACAGCAAGTCAATATTAAAGTTTACGTCATGAATCTACCCGGGACTTTAAACGCCTTGATCGGTCGTGATGTGCTTAGCCATCTGGGTGCCGTCCTCACCACAACACATTTTCGATAGTGGACACTGGTAAGCAGTTGCCCAACCCACCATTGGTCTGGCTCACGGATAAGCCAGTGTGGGTTGACCAGTGGCCCATGACAGAGGAGCAACTGCAAATTGCCAAACAATTGATAGCCGAACAACTTGAAGCTGGACATATCAAACCCTCAGTCAGTCCATGGAACACCCCTATTTTTGTAATCCCGAAAAAGAGTGGAAAGTGGAGACTTTTGCATGACCTACGAAAAGTTAACGACCAGATGCAAACCATGGGGGCATTGCAACCTGGAATGCCTTCCCCTGCTATGCTACCAGAAGGATGGCACATACTGATAGTAGATCTAAAAGACTGTTTCTCTACCATCCCGCTGCACCCACAAGATACGCAGTGATTTGCCTTTTCGTTGCCAGCAATAAATAAGGAAAAACCAGCAGAACGTTATGAATGGGTAGTCTTGCCACAAGGCATGAAAAACTCACCTACTTTGTGTCAACTTTATGTAGCCTGGGCATTGCAGCCACTTAGGAAACAATGGGACTAACACAATAATTTATCATTACATGGACGATATTCTTTGTTGTCAAAAAGAGCTATTTACAGAGGAGTCCCTGCAACAGCTAGCTGAGACCTTATCCAAAAAGGGACTTGTCATAGCACCAGAGAAAGTGCAGCGAGTGGCCCTCCTGGAAATATTTGGGATGGTCTATTTCAGATGCGAAAATTTGCTCGCAGAAGACAGACTTGACAACTCAACTGAGGACACTGACAGACGTACAGACTTTACTAGGAGACATCTAATGGGTGCGCAACTGCATTGGCATTTCGAACACCGCAATTGCACCATTAACGGAACTGTTACGAGGACGACAACCAGCCGACATCGTCACACTGTCCACAACACAGCGAGCCGCATTGCAACAAATTCTACAGAAACTACAAGAGGCATAGTCAGCCCGGCGTATCTTGGAGTTGTCAATTTCTCTGTTAATTTGTAATACTGTTCAATCGCCCTATGCAGTTATTTGTCAGTGGCAAACAGGAAAGGGGGAAATTCTCCCCCGCCCCACCTGTGCCACTGACAAATCATCAGCTGACAAATCATCACGAGACATGTTTAAGATTTTAGAATGGGTCTTTTTAAGAGTACAACCCAAGTCTAGCATTCAAACAAGACCGGAGGCAATAGGGGAGTTAATCAGGAAGGGCAGAACAAGAATCATAGAGATTAGTGGAACGGAACCCGATGATGTCAGTATTCCAGTGAATGGTGCCGATCTAGAATGGTGGTTGCGTAATTCA
The DNA here is from genome assembly GCA_017639485.1 of Pluvialis apricaria. Lineage (NCBI taxonomy): Eukaryota > Metazoa > Chordata > Aves > Charadriiformes > Charadriidae > Pluvialis > Pluvialis apricaria. The sequence continues at coordinate 13,352,598 of CM030043.1, forward strand.
ACTTCCATCCAAGAAGCATTAATAGGCTATAATGGTCATATACATTCGCAACAACCAAAAGGGAAAATGTGGCAAGTGTTAAAACGAAATCAGTGGATGACAAAAACAAAAGTCAGGTGAGAACCACTGGCTGATGGTCTCACAGTGTATACAGACGCTGGAAAGCGGCTTTGCCGTGCGGTGTGTGTCTGGCAGGATAAAGGACGATGGTGCCAGCACATACTGGAGGGGCAGCCACAAGACTCCCTTCAAACATTGGAACTTACTGCAGTAGTCTGGGCACTAACCAACTGGCTAACAGCCCCCTTAAATGTAGTAACAGACTCCCTGTATGTGGCTGGGGTAGTGCCGCCACTAGAAGATGCCCTCCTTAGGGAAACAACCAACCCAAGGTTGGGAAAATTATTTATCCAGCTGAGATCCAATTTGGGTCAACGAACTGCGTCTTGTTGTATCATCCATATTCGCAGTCATCAGTTGAATTTAGGTTTAGGATTGGGTAATCAAATTGCCGATAACCTAGTCAGTACAGTGCGACATTTACCTCCAATTGACAAATTTCAACAAGCCAGGCAAAGTCATGACAACTTCCATCAAAATGCTAAAGGCTTAAAAAGACAATTTGGATTAACCGAAAATGAAGCACGCTCTATTATACGAGCATGCCCTAGGTGTGGGAATCATGGACCGGGAGTGGGACTAGGGATGAACCCGAAAGGCGCTGGAAGTATGGCAAATGGATGTAACACACATTACAGAATTTGGCCGATTGAAATATGTACATGTTACAATTGATACCTTTTCAAAAATTATATGGGCTACAGCATTACCAGGGGAAAAAGCGCATCATGTATGCAAGCATTTACTTGCATGCTTTGCCGTGTTAGGAGTGCCCGAACAGATTAAAACAGACAACGGGCCTGCATATATTAGTCAAAAGGTGAGAACTTTTCTACTGAGATGGGGAATTAAACACATAATGGGAATACCCCACTCACCAACCGGGCAAGGCTTGGTTGAGCGAACCCATCAAGTGCTAAAAGATTATCTAAATAAGCAAAAGGGTGAAGACACAGATGAACAACAGCAATTACACAGGGTATTGTTTACGCTAAATTACTTGTGTCTTATGGGTGATCAAGAGGAACCGCCAGTAGTGATACACCATCAAAACATTAAGCTGAATAGTACCACTACCTGTGGAGAGCTGGCTAGCCGAGCGAGGGCATGTCAACATCGAAATGTTGAGTCATCAGGATCTCAAGAAATACCGAGAGCAGCTCCTGTGAGAACTAATAGATAACAAAGACAGTCTGCCCTTGTTTATTCCAACAAAAGCTAAACAAGGAACTTGTGGTTAAAAGAAATGAGAGTTATGTGCAGTGATAAGATGTGTATGCAAAGATAGACCTTGAGATGCCTAACCAATAAGGAGCTTGGCTTTTGCAATATGTATGAGCTAATTAAGACTGTTATAAAAGGTGTAACCGTGCTTTAATAAACGAAGTTTGCTGATCCCTCATATTGAGTGACTGCTTCTTCCCTCCGTTCTGGCGAATGGCACGACAAATTGGTGCCCGAACAGGGACCCCGGCGACCCGATAGCGGAGTCCGGCCCGGCGACCCAATAGCGGAGTCCGGGAGCCACGGTCGGCGGAGAAGTTGAGTGCGGTCCTGTAAGCAGCGCAGGAGGCGAAAGGGATATCTTCCCCGCGCCCGGGAGCACCTAGAGAGGCTGTCCCGCCTGCCACGCGCCGCCGAAGTCTGCAAAGGCTGCAACAGCACGCTGATAGAGGTATGAACAGACAAGCGGCGTATAATCTGCTCAAATGCTTCTTAGAGAAGCGGGGCACTGAAGGAATAGACTTGAAAAAGGAACTTCCTGATCTGTTAGGCTATGGGGTAGTTAGGGGATTCTTTGCTGATCCCAATACGGTTTTCGAGGAGGAGGAGTGGCGAAAGTTAGGGGATAAGTTGTTTGATGATGTTATTAATGAGGATAAAGCAGCGAAAAAACTGATGAAACCGTGGCGGGCAGTAACAAATACTATCACCATGCATAAGGCAGAACAGAGAGTGGCTGCCGCTGCAGCTGAAAGGCTGAATAGCACAGCCCCTACTGGGGCATCCTCCGCACAGCCAATGGCCGCTGCTCCCCCGCCTGACTGCCCCATGCCCCCTTCTGTGCGGACTTTGGTCGTCCCGCAGACCCCCGGTGGGCCTTGGGATTTGTCCCACCTGGGCTCTGCGTTGAGCGGCGAAGCAACGGAGCCTCCACGGGCAGAGCAGGCGACCCAAAGGGGACAGCCTACGGCTCCCCCCGCAAAGGCAGTTGAGGCAGGCGAAGCAATGGAAGCGGTGCCGGATGCTGCCACCCCGGCACCTAGGCGAGGAAACAACCCCTTTTTGAATCATGAGGCGGCGGACTTAGCTTCTGCACGCCAGCGGTGTTGGCAAAGGGTTGCGGAGGCGGTTATGAGCGCGGGAGACCGAGAAACCGCGATTAGTCTCTTGACTGAAGCGGCGGCGTTTCCCGTCGTATATCAGCCAAATGCACAAGGCAACTTAATGGCCACACTCCAGAATCTAGACTGGAAACTGCTCACACAGTTACGTGCCACTGTTAACGAGTCAGGGGTTAAAGGAGAGCCCACACGCCAGATGTTAGACTATCTTTGGGGAACCAACATCCTACTCCCGGGGGATATACGGAGCATTATGAAGTTAATTCTCACTCAGCATCAGCAACTACTGTTTAATGCGCATTGGCAGGCAGCTTGTATGAGGTCTGTGGCCACGGTGAGGCAGCCGGGTGACCCCTTATATGGTGTAACGCTCGAAGAGCTCATGGGTCTTGGCCCTCACCTGCGTCTTGAAGTTCAGGCATTAATGGGCCCAGATAAGGCTAAAGAGTCAATGTTACTCGCACGACAAGCGTTCAACCAGCTTAAAGACCCTGGGGGGATTCCCTCTTATATGGGGATTAAACAGGGAAGAGAGGAACCCTTTGGGTTGTTTATTGACAGAGTGGCCAGTGCCGTGCAGGCGGCGGGTGTTCCCGACTATTTGAAAGGCACCATTTTAAAGCAATGTGCGATTCAAAATAGTAACTCCGCCACCCGGAACATTCTAGCTACCCTTCCCGGCACTTGGTCCATTGAAGAGGGCTTGGAGCGCATGGCACAAGTGCCAGTGGGACCACAAGCTATGTTAGTGGAAGCCGTGAAAGAGTTAGGGAGAAGTTTACAGGAGTTTACACGATCGTCGCATAGCCAAATTATGGCAGCCCTTGCACCTTTGCAAACTACGATGTCGTACGGCACCCCGTAGGCCTATTCGCCTCCGATGTTTCCGTTGTGGCTTATTCGGGCATGTGAGAAGAGAATGCAGAGCAGGCCCGGTCTGGTGTAAGCAGTGCAATTCTGGAACACATGCCGAGACAATCTGTCGACGAGGCGGGCCGGGAAACGGGGTAAACAGCGGGAGGAGCCGCCCCGCGTCGACACAAAATGCGGCCGCCTACCCAGTAGCCACCAGCAACAACCCTTTTCTCTCCAGCCCCCAAACCAGCAGGGCTTGGTCGCTCCCGGTGGGCACCCAGAACTCCACCACCCACCCCACCACCACCGCCCCCCCCCCCCCCTCCAACCCGCCACCAGCGGAAGCCTCAGACTGGACTTGGCAACAGCAGTAGATTGCACCTTATTGGACTCTAGACCCACTCGCATTGCAACTGGCGTACAGGGACCTATCCGAGTAAACGGTCAAGCCGTCGGGGCGTTGTTAATTGGTCGCTCCTCCGCCACAATGCTAGGCCTTACTGTATTAGTAGGACTGATCGACAAAGACTATCAGGGTGAAATACAGATAATGGCCCAAACGTTGTTTCCACCCTTGTTTGTGGCCAAAGGATCGAAGATCGCACAGTTAATTCCTTTACCCCACTTAATTGAAAATGTTGCCCCCGTGCAAGCGGCGCCAAGAGGCAGTGGAGCTTTCGGTTGAACGGATCAGACGGCCTTTTTAACCATTGGACTGAGACAACGACCCCGTAGAACAATCTCTGTGCAGTATGCAGAACAATCACACTTTCCGCCCTGCTAGACACTGGTGCAGACGTCTCCATCATCAGCGAGCATCATTGGCCGCCCGACTGGCCATCCCACACCACTGGCGCCACCGTAGCCGGAGTCGGAGGACTCACTTTGGCTCGCAAATCACCCCTCCTCCGATGGTCTATAGGGGAAAAGGTCATCAGCTGTTGCGCCTCCATTATCCCGTTGCCCGAGGGAGTACAAGCCCTGATAGGGCGTGATATACTTGCTCAAATAGGGATGGTTCTAACTACAGAGGCCCCAGCCCCTTTTTAGAAACGGCCATTGCTTGGACTTTCCCAATCCAATTGAGATGGAAGACCGACGCACCTGTATGGATTGAGCAATGGCCGTTAAAGAGGGAAAGTCTAGAACAAGCTCACAAACTGGTGCAAGAACAGTTTTCGCAGGGGCACTTGCGACTCTCAACTAGCCCATGGAATACGCCAATCTTTGTTATCGCAAAGAAATCTGGGAAGTATCGACTGCTCCACGATCTCCGTGCAGTCAACAAACAGGTGCACGATATGGGAGCACTGCAGCCAGGGTTACCCAACCCAGCCATGATACCCGAGGGATGGCATCTTCTCATTGTAGACTTGAAAGACTGTTTCTTTACCATTGCGCTGCATGAGAATGACAAGCAGCGCTTCGCGTTTACCCTGCCTTCGCTCAATCGAGAGCGACCCGATCAGCGGTTTGAATGGACTGTGTTGCCGCAAGGGATGCGAAATTCGCCCACCCTATGTCAAATCTACGTCGATGATGCCCTGCAACCCTTGCGCCAGAAGTGGAAGGGGACCCTCATATATCACTACATGGACGACATCCTATTAGCGCAGTCGTCCCCTTTTTCCGGGACTCAGAAAAAGGAGCTAATCCAGCGGCTTGCATGCCGCGGCCTGGAAGTCGCACCTGAAAAGGTTCAAGAGACAAGCCCCTGGAAGTACTTAGGTTGGCACATAACAGATGCAGCAATTCGACCACAAAAGTTAACAGTACATTTGGAGCTCCGTACTCTGAACGATGCACAAAAACTTTTGGGCGACCTCCAGTGGTTGCGTTCAGTCGTGGGAATCCCAAATGAACTGTTGAACCAGCTCCGGCCACTCTTAAAGGGAACAGACCCCCACAGCACCAATTACTTTATCAGAACAGCAGCGACAGGTATTGCAGCAAATTGCGTCTCTAGTGACCGAGCGGTCTACACATCGCCGTCTCGCTGACGTGCCTATCGACTTAACTATCTTGTGCGGCGACCACTACCTTATGGCCGCCTTGACCCAACACAAAATAAAAACGGGGGAAACAGACACTATTGTGCTGGAATGGATAGCCCCCCCTCTGCAACCACGCCGCACGGTGCAAGAAAAGGTCAGCACGTTAGCCGACTTGATAAAGAAGGGCCGCCGCCGGATCCTCCAGATAGATGGTGCCCCCCCTAAGACGATCTGGGTGCCTATAAAACAGACGGACTTAGAATGGTATATACAAAATTCAGAGGAACTGCAAGCGGCTCTACTTGCCGATGGGGCAACCCTGATGGCAAAACCGTTGACATCGGCTGTCCTCTCCTGGATGGAAAACAAGAACTGGATTGTCAAACCCAAGCGGTCAGCACAACCCCTTCCAGGAGCCCTCACGGCTTTCACAGATGCCGGACGTCGATCGCATACTGCTGCAGTTACATGGAAGGAGGGCCCACAATGGAAGCACCAGATATTGCAAGCCCAACCAAAGGACTCCTTGCAGACCTTGGAATTGTTCGCGGTAGTATGGGCATTCTTGAAATGGCAGCATGTATCGTTGAACATTGTGTCGGACTCTCTGTATGTGGTAGGGATAGCCAATCGTATCGAGGATGCCAGCCTCCGCGAGGTGAAGAACGATCGGCTGTCTAGCCTTCTCATCAGTCTCCAGCTAGCAATCAATCAAAGGACAGAGCCCTATGCAGTACTCCATATCAGGAGTCATCAGTCGGATGAAGGCCTTGGGGAGGGGAATGCCAGGGCTGATCAACTCGTCGCAGCAGGCATAGAGCCTCCGCTGTCGCCACATTGCCGTGCCCGTGAATCTCATGCTGTATTTCACCAGAACGCTAAGGGGCTGGCGCAATCCTACAACATTTCTATAGAAGAAGCCCGTGCCATTGTGAAAGCGTGTGCTATATGCAGCCACCACAACTCGGGAGTGGGACTTGGCTGCGGGGTAAACCCCAAGGGTCTAAAAGCCAATGAAATTTGGCAGATGGATGTCACTCATGTCCCCTCTCTGGGCCGCTTGAAGTACCTGCACGTTACGATAGATACGTACAGTCATATGATATGGGCCACCCCGCAACCTGGAGAAAGGGTCCGCGATGTCCGGCGGCATCTGACTAGTTGTTTTGCTGTGCTAGGAGTACCTAGCACTATCAAAACAGACAACGGCCCGGCCTATAGCAGTGGGCCCCTAAAGTGCTTCTTGCAGCTTTGGGGCATCACTCATATTACCGGCCTCCCACATTCTCCCACGGGGCAAGCGGTAGTGGAGAGGGCTAACGGAACTATTAAGAGATACTTGGATAAGTTTAAGGATATCACCGATGTCCGTGAAAGAATCGATAAGACGCTCTTTGTGCTTAACTATTTATGCGTCTTTGGGGATAGTGACATCCCGCCTGCCCTCAAACATCATTTGCCCAGGAGTAATGTTGAGGTCCCCCGAATGAGAGTATTGTATAAAGATACAAAAACAGGGCTCTGGGGAGGTCCTGTTGATGTAATTTATGTCGGGCGCGGTTATGTCTGTGTTTCTACGCCTACAGGCACGCTCTGGGTTCCAAGCCGATGGGTAAGGCCCGCAGTTCAAGAGCACAACAGAAGCGACTCCGGAGGATAGCGAGAGGCAACGCGAGACGCTGCTCCCAGCTGCGACGAGATGCAATAAAGCGTCAGATACCACTACTAGAGAAACTCGCACATGAGCGAGTGCAAGGAACTGGCTACTACAGGGATTACTTGTGCCCTATGTCACTGTTGTGATCCTTGTGTAAATGTTACGCTTGTAAGAAGGAGTGGTGGCGTCGCGCAGCGCTCGCGGGACGTTGGTGTGAGAGTTGCCGGAAAGAACAGCTTGGGTTAACCAGACTTCTGCTTGTTATAGGGCACGAATCACTGAACAGTGATCGGTATTCCTGCTGCCGAGCCGATTGGATCAAATTAATAACCGAGCAGGCAGGGAGACTATTGGTCTGCGGTCTAGAGTGCAGCAAGACCAATCTGGTGCCGACTGTTTGGCCCGTCCTCAAGGAAGACTGAGGCCGGACAAAGGAAAGGGTAACAAACAGTCTGCTTGGAAGTTAAGTAGGGGCGGGCGAAAGTCGCCTTTAGGGCAGTGAGTTATGCTTAAGTGTAGCAAATTGTTAAGTATAATGCTACTGTGTGTTGTTATAACTAGTCATATTGTCTTAGCTATAGCTGCTGTGCCTACATTACCCTTTGACCCTAGAGAAAATGTATGGGTTACGCTTAGCCGAGCCATAAACACCACTACCTTTTGTGCTAGCTTATCTACACCCAGTGCCCCTTTTATCACTTGTCTGGTAGGAGTCCCGTTGAATGACACAGACTGGCCTATGCTGAATGCTACCCTGGAGGAACATCGCGGGTTATGGAATATAAGCCGCCTTAAGTGGACGCAAAACAACGTGAGCGAGTGGCTTGATAACTATGACAAGTGGGACGATAGCCTCCCAATAGGGCCGCCTCCGCAAGAAGTAGAACTGGTAGACTCGCTGAATGCTTCTTATTGTCTGTATATGAATGCGAGCTCCGACCATTGTGCCGGGGAGCCATCTTCCCTACCATGTAGTGCCATAATACCCACACCCGTGTCCCCAATTGGAAATGAGTCCGACTGGGAACATTGGTGTAGCCACATCCTTAGAAACCGGTCTCATGCAGCCCCGGGCACATTATACCCAAGACGACTCCCTGCTGGGCTTTTCCTCATCTGTGGTAACTGAGCTTGGAATGGAATCCCCTCCGAGCCCGAAGGGGGCCCCTGTACAATTGGTCGTCTGAGTCTTGCTCTGCCGCATCATCATCCTAAAAAGAACAACCCCGTAAGATGGCGCAGAGAGGCGGCGCAGGTATTGGATAATACTTGCAACGACAATGTCAATCTTTGGAGTAAATGGGAGATAGTTTTCGCTTCCTTTTTTGCTCCGGGCGTAGCGGCGGCCCGCGCACACCGAAAGTTAGAGACACTTTCATGTTGGGTTGTCAAGCAAGCTAATTTAACTAGCAGGGTACTGTCTACAATAGCAACAGAGTTAGACTCTGCGCAGCACGCTGTTTTGCAGAACCGCATGGCTATTGACTTTCTGCTTTTAGCTCACGGTCACGGGTGTGAAGATTTTGACGGGATGTGTTGCATGGATTTGGAAGATAACTCTAGCTCCATCCACAGGGAGATTAAGCAACTGATGGAACACTCACAGAAAATACAGAAAGACATTGGATTTTTTGGGCTAGAAGGCCTAACTAATTGGTTAGGCCTAGGAGGGTGGCTAAAGGGGCTAATTCAAAGCTTAGTATTGGTCTTAGTAATAGTTATTGTAGGGCTTTTAATGTTTAGTTGTGCTTTGTCATGTATTAAGCGGCTTATAACGCAAGTTATTAATAACGCTTGGCTGGCACAAAATAAAAACGGGGGAATTGTGGAGAGCTGGCTAGCCGAGCGAGGGCATGTCAACATCGAAATGTTGAGTCATTAGGATCTCAAGAAATACCGAGAGCAGCTCCTGTGAGAACTAATAGATAACAAGTAGGATCTCAAGAAATACCGAGAGCAGCTCCTGTGAGAACTAATAGATAACAAAGACAGTCTGCCCTTGTTTATTCCAACAAAAGCTAAACAAGGAACTTGTGGTTAAAAGAAATGAGAGTTATGTGCAGTGATAAGATGTGTATGCAAAGATAGACCTTGAGATGCCTAACCAATTGGAAAAATTGGCTTTTGCAATATGTATGAGCTAATTAAGACTGTTATAAAAGGTGTAACCGTGCTTTAATAAACGAAGTTTGCTGATCCCTCATATTGAGTGACTGCTTCTTCCCTCCGTTCCGGCGAATGGCACGACAACTACCCTACCTAAATTTATGGTACATTATAAAGACCCGACCACTGGAGCATGGGTGGGACCAGTGCCAGTCATTTTTAATGGTCGAGGGTACATGTGTGTCTCTACAGGAACAGGCCCAGTGTGGGTCCTGAGCAGAGCGATAAAACCAGCATTGGAAGGACGACGGATAGACCGAGACCAAGAGATGGTGCAACAGAATGGGCCCAAAGAATCTTAAGAGCTTGCTAATAAGTAGTTGCGTCCTTCTTTTGGATGCAGAAACGGCAGGGCTTGATCACCCCTGCAGTTTCAAAGGAATGTCTGGGTGGCTTTGGCAAATATGACCGGTCAAGATTCCATCTGCCTATCCACAGCATCACGCAAGAATCCATTTTCCACCTGTCTAGTCGGTCTTCCGTCTGACCAGTGGCCTTCCAACTTACAAACGCAATTCCTAGGTAATGGCTCTGCAACTCTTGCTGATAGCCGGGATGGATGGGCTGCATATCTGCCACCCCTCCATGCCGAGCCGCAAGAGCTAGAACTTGTAGGATCACTCATGATAGATAGCTGTGTGTACTACACAAACAATTTTTGCCTTGTTTTTTTTGCACCAGGAGTAGCAGCAGCATGCGCTTTAACCACGCTTAATAAATTAGGATATTGGCTTGCTAAACAATCTAACGCTACACTCCAGAATAAGGCTGCCATAATTTTTGTTATTAGCGCATGGTCATGGGAGTGAAGACTTTGACGGGATGTGTTGTATGAACCTCTCAGACCACTCCAAATCAGTGCACCAAAGCATCAGAGAATTGTATCAAGGAATACAAAAGCTGAGAAGAGATGAAGAATGGGGATGGTTGAATCGAATACTATCAGGTTGGGGAATCAAAAGTTGGATAGCCATGATTGTGAAAACTAGCTTACTTATATTGCTCATTGTAGTTGTATTCAATCTCAGTTGTATTATGTATCTTCTCTTGTCTACAGCGCATGCTCATGAAAATTGTGCACCAAGGCTGGGTTGCTCAAAAAGAAGAAGGGGGAATTGTGGAGAGATTCTTAAATGAGAAAAGGCATGGTTTAGTTCTGGTGAGCAACCCAGGGTTTGAACTAAGCACCCAGACTGAGGGAGAAAAGATCTAAGTAAACAAGAAAGGTGACATCACCCTGCCCGGGAGAAAAGTTAAACAGAGGCGCGTGAACAGAGGGTCTTAGCCAATCGGGTTGGGGGGCGTTGTACGTGAACAGGGGAGCTGGACCAATCATAGCGTTGTTGAATATGCATGCTTTGCTGCGAGCCTATATATACTCTGCTAAAATATGCAATAAATGAGAACGATCATACTCACATTGAGATCGCGTCGTTACTCTGGTTCCAATCCCACTCCGACAAACCGCTTCATTCCTTTTGGGTATTAGGTAATTTGGATATCCATCACTCAGAAATGAGATTCTCGTTACCCTGATGATCGAGCACCTTCCTTTAATTTTCCATCTTTTAGTTTTCTAATCAGTATATATTGCATCGGCACTCCATTCAGCAGCTGACACTACCATTTGGAGCTCAGCCAAGTGAACTGATCCATCCCTCTTGTGTTTCAATGTTCTGTCTGAAGGTCACAAGAGGGCAGCCCTGCCCTTCACCCTTTGAGCTGATCCATCTATAAACCAGACATTAGATCAAGCCTTGGCATCCTTTTGTAAATCAGATGGGGGTGGTGCATCTTGAACTGGTGAGGGCGGCATATCAAGGGGTGGTTCAGCACCCCTTGCCATTGAATATTATTCTACTTTAATTTCCCTGTAAGCCTGGGTTTCCCCTCAATCTAGTCATGACATGCTATGTACATTACCATCTTCTGTATTGTACTGGAGTGTGCAGTTCCCTGCGGAACAAGAGTAGATTCTCTAATTCCTTTAAGAATAGGGAACAGGGTTCATATTTCTAAGGGTGTGTCTAATGTGATGGCTTCTGTCTTTAATAGGGAAGTATAAGTAGCAAGTAATGATTTTTCCCAAGGTGAATATTGTGCTTGGGAACCTTGCCACCCCTTTAATCCAAACCATATAGGAGTTAATTGGGCTTTGTTAGGAACTCATTGCCACGATCCCCATTGGTATTCTTTTTCTATAATCCAATATGTTGGCTAAAAGGGGACTCCTGCTATTATTGGGCCCATAGCCTGATATTCTGAAACATTGTGTATTATAAATGAAACACTTCTTCATGAATAACTGTCCATTCCCAGGTAGCATGCTTCTTTAACAGCTTAAATAAGGGTTGAACAATTACACTAAACCCTGGAATATGTGCTCACCAGAATCCTAAACTTCCTGAGGCTTGCTGGAGCTCCTTCTTATTAGAAGGTAAATTTAATTTGGATATTTGCTGTAAGGTATCAGAGGGAATACACCATCTGCCACCTCGCCAAGTTATGCCTAAAAATCAAACTATTTGACTAGGTCCTAGCTTTGAGGATAGTAATTTAAAATAAGAGTTGTAATAGAAGGGACAGAAGCAAGTAATGAGAAAAGAGACAAAATACTTATTCACTGTTAACAGTATACAAGGGCTTTCGCTAATATTAATTAAAAAAATTTCAGCCACTTTGGAATGGGTAGTCAGAACTCCGTGGGCTGGAAGGTCCTCTATTCATTTTCCAATAATGGGGCGGGGGGGGGGGGGCAGACAGAACAATACTGCTCAGCACCCTCCCAGCATCCAGGCTGTCAGTGTAAACTCTCTCATAATTATCCCATAGTTTCTGTAATTCCCCTGTCACAAACCCTAATCCTTGCAGGAGATCCCATAAACATCTCTATTTTAAATCTCACTCCTGTTTGTCAGGGGGTTCTTCTGTGGCAGATAGATTAGTATTAACAGAGAATTTTCAAGCATTTTGTCCCTTATTATGATTTCCCTATGGCTGTCATCATCATGCCTTCCTGCTGATGGAATTGACCCATATTTATGTTAGTATGAGTAAAAGCCCTCATCTTTTAAGGAGTGAGAGACAACTTTTCCATTGGCAAGACTACCATTCTCACAGAGGGAAACCGATAAAGATGTCAGTTATGACAGAAAGATGTAAACAATCCATCTAACAGAATGTGTGGCTGACTTGAAAAACAGCTTCGTTAGCCTCTTAAGGCAACTACATTCCCTGTTGTGATTGTAAGGGACTGGCAGTGCTTCATAAGTTTAAGCTCAGCTGCATTGTGACAGCCCAAACACTCTAACACTGTGAAGAAATGCACTTCTGTATTTATATTGTACTGCTTGTATTGCTGGAGGTGACATTTTACCATGTATATTTTTCTTTTGGCACTTCTATTTCATGCTACACAATTTTATTTTCTCAGAGACCACTGAAAGATACAAAATGTTCATTTCAGATGCCGAGTTAGTTCAATAACATTGATCAAAGGATTTTCAGTCAAACTTAGTTTGAGGTGTCTACCTTGACTTCAGCAAGGCTTTCGACACTCTCCCACATCATCCTCACAGGCAAGCTTAGGAAGTGTGGGTTACATGAATGGACAGTGGGGTCCTTATCTCAACCCATGAGTTTTCTCACTGATTCTCTCCCCCATCCTATTGGAGGGGGGAATGAGCAAGTGGCTGTGTGGGGCTTAGCTGCTTACCGGAGTTAACCTATGACAGCTATATATGGCATCAGAGATACAAGCAAAGATAGAGCTGAGGTCTTTCTCCAAAAAATATAGCAACGTGACCAACTCTTGCAGTAACAGGACTTAGGGCACTTACTTCAGCAGAGCTGTCATTTCATTCATCAGCATGTACACACACTTGTTAATACATTAGAGCAGAGCAATGCATGATTAAAACATGTCCCCATTACAAGGCTAACCCACAGATGAAGAGAGGCTTGGATTTTCCATTTGTTACTGTCGAAAAACAGTTTTCTGTTAGTGAGCTCTTAACAGGTTCCATAGAGAAACAGAAATAAAGAAAAAGCTGTTCAGCTTTCTAAATCAGTCACACGTGGCTTTATTTAAGATAAACGCTTTAAGTGAACCAGGAATCACGTGCTTTAGTTTTATCTTAAAATTACACACAGGCTAATGGACTAAGAAAAAAGGAAAAATATATATTTTTATTCAAAATACCTCTAGCATTGAAATGTTCAATGACCCGATAACAAAACACTGCAGTAGATAAGTATGTTGGGGAATTTTTATTGTACCCCTTTGTGGCGGTATGCTCCCCCCCCCCTTCCCCCCCACTTTCTTCCCTGGCTCCTGCTACAGCCAGGGGACAGCCCAGAGCCTGTTGAGTTCTCCTGCATGGCAGCGGGCTGCATGCCAGGATCTCCCCTTGAGTAGGGATGCCTCTCAAGGTTGTTACTCCTCGAGGTTGAGAGATTCCTTACCACAACAGAGCCTTGGTAAGTAGTTAATAGTATGCTAAACTTTGAACTCTTAGCTAAGTGATATAAAAGGATTGATTGCACATATATAATGCTTTAGACATAAACCATTGACCGAGTCTGGGCCTAAGGTTGGATCCAGCTGCACCTAGACTCCTCTCTGAGAAGGAGTTTAGAAAGCAAGGGGGTCCTTTCTGAACCTCGTGACTCAATGGGAGGGTGTCCCTGACAGTTCTGTCTGATCCTGTCCTCTATGCAGTAAATAACCAAGCGTGCCTTGCCATCGAATCTCATTAAAACACTGCTGCATTTACTATCAAACTTTGTTAAAAGGTTGTTTTATAACAATAAATATTTCACTGCTGCTCTCTTACGAATGAAGTGAATCACTCCCTCCATGACACCCTTGAGGTGAATTAAAAACACATTTATGCTTAAATATAAAGAGGTTTAATGAAAAATGCATTGCACAGAGTCCTACTGCCATAAGTGGTTCTACAAGTGTCGTGGTTTAGCCTGGTCTGCCCAATAAACGAACAACACATGCTCTCTTTAACCTCTTCAGAGAAGGGAGAGAGAATGAGAGAGGGAGAGAACTTATGGGTTGAAAAGAAATTAAACTATTTTAATGAAAAATTAATAAGAAAATAATAAAAAGAAAATATCATAATATTAATAAGAAAATAATGAAATATATACAAAACTGTATCAAGCTCCCACTATGACGATCACATCACCAGCAAGCACTGGGAAAGTCCCACACTGGACTCAGCGACAGATGGGAACTGGATTCCGGATCTGGATTCAGGAATGCACAGATCAGGATCACAGGCAGACAAACAGACAGAGTCCTTCTTGGACACCGGTCATTGCAGAAAGAAGCTGATCCCTTTGATCCCTCAGCTCTTACACTGAGCATGATGCAGATGGGATGGAATATCCTGTTGGTCAGTTTTGGGTCACCTGTCCTGTCTGCTCCTCCCCACAGGTGCGATCCCTCTATGCTCGTCTGCTTCTGACCCTCCAACTTGGTACAAAATTAGCTGATCTTGGTAGTTATAGCAATAAGTACCTCTAAGCATGTGGAGGAAAAGAAGGTTATCAGGAGAGGTCAACATGGATTCACCGAGGGGAAATCATGCTTGATCAATGTGATAGCCTTCTATTATGGCATGACTGGCTGGGTAGAAGAGAAGAGAGCAGTGGACATTGTCTACCTTGACTTCAGCAAGGCTTTTGACACTGCCTCCCAGAACATCCTAATAGGAAGTGTGGGTTAGATGAATGCACAGTGAGGTGAATTGAGAACTGGCTGAATGGCAGAGCTCAGAGGGTTGTGATCAGTGGTGCAGAGTCTAGTTGGACACCTGTAGCTAGCGGTGTTCCCCAGGGGTCAGTACTGGGTCCAGTCCTGTTCAATATATTCATCAATGACCTGGATGAGGGGACAGAGTGTAACCTCAGCAAGTTTGCTGATGATATAAAACTGGGAGGGGTGGCTGACACACCGGAAGGCTGTGCTGCCATACAGCATGACCTGGACAGGCTGGAGAGTTGGGCAGAAAAAAACCTTATGAAATTCAACAAGGGCAAGTGTAGTAGGGTACTGCACCGGTGGAGGAATAACCCCATGGCATCCTGGGGTGCATCAAGAAGAGTGTGGCCAGCAGGTCGAGGGAGGTCATCCTCCCCCTCTACTCTGCCCTGGTGAGACCCGATCTGGAGTACTGTGTCCAGTTCTGGGCTCCCCGGTTCAAAAAGGACAGGGAACTGCTGGAGAGGGTCCAGCAAAGGGCTACAAAGATGATTAGGAGATTGGAACATCTGTCTCATGAGGAAAGGCTGAGGGACTTGGGTCTTTTTAGTCTAGAAAAAAGAAGACTGAGGGGGGATCTTATTAATGCTTATAAATACTTAAAGAGAGGGTGCCAGGTGGATGGGAACAGTCTTTTTTTCAGTTGTGCCCAGTGATAGGACAAGAGGTAACTGGCACAAACTTGAGCACAGGAAGTTCCATCTCAACATGCAGAAGAACTTCTTTACTCTGAGGGTGGCAGAGCACTGGAACAGGCTGCCCAGAGAGATTGTGGTGTCTCCCACACTGGAGACATTCAAAACCCAACTGGACGCTGTCCTGTGCAACCTGCTGTAGGTGACCCTGCTGTGGCAGGGGGGTAGGACTAGATGATCTCCAGAGGTCCCTTCCAACCCTGACCATTCTGTGAGATGTCACAACTGCTGAGAAGAGAGCCCTGGTTATATGTGAGTTCTGATTAATCAGACAATGTTTATCCTTCTGTAGGAAATAGGTCCGATGCTCCTATCATGGAAAACTTAGCTAATCACATAGAGAAAACCATGGCTCCTGATGCCAAAAGGTTCAAATAAATTAGTGTTTTCAAATGGATATAAAGATAACTGTGCCACTGCTGTTTGCATTTCACTAAAACACCTATTCTGTTCATCAGACACTCCTGATGGTTCCTGATAGTACACTCTATCCCTTCATCCAGGTCATTGATGAATATATTGAACAGGACTGCACCCAGTACTGACCCTTGAGGGACACCACTTGTTACTGGCCTCCAACTAGACTCTGCACCACTAACCACAACCCTCTGAGCTCTATCTGTCAGCCACTGTTCAATCCACCCCACTGTCCATTCATCTAACCCACACTTCCTAAGCTTGCCTGTGAGGATGATGTGGGAGACAGTGTTGCTGAAGTCAAGGTAGACAACATCCACTGCCCTCCCCTCATCCACCCATCCAGTCACGCCATCATAGAAGGCTATCAGATTAGTCAGACATGACTTCCCCTTGGTGAATCCATGTTGACTACTTCTGATAAACTCCTTTTCCTCCAGATGCTTGGAGATGACCCCCAGAACAAGCTGTTCCATCATCTTTCCAGGGATGGAGGTGAGGCTGACCGGCCTGTAGTTTCCCAGGTCATCCTTCTTGCCCTTTTTGAAGACTGGACTGACACTGGCTTTCCTCCAGTCCTCAGGCACCTCCCCTGTTCTCCAGGACCTTTCAAAGATGATGGAGAGCGGCCCAGCAATAACTTCCGCCAGCTCCCTCAGCACTCGCGGGTGCATCCCATCAGGCCCCATGGACTTGTGAATATCTAGTTTACCTAATTGATCCCTAATTTGTTCCTCTTCAACCAAGGGAAAGTTTTCCTTCCTCCAGACTTTCTCTGTTACTTGCAAAGTCTGGGACTCCCAAGAGCTGGCCCGAGCAGTGAAGACAGAAGCAAAGAAGGCATTCAGCAACTCCGCCTTCTCTGCATCATCTGTCACCACAGCACCCATCTCGTTCAACAGTGGGCCCACATTTTCCCTAATTTTCCTTTTTCCTCCTATATACTGAAAGAAACCCTTCCTATTGGCCTTGACATCCCTCACCAGGTTCAATTCCAAGGCTGCCTTGGCTTTCCTTGTTTCATCCCTGCATACCCTGACAGCATTCTTATACTCATCCCAAGTCATCAGCCCCTTCTTCCACATCCTGTAAACTCCCTTCTCCCACCTGAACTTTTTCTGAAGCTCCCTGCTCAGCCATGCAGGTCTCCTTCTTCCCTTGCCTGATTTCTTGCTCTTCGGGATGCACTGATCCTGAGCTTGGAGGAAGTGGTGCTTAAATATCAGCCAGCTCTCTTGAGACCCCTACCCTCTAGAGCCCTCTCCCATGGGATTTCTCCCAGCAATTCCTTGAAGAGATCAAAGTTAGCCCTCCTGAAGTCTAAGGTTTCATCCCTACTTGTCGTTTTGTGCATACTGTACTTAATCCTGAACTGTCTTCTCATGATCACTGCAGCCAAGTCTGCCCCCAACCTTAACATCCTCCACCAGTCCCTCTTTGTTTGTCAGTACTAGGTCCAGCAGTACACCTCTCCTTGTGGGCTCCTCTACCACCTGAGTCAAAAAGTTATCATCAATGCACCGGAGGAACCTCCTGGACTGTACATGCCTAGCTGTGTAGCCTTCCCAACAGATACCAGGGAAGTTGAAGTCCCCCATGAGAACCAAGGCCTGTGAGGCAATTCTCACCTGTCTGTAGAAGGCCTCATCAACTTCCCCATCCTGATCAGGTGGCCTGTAATAAACACCCACAACAGTATCTCTCATGTTACCCTGCCCCTTAATCCTTACCCACAAGCTCTCAACTTGCTCATCATCAGCCCCCAGGGAGAGCTCAATACATTCCAGTTGCTCTCTCACATAAAGAGCAACTCCCCCACCTCGCCTCGCCTCGCTGGCCTATCTTTCCTAAAGAGAACATAGCCCTCCATGACAGTGTTCCAGTCATGTGAGCCATCCCACCATGTCTCAGTAATTGCAATGAGATCATGGGCCTGTGACCGCACACAGATCTCTAGCTCCTCTTGTTTGTTCCCCATGCTGCATGCATTAGCGTACAGGCATTTCAGAGAGGCCATCGAGTGTGTCATTTTTGCCCTAGATGGGTGGTGGGCCTTCTGATTCTCAAAAATACTAGCACTCTACCCCACAAGTGCTGAGCTACTACAGCTGGGCACCTCTCTAGTGAGCCCAGTTACATCCCCATCCCCCTTCCAATCTAGTTTATAGCTCTCTCCATGAGCCCTGCTAACTCTAGTCCTAGAACCCTTTTCCCCCTGTGAGATAGGCTTTTCCCATCTGCTACCAGCAGGCCTGGTGTTCTGTAAATCAGGCTGTGATCAAAGAACCTGAAGCCCTGCTGGTAGCACAAGGTTCAGAGCCAGTCATTGACCTGCTGGCTCTTCCTGTTTACCCCCTCATCATTCCCTGCAACTGGAGGGATAGAGGAGAACAAGACTTGTGCTCCTGATCCCTTGACCAGTTGTCCCAAGGCCCTGAAATCTCTCTTCATTGCCCTCGGACTTATTCTCAAAACATCGTTGCTGCCTACCTGAAAAACTAAAAGGGGATAATAATCCGATTCCTGCAGCAGGGAAGGAAGCTTCCTCTTAACATCATCAACCCGGGCCCCAGGGAGGCAGCAAACTTCCATATATAGCGGGTCCGGGTCACTCTCCTCCCCTGCGTGTAGCAGAATGGGGGGAGAAAATAGGAAGAATAAGAGCAAGAAAACTCGTGGGTCGAAATAAAGACAGGGAAATCACTCATCAATTTCTGTCATGGGCAAAACAGACTTGACTTGGGGAATGTTACTTATTTTGTTGCCAATTAGCATAAATATTTAATTCCTGATTTGGGTATTGGAAAACAGACAAACAAAAGACAATAATTTTAAACACATTTCCTCCCCCTTTCCCCAGCTCAACTTCACTCAAGACACATCTCCTTGCCCCTTATCACCGCAAGTTACACTCAGTTCTTTCAGTGAGGCAACAAGCAGCACAGGGTTTGGGGTCAGGACATAACAGTTTACCTCTGCTGCTCCTTCCTTCTCACTCTTTTCCTGTGCTCCAGTGTGGGTTCTTCACAGGCCACAGTCCCTTTGGGGGTGTACCTGCTCCAGTATGGGTCCTCCATGAGCTGCAGTGCCTCCAGGAAAGTACCTGCTTGGTCATGGGCTTATCCACAGGCTGCAGTCCTTTCAAGAGTGTGCCTGCTCTGCCATGGAGCACTTCCTACTCCCCTGACCCCATCATCCCCTCCTCCTCTCCCTTCCACCATTTTCTACTCTTTCTTAAATACATTTTCACAGAGGCGCTGCATACTTCACTCGTTGGTTCAGCTTTGACCTGTGGTGGGTCCATTGTCAAGCCATCTGGAACCAGCTGTGTCTGGCATAGGGCAGCCCCTGGCCTCTTCTCACAGAGGCTACCCCTGCTGCACCCCCTTTCCACCCTGCTTCCAAAATCTTGCCATTTATACCTGATACAGTTACATACTTTGAAAGAAATAAATGAAAAAATATATAGTTTTACTAAATGCATCCAAGCATCTATAACTATTTACAGCCAAAAAAATTAATAATAAACTTGTTGGGGTCCTGAGCGTGCCTCCCACCTCCAAGGGTTTAGCTGCCTGTGCTCCAGGTCAGCTTTGATATTGGTGCAGCTGTGAGTCCCTGAAGCAGAGAGCTGTATGCAACTATGCTGTAGTTATGCCTGTGCTGATAACATACCTAATTTATCCAGAGCTGACCCTGACCCACTGGATTGACTTCCTGGCTTGGCCTCAAACCTGCCTCATTATTATGTATTTGTGTAGCAGCCACTGGACTGTTGGCTGACTACAATTACCACCACTGGACTGCTCTACTCTTTTTCTTTGGACACTGTGGGACAGCACCCTTTGTCAGTGAGGACATTGCTGTCACCCTTGACTCCTGGCTCTCCTTTCCTTTATGGAACAGCCCATTCTTCCTCCTCCCTGACAAAGAAAAACAACATCCCTTCTTCTGAAAGTCAAAGCTCTTAGAGGATGGGGAAGGATGACCTTCCTCAGAGAAAGCAATTACCGCCCTGGGAGTATCCAAAGATGTTCCACACTGCAGTCCCCTGCAACAAACTTGTTGCTACAGGACAGTATCCACACCTAGTTTCTTGAGCCCTCCCCTAGATCAGAGTGTGATTCACTGATGACAAAGAACCCGCCCATCAGCTACCTCTTCTAAAGACCCAAGACTTGCTGCTGATGGAGAATTTTTATTGTACCCCTTGAGGTGAATTAATCACACATTTGTGCTTAAATATAAAAAAAAACCCAAACCCAACAATGCACTGGACAGAATCCTACTGCCATAAGTGGTTCTACAAGGAGTCTGCAAAGATGTGGTACCAGCCGATTCCTTATATGCACTTACACCTACAACAATTGAGAGCATCGCCATCAGGTGCCTTAACCTGGTGTTTGGTCCATCTCTCAGGACAGTTCTGTTTACCAAAAGTGGCCCCTGAGCACTTGCATTCTACTTTTTTTTTTTTAACAAGACAATACTGCAGCATTTCTTACCAGCCAGTTTAACCAGTTCTACCATTAGGCCTTCTTGCTCTCCATGCCAAATCATTCCTTGATTAAGAATTACCATTGTTGAAGAGTTACAATTTGAATTTCCCCTTCACTGCTCATCAACATCATGCCTCTCCTCACAGCTAAAAAGGTGATTCTCAGCTGTCTGTAGAAGGCCTCATCAACTTCCCCATCCTGATCAGGTGGCAGTAATCCCCAAGTCTTAGCAGGGCTCCAGAGATGGAATATCTTTGCACTATGTTGTCATGACCTAAAGGGTTAGCCAGTCTGCAAGTGTATAGAGATTGTGACCATGGGTTTGTAGGATTCCGTAATACACAAGGATATGGAGGCTTTATCCTCTAAATTTCTTTACTTTATTACAGATTGCCACCATTACCACAAAAATCAACACAAGCAAGAATACCTATGATTAATAAAGTGAATATAAATATATCAAGCTATTACAAATTACTATTTGTAATCAATAATACAGCTGCAGTCAAGAGTAGCAGCAATCATTAGTAGCAGCAATCAATTATATATATAGTAATACAGATTACTACAAAATTATCATAGAATCATAGAATCATAGAATGGTTTAGGTTGGAAGGGACCTTGAAGATCATCGAGTTCCAACCCCCCTGCCATAGGCAGGGACACCTCCCACTAGACCAGGTTGCCCAAGGCCACGTCCAGCCTGGCCTTGAACACCTCCAGGGATGGAGCCTCAACAACCTCTCTGGGCAACCTGTTCCAGTGCCTCACCACCCTTAAAGTGAAAAACTTCTTCCTAATGTTTAATCTAAACCTGCCCTCTTCCAGCTTAAAGCCATTCCCCCTCGTCCTATCACTACATGCCCTAGTAAAAAGTCCTTCCCCAGCTCTCCTGTAGGCCCCCTTTAGGTACTGGAAGGCCGCAATAAGATCTCCCCGGAGCCTTCTCTTCTCCAGGCTGAACAGCCCCAACTCTCTCAGCCTCTCCTCATAGGAGAGGTGCTCCATCCCTCTGATCATCCTCGTGGCTCTCCTCTGGACACGCTCCAGCAGGTCCATGTCCTTCTTATGTTGGGGACTCCAGAGCTGGATGCAGTACTCCAGGTGGGGTCTCACGAGAGCGGAGTAGAGGGGCAGAATCACCTCCCTTGACCTGCTGGCCACACTTCTTTTGATGCAGCCCAGGATACGGTTGGCCTTCTGGGCTGCGATCGCACATTGCTGGCTCATGTCGAGCTTCTCATCAATCATCACCCCCAGGTCCTTCTCCACAGGGCTGCTCTCCAGCCATTCCCCGCCGAGCCTGTATTTGTGCTTGGGATTGCCCCGACCCAGATGTAGGACCTTGCACTTGGCCTTGTTGAACTGCATGAGGTTGGCTTGGGCCCACCTCTCCAGCCTGTCCAGGTCCCTCTGGATGGCATCCCTCCCCTCCAGCGTGTCTGCCTCGCCAAACAGCTTGGTATCATCAGCAAACTTGCTGAGGGTTCACTCTACCCCACTGTCCATGTCGCTAACAAAGATGTTGAACAGCACAGGTCCCAGTACCGACCCCTGAGGAACGCCACTCGTCACTGCTCTCCACTTGGACACCGAGCCGTTGACCGCAACCCTTTGAGTGCGACCATCCAGCCAGTTCTTTATCCACTGAGCGGTCCATTTATTGAATCCATGTCTCTTCAATTTAGAGACCAGGATATCGTGTGGGACAGTGTCATGAGTGAAGCAAACATCAATAACATAACAGCAGATCTATTTATGCTAGATCACTTTGATATTGTATTGGGTTTATGTGACAAAGTTTTGGTAGTGGAGGGGATTGCAGGGGTGGCTTCTGTGAAAGCACACCAGAAGCTGCACCCATGTCAGACAGAGCCACTTTTAGCTGGCTCCAAGATGGACCTGCCACTGGCCAAAGCTGAGCCAATGAACAATGTTGGTAGCACCTCTGTGATAACATATTTAAGAAAGGGTAAAAAACACTGTGCAACAGCTGGGAGAGAAGATTGAGAATATGTGAGAGAAACAACACTGCAGACACCAAGGTCACAGAAGAAGGAGGGGAGGAGGTGCTTCAGGCGCCAGGGCAGAGATTCCCCTGCAGCCCGTGGAGGAGACCATGGTGAAACAGGTTGTCTCCCTACAGCCCATAGAGGCCCATGGTGGAGCAGATATCCACACTGCAGCCTGTGGAGGACCCTGCGCTGCAGCAGGTGGTTATGCCTTGAAGGAAGCTGTGACCCTGTGGGAACCCACGCAGGGGCAGGCTTGGCTCCACTGCAACCGTGCATTTACATTCTTTACCTGATTCTTCACAAATATAAATTTTCTGTTTGTAGAGAGCTCAGCCTTAGCCTGATTCTCTCAGGTTTTCTCCTCCTTTATAGCCAATATTATTCTTGATTTGATAGGTGTAATTGATTTGTTACTTACAGGAGGTCTTGTACATACTCTGATAAACCTCTCTATTGATCCCCCAAATGACAAACTTCAGTCACTAGGCCTGCAGTTTGAGCTATTTACACTTCCTATTATGCTTCTAATGTTCTGTAAACATATTTTCAATCTAATTGTTCCAATTAACCCAAGGATTTAGTAGCACAGGTCCTGTTTGGATGCCCACATAAAGCTCTAGAAGGTTGGTTACAAATTTAACACTGTAGGCACATTAGCAAAGGATCAAACCCCTATCACATAAGGGTTATTTACACCTAATCTCAGGCATACTCAAAACTTGACCATCTGTTGTACAGACAATTTCTCTAGAGAAGTCTGCTGCCTACCAGGAGCTCGCATTCATGACATCACGAGCCTGGTGAATCCCACAGATTATCATCCACTCCTACTATTCCACATAGGGTTTCACGATACTGTGATGAGACAACTCAGAACCATCAAAAAGGACTATATGTCCCTCAGGTCAAGCGAGGCAAGAGGGTCTTCACCAACAAGCTGGCCAGACTTATAAGGAAAGCTTTAAACTAGGCTTAGCAATGGAAGGGGATGGGGTTTTGAGTACAGAGAAGAGCCAGGGGATGCTGTTGTATTAGGAACCAACAGGGAAACACCTGTGAAATGCCTCAAAGGAATTAGGGCACGTTCCTCTAAAAAGGTGACAAGGTTGATAGCCCAGCTGAAGTGGCTCTATACCAATGCATGCAGCATGGGTAACAAGCAGGAGGAGCTGGAAGCCACTGTGCAGCTAGAAAGCTACGATCTAATCACTATCACTGAAACTTGGTGGGACTAATCACACAACTGGAGTGCTGCAATTGATGGCTATAAACTGTTCAGAAGGAACAGGCAAGGAAGGAGGGGGCAGGGGGTTGCCCTCTATGTACAAAAATAGATTGACTGCACAGCGCTGTCTTTGAAAAACAGCAATGGACAGGTTGAGAGCTTATGAGGAAAAATTAGGGGCCAAGCCAACAAAAGAAACCTTGTGGTTGGTGGTTACTACAGGCTGCCCGATAAAGGGGGAGCCTGTTGACGAAGCATTCTTACTTCAACTACATAAAGCATCATGCTCGCAGGCTCTCATCCTGCTGGGGCACTTCAATCACCCTGACATCTGCTGGAAAAGCAGTACAGCAAGCTGTAAGCAGTCCAGGAGACCCTTGGGGTGTGTCGAAAATAATTTCCTAATCCAGGTGATAGACAGCCCTACCAGAGGAGCAGCATTACTGGACCTGTTGCTTACTAACACAGATGAACTCATTAGAGAGGTCAAGATTGATGGCAGCCTGGACTGCAGTGATCATGCACTGGTGGAATTCACAATCTTGAGGGATACGGTCCAGGTGAAGAGTAGAGTCAGGACTCTGAATTTTAGGAGAGCAAACTTTCATTTATTTCAGGAACTAGTGGATGGGACCCCTCAGGAAATTCCCTCAGGGATAAAGGAGCTGAAGAGAGCTGGCAGCTCTTTAGGGACATTTTTCTTAGAGTACAAGAGCTCTCGATTCCCACATGTAAGAAATCAGATAAGGAAGGCAGGAAACCAGCATGTCTGAGTAAGTACCTCCTGGTCAAACTGAAACACAAGAGAGAAATGCACAGGCAGTGGAAATAGGGACATATATCCTGGGAAGAATATAGGGACGCTGCCCAGATGCATAGGGATGGGATCAAGAAAGCTAAGTCACAGTTGGAGCTGAATTTGGCAAGGGATGCGAAGAATAATAAGAAGGGCTTCTACAGGTACATTGCTCAGAAAAAGAAAGATAAAAGAAACTGTAGCCCCCTGATAAACAAGACAGGAGAACTGGTGACAACTAACGTGGAGAAGACTGAGGTACTCAACAGGTTTTTTGCATTAGTTTTCAATGGTAATCTCTCTTCCCACATCTCTCAAGCCCTTGAACCTCAGGGAAGTCCCTCCCATCATTGGCTATCAGATTCGATACCACCTGAGGAAGCTAAACATACATAAGTCTTCCCAAAAGTGATTTGGGACATTCATTGACCGAGAAGGAAAGGGACATAAGGGTAAAACTACAAAAGGTTTATTTAATGATCATGAGCCCCCCTCTGCATAAGGGAATGAAGATATCTATAGAGATTTTCCAAGAGTTTATATACAGCTTGAAATAAAATGCTGAGAATAATCATCCAGTAGCACACAGACAAAGTTTAGTCCTCTCTAATCACATTCAGTTCCTTTGAAGTCTTCTCAGGCGTCCAGAGCTGTGCTACCCTTGCAGCTTACCAAACATGGGTTAGTGTTTATTATTCTTCTCCTTAGGGTATCCGGCTCCGGTCTCTTCTCAAGATTATTTATCTATCAGTCTAGGCTTAACAGTTAACCGTTTCATCACAAAGTCTATGGGGCCTGATGAAATGCATCCCAGAGTCCTGAGGGAAATGGCTGATGTACTTGCCAAGACACTCTCCATGATATTTCCAAAGTCATGGAAGTCAGGCGAAGTCTCCAGTAACTGGAAAAAGGGGAAACATTGCGCCCATTTTTAAAAAGAGTAGAAAGGAGGACCCTGGGAACTACCACCCTGTCAGTCTCACCTCCGTGCCCAGTAAGATCATGGAACAGATCTTCTTGGAAGACATGTCAAGGCACATGAAAAACAGGCAGGTAATTAGAGACAGCCAGCATGGCTTCACCAAGGACAAATCATGCCTGACTAATCTGGTGGCCTTCTACAATAGAGAGACTGGATCAGTGGACAAGGGAAGAGCAACTGCTGTCATCTGCCTGGACATCTGTAAAGCATTGATACAGGCCCTCACAACACTCGACGCTAAAATGGTTTGACAGATGGACTGTTAGATGGATAAGGAATTGGCTGGATGGCCGCATCCAAAGAGTTACAGTCAATGGCTCAATGTCCAAGTGGAAGCCAGAACAAGTTGTATCCCTCAATGGTCTGTACTAGGACCAATACTATTTAATATCTTCATCAACGACAGACAGTGGGATTGCATGCACTATCAAGCAAGTTTGCAGATAAAATCAAGCTGTTGCAGTTGATATGCTTGAGGGAAAGGATGCCATTCAGAGTGGCCTGAACAGGCTTCAGGAATGGGCCAATGCGACTCTCATGAAGTTCAACAAGGCCAAGTGCAAGGTCCTGCACCCGGATCAGGGCAATCCCCAGTATCAATACAGACTGGGTGATGAGTGGATTGAGAGCAGCCCTGAGGAGAAGGACTTGGGGATACTGGTGGATGAAAAACTGTACATGAGCTGGCAATGTGCACTTACAGTCCAGAAAGCCAATTGCATCCTGGGCTGCATGAAGAGAAGCATGGTCAGCAGGTCAAGGGACGTGATCCTTCCCCTCAACGCCACACTCATGAGACCCCACCTGGAGTATTGCATTCAGCCCTGGGGTCCCAGAAGACAAGAAAGACATGGACCTGTTGGAGCGGATCCAGAGGAGAGCCATGAAAATGATCAGAGGGCTGGAACAGCTCTCCTATGTGGAAAGGCTGAGAGAGCTGGACAAGTGAAGGCTCCAGGGAGACGTTATTGAGGCCTTTCAATACTTAAAGGGGCTTATGAGAAAGACAAAGAGAGACTTTTTTACCAAGGTCTGTAGTGACAGGATGATGGGCAATGGTTTTAAACTGAAAGAGGGTAGATTTAGGTTAGACATAAGGAAGAAACTTTTTATGATGAGGGTGGTGAAACACTGGAACAAGTTGTGCAGAGAAGGTATGGATGCCCATTGTTGGAAGTGTTCAGGGCAAGCTTGGATGGTGCTTTGAGCAACCTGATCTAGTGAAAGATCATAGAATCATAGAATGGTTTAGGTTGGAAAGGACCTTAAAGATCATTTCGTTCCAACTCCCATGCCATGGGCAGGGACACCTCCCACTAGACCAGGTTGCTCAAAGCCCCATCCAGCCTGGCCTTGAACACCTCCAGGGATAGGGCTTCCACAACTTCTCTGGGCAACCTGTTCCAGTGCCTTACCACCCTCAAAGTGAAAAATTTCTTCCTAATACCTATTCTAAATCTACCTTCTTCCAGTTTGAAGCCATTCCCCCCTCATCCTATCACTACATGCCCTAGTAAAAAGTCCTTCCCCAGATCTCCTGTAGGCCCCCTTTAGGTACTGGAAGGCCGCTATAAAGTCTCCCCGGAGCCTTCTCTTCTCCAGGCTGAACAACCCCAACTCTCTCAGCCTCTCCTCATAGGAGAGGTGCTCCAGCACTCTGATCGTGCTCGTGGCCCTCCTCTGGACCCGCTCCAACAGGGCGAGTTCATAGAATGGTTAGGGTTGGAAGGGACCTTAAAGATCATCTAGTTCCAACCCCCCCCTGCCATGGGCAGGGACACCTTCCACTAGACTAGGTTGCTCAAAGCCACATCCAACCTGGCCTTGAACACCTCCAGGGATGGGGCATCCACAACTCTGGACCTGCTCCAATAGGACCATGTCCTTCTTGTGTTGGGGGCCCCAGAGCTGGACACAGTACTCCAGGTGGGGTCTCACGAGAGCGGAGTAGAGGAGCAGAATCACCTCCCTTGACCTGCTGGCCACAATTCTTTTGATGCAGCCCAGGATACGGTTGGCCTTCTGGGCTGCAAACACACATTAATGGCTCATGTTGAGTTTCTTATCCACCAACACCCCCAAGTCCTTCTCCTCAGGGCTGTTCTCAATCCATTGTCCGCCCAGCCTGTATTTGTGCTTGGGATTACCCTGACCCATGTGCAGGACCTTGCACTTGGCCTTTTTGAACTTCATGAGGTTCACACAAGGTCAGGTCTCAAGCCTGTCCAGTTCCCTCTGGATGGCAACCCTTCCCTCAGGCGTGTCGACTGCTCCACACAGTGTGGCATCATCAACAAACTTGCTGAGAGTGCACTTAATCCCACCATTCATGTCACCAACAAAGATGTTAAACAGCACCAGTCCCAATACTGATTCTTTGAGTGTGGCCATCCAGCCAATTCCTTATCCACCGAGTGGTCCAAACATCAAATCCATATCTCTCCAATTTAGAGACAAGGATGTCATGCTGAATGGTGTCAAATGCTTTGCATAAGGCCAGGTAGATGATGTCTGTTGCTCTTCTTTTATCCACAAACGCTGTAACCCCCTTGTAGAAGGCCACCAAATTTGTCAGGCACGTTTTGCCTTTAGTGAAGCCATGTTGGCTGCTACCAATCACCTTATTTTCCATGTGCCTTAGCAGAGTTTCCTGGAGGATCTGTTCCATGATCTTGCCGGGCACAGAGGTGAGACTGACTGGTCTATAGTTCCCCAGGTCTTCCTTTTTCCCCTTTTTAAAAAATGGGGGTTATGGGAAAGTCAGGGGAAACTTCACCAGACTGCCACGACTTCTCATATATGATGGATAGTGGCTTGGCAACTTCATCCGCCAGTTCCCTCAGGACCCATGGATATATATCATCAGGTCCCATAGATTAGTGCACCTTCAGGTTCCTCAGATGGTCTCAAACCTGGTCTTCTCCTACAGTGGGCAGTACCTCATTCTCCCAGTCCCTGCCTTTGCCTCCTGTGACTTGGGTGGTGTCACTAGAGAACTTGCCAGTGAAGACCGAGGCAAGAAAGATGTTGAGTACCTCAGCCTTCTCCATATCCTGAGTAACCAGGTCTCCTGTTTTCTTCTGGAGAGGGCCCACATTTTCCCTAGTCTTCCTTTTATCACTGGCGTAGATGTAGAAGCTTTTCTTGTTGCCCTTGATGTCCCTGGCCAGATTTAATTCTGTTTGGGCTTTAGCTTTCCTAACCTGATCCCTGGCTGCTCAGACAATCTCTCTGTATTCCTCCCAGGCTACCTGTCCTTACTTCCACCCTCTGTAGGCTTCCTTTTTTGAGCTTGAGTTTGTCCAGGAGCTCCTTTTTCATCCATGCAGGCCTCCTGGTGTTTTTGCCTGATTTCCTCTTTGTTGGGATGCATCGTTCATGAGCTTGGAGGAGGTGGTCCTTGAATATTAACTGTCTTGGGCCCCTCTTCCCTCCAGGGCTTTATCCTATGGTACCCTACCAAGCAGATCCCTGAAGAGGCCAAAGTCTGCTCTCCTGAAGTCCAGGGTAGCGAGCTTACTGTGCGCCCTCCTCACCACCCTAAGGATCATGAACTCCACCATCTCATGGTCACTGCAGCCAAGGCTGCCCTTGAGCTTCACATTCCCCACCAGCCCTTCCTTGTTAGTGAGAACAAGGTCCAGCATGGCACCTCTCCTCATTGGCTCCTCTATCACTTGGAGAAGGAAGTTATCATCAATGCATTCCAGGAACCTCCTGGATTGCTTATGCCCTGCTACTTTGTCCCTCCAACAGATATCAGGGTGATTGAAGTCCCCCATGAGGACCAGGGCTTGTGAACATGAGGCTGCTCCTATCTGTCTATAGAGGGCCTATATGTCCTTGGTCTTCCTGGTCAGGTGGCCCCCACTGTAACATCACCTGTCCCTACCCTCTCCTTTAATCCTGACCCATAAGCTCTCAGTCGGTCGACTCCTCATGCATCCCCAGGCAGAGCTCCATGCGCTCCAGCTGGTCCTTGACATAGAGAGTGACATCCCCTCCTCTTCTCCCCTGCCTGTTCTTCCTGAAGAGCCTGTATCCTTCCATTCCAACACCCCAGACATAGGAGCCATTCCACCATATGTCTCTGTTATGGAAATAAGATCATAGCCCTGCAGGCATGCACACATCTCTACCTCCTCCTATTTATTCCCCATGTTATGTGCATTTGCATAGAAGCATTTAAGTTGGGCCCCCGATGAATCTAACTTACTGGCTGGAGTGGCTGGAACTCCTTTTTGCTGCATTCCAGGTGCTCTTCTGCTGACCTGTGACCCTTCTCCAGGCTCTGGGCACCTATTACTTGTTCTGGCATCATACTGGTAGAAGTGGGATGGATTGTGGCTCCCCTCCCCCGGCAACTCTAGTTTAAAGCCCCCTTCAAGAGCTTGGCAAGCGTCTGATAAAAGATGCTCTTCCCCTTTTCTGACAAGTAGACCCCATCAGGCCCCAGTAGACCAGTGTCGTGGTTTAGGCCGAATCGGCTACTGGGGACGTGGGGGACCCCAGATGGGACCGACAGACGCTCCCCTCTACGCCTCTTCAAAGAGAGAGGCAGAGGAGGGAAAAAGAGACTAATGAGTTTAGAAGGAACTAAACTACTTTAATGAAATATTAATAATAAAATTAAAAGAAAAATAATGAAATATATACAAAACCGTATCAAGCTCCCAGGATGACAATCACGACACCGGCTGTCACTGGGGAAGTCCCAGACAGGACTCAGTGACGGATGGGAACTGGATTCTGGATCTGGATTCAGGATTGGGATCAAAGGCAGACGAACAGACAGAGTCCTTCTCAGACGTCAGCCATCGAAGGAAAAGAGAGCTGACCCTTTGATCCCTCAGCTTTTATACTGAGCATGAGGCAGATGGGATGGAATACCCTGTTGGTCAGTTTTGGGTCACCTGTCCTGTCCGCTCCTCCCCGCAGGTGGGTCCCCACTGCGCTTTTCCGCTTCCGACCCTCCAACAGGGCAAGTAACAAAGTTAGCTGGCCTTGGTTGTTACAGCAATAAGTATACGCAAGAGCCTCTCTGCATACCATGCCTGGGCATCATCCATAAACATAGGTCTTATCACTCTGAGAGAGCGAACAGTGTCTGCACAATATGCTGTTAATTTCAGTAGTTAGAAGAGGCCCAGCTAAGAAGCAAAGTTACTGAACAAAATTGGTCCTGGTTTACCTCAAACCAGGACAACCAGGTTTCTCAAAGCGAGTCCCATGGTCTAAGAAGCCAAACCCCTGGCTGTGCCCCAGTCCTGTAGCCATTTGTTGATTTGCCAAATTTGATTGGCCCTATTGACCCTTTGACCGGGAGTACTGATGAAAAAACTACACACACACACACCCCCACACACCCCCCCCCCCCCCCGAGTCCCTGACCTCCGCTCCCAGGGCTCTGTATTCTTTCTTGATAGTCCTCAGGCTGCTCCTGGGTGCATCACTGGTGCCCACATGAAACAACAGCAGTGGATAATAGTCAGAGGACTGTATGAGGCTTGGTAGTCTCTCAGTGACATCCGTGATATGAGCACCCAGTGATGTACCTTAGAAATTGGAATCTTTCACTGAGCAAGAGCAAAGCGCTGTAAAAAGGTTACAAGGCCTTGTGAAACAGGACACTTTGTATAAACAGTGCATGCCTTGTTAATGAATATACCCTTGAAAAGGAACAGAAGGCTGATAACAAGGGAACATCTCTCTGCAAGAGGCACCGAAAACCAGCTGAGAACCAAACAACTGCTAAAAGCAAAGATCTGCAGTAACTGGGGGAAAGGTAAAGGCAGCAGTGGGAGATTGTGACCACCGACTCAATTAGAGACTGAACAGACCTACCCCCACACACTGTATTGGAGCATGCACACATCAATTAAAGGACATTGTAGCTTTAAATGAAAGTGAGAGACTGTACTAATCAATAGAAATTGTTAAGATAAAGTACTAACCAATAACTATAATTAAGGGTGTATATTTCTGTGTTATGAACTGTACAAATATTCCAAAGAGTTTGTAGACTGGTGTGCTAGCTTTGTGGATTACCACCTAGCACCCATCTCTGTGCAGAAATGATTTAAATAAATACCTCTGCTCTGTGCGTACATGGGCAGCTCGCACACCAGGTATTTGGAACACCACCAGTAAGCAGCACACCTCCCTAAGAGAGTGCGTCAGGTTGGCAAATGGGTGCCTCTGTACCCCTCAGAAGAGAGTTGCCTACTGCTATCACTTGTTGCCTTTTCTTAGTTGCACTGGTGGTTATACAGGGAGCAGATCGCATTGCCTTACTCAGCTCCAGCGTCTCTCCTGATGCAGTGGGTCTTTCTTCCTTGCTCTGCTGATCTGTGAAGTGGTTCTGCAAGGGCACCTCAGGCTTCAGGGGAAGTCTTTTCCTCCTGCTGGTCCTTACTGTCACAAGCTTCCATTCTTCTGTGTTACTGGCCCCCCTCCCTTCTGTGTGTGCGAGTGGGAGTTTTTGACTGTTTGGCCATGGGCTGTGGGTCCACTGCAGACTGTGCTTGGAACCAGCTATCTATCTCCTCCTCAGCCTCCCTGATGCTACACAGCCTCCTCACTGCCCCCTGCAGCTCAGCAGCTCAACTACCTAATAGCCCCAAGCACTTTGCATTTAAACATATTATGTTCCAGACAAGTCTTTATCCTGGAAACTCTGACAAGTTTCTGCAGAAGTGTTATCTTAGTCTATAGTTTGTGTTCATATGAAATAAATTTTTCTTAATCAAAACTTTCCAAAGAACCAATTTTTCTACCCTATATAAACTTCAGGATGACAAATTTTAAATTTGGAATATTGCATCCAATAAAAAGATTTACTGCAACTAGTTGTTTTCTCAAACAGGCTTGAAGGGGGGAAAACATATCCCTTTCCTAATGAAGACAGTACTACTTGTAGGGATGATTTGGAAAATGTTTAGGTGAACTCAGAAGCTCTTGTATTCTCTTTTTACTAGATGCCTCCCAAACTTTTTTCTCACCTAGCTCTCATTAAATAATATGAACAGTCATCTCTAAAATCCCATGTAGACTTCCACTTAAACATAACCTCATATACCTACTGTAACGTCTTGCAGTCTCATCCATCTGACAGCTTTGTTCTTGATGAGATGTGTGATCTAGATAAAGCTGTGAATTAGAAGTGAATTGTCAGTCAATAAGCAGCCTGACTTCCTCCACATGCTTATAATTTTGAGGACTTTCTTGATACCAAATCACCCAAATGTGTTCACTCTTTGCTTCCACAGCCATCTCCTTTGCACTTTTAAGTATAACCAGAAAAAATGCTTATGCTTTTTTTTTCATTTCAAATCACATTAGAACCTTCATCTCTGCTTCATAGTTTCCTGTATGCAGAATAACAGATTGTATCTGTAAATGTGTTTATAGAGAGTGTTAATGTAGTTAAGGTTGAGTTTTTGGTCAAAATGGTAAGTTGGTTGGTTATGTGTTGCGTTTGGTTACATATTGGAGGTGCAAGGGTATTTGGTGTGGGGTTGAAGAGCTTAGGAGTTTACAACAGTACTGTAGGTGTCTGAACGAATTGGTAATGTCCAGATGAATATAAGATGTGTTTTTAATGCCTAGGTTTTCTGCTGTCAACTTTCAGTCTACCAGATGTGCTGTTTACTTATTGGAAGACTGGGTAATGCTTCCCTAGCAAAGTTTTGCAAGTGATCTATTTTTCATGAGTTTTCAAACAGTTCTGGGTTTATGTATTTATGAATTTCTGTCACTTCAATATTTGAGGAAACTCTTCTAATTTTGTTGTTTGTGCAAGCATCCTTTGCCTGAGTGGCTGTGGAATTGCAATTAGAATATTATGAAGATTTAGAGTGAGCTTGTTCACTCAGTGAAATGCACTTCTGTCCAGAGTACAAGCCCAAGACCTACATACAAACTGAATATCTCTTATGCCCTACTTTTTGGTGGGATTTTAGATGCATAAAGCTTGTGCTGGTTCTCTGCAAAGAATTAAACCATCATCCTCTGAATTTGGATGCATTTTCCCACCTGTAAATGTTGTTCCTCTTTAACAACTCGGCCCACAATTCTTTCCTTTGGTTTTGTTGTTTGCTTCTGCCTGAGATGCATTACTGTTTATATCCTTACTCTGTAATTAATTCTTCTTTCAACTATTATATTTCGTTTCACAGTATACTAATTCTGAATTGAGTCTCGCTTGCTATGCATAACTTATTTATTACTTGTAGTGTTATATAAAATTTCCTCTTGATTGCACCTTGTCATTCTTTTCTTGGCTAATACTAGAAGTTACATGTTGTTTTGCTGTATTAAAATACAATTTAATTAAGAAGGAAGTTGCTGTTAAGGTACTTAGACAATGATAGAGCATATCAGAACTAATGTCTTAAAAATCCATTCCATTTCATTTTGGTGGTAGTCACAAGTTTCATATAAACAAAAAGTGGAAAAAAGACATAGAGAGACATAGAATTCACCAGTAGAGCTCTCTGTTCTCTTTCATGTTTCATTTTAAAATGAACTAACAGAATAAAATCTATTTCCAACATGATGTAAGTCCATAATCTCTCTCCATTATTTACAAGAGGTTCCCAAGAGATCTTATTTCATTATGACTTAAGCACAGTAGAGACTCAGTTAACTCCTAAGTCTTTCTTTTACACAATGAATGCAATTATTTAGTCCCTAATTAGAGACTATTAAGGGACCTAGATTAGTTGGATTCCCAACACACACACACACACACACACACACATTTATATACACATGCATATTTTGCACTCTTTTGTTCACTTTAGGCTTTGATATATAGTTAGAAGCATTTAAACAAAAAAAGATGCAGTTAGTAAGATCCTGTGTTTTCTAATACATGTAACTTCATAATTTAGAAGATGCGTTCTGATTTCAGGATTAATAAGTTTGATTGACTGATTAGCTGGTACTTTATTTTTGAAGTGTTCTAGAGAAAAATTAACTTTTTAATATTGATATATATAATAAAGGAAATGCCCTTACTAGTAATTGTTTAAAAGCTAGATTACATTTCATAGCCAGAATATAGAAAAAGTATTATTGCTATCACCTGCTGTTTAAAGTCAATAAAGATTAAAAAAACTAGATTTTGCCTGATTACATTTAATACAAATTACCTTATGGCTAATTCTGTCCCTTCTAACAATCCTCTGTATAAAATAGCATATTGGGGGGGGCAGTTTGGATACACAATAAACAGAATTCAGATTTGCTTGTTCATTTCATCTAGATTGTTACTAAGGACTGTGTTGGCAGATACTTTATATGGAAGTAGCTAGGGAAAAGCAAGAAGGTAGATTAAGCCATAATATGAATGTCTAGAAGCTTCCCCTTTTTTATCTGTTTTTTTTGTTGTTTTTTTTTTTTTTTAATTGGGTAATGAGAGTTGTTACATTTTTTCTTAGAATAATTGTGATAGATTATTTGACACTTTTAGGTGTTTGAAGTAATTTGGAAGCTTTTCAGAAAGAAATCCCCTAGCTTAAGTCAATGCTATGAGTTCAGTGCAAATACTGTATTATTATGTCACATACACATGTGGATGATTGATAGTTCCTTTTGGTCTTGCAAACTGACTTTACACAGTTGTGATTTTATACAGCTGTCAACTGTTCTACAAGGCAAAAATGGAAGGCCAAAGGGCGATTGGGTTTAAAACTGAAACCTCTGCTTTTATCCCAGTCACATATTCTTTTAAATAGCAAGGGATTAGAGATGGGTAGAAATCCCTTTTTCTTGTATTTGCATTGTGCCAATTCTGTTGCCAGCTAAACAGGGATTTAGATAGAGTCCATTGGCAGTGTGGTCCATGCTAGTCTCCTCCATATGTCAGTGAAATAGTGTATACAGTGTCTGCTGTATTTTCTAAATCACTCCATGTAAGTCAAAGCTTGTGTCTGTTTAAAAAAGTTTTAAAAGAGAAGCCATTAATCCACATATTTGGTATTAAGGAGCTACATGAATACAAAGGGAAAAATGACATGCAATTATCAAATATAGCAACACTAAACACAAATATATAAGTTTTTTCAGGGTGGGGAGACAGAGCAAAATTAATATGTAATGACAGTACTGGACCACTCACAAATTGCAGCTGTGTTTGCTGCCATCTTTAATGTAATGTCAGAGCAGCATTTCTCAAGTTGTTGTCCAATGACACTCCATTATGTACAAGAAAGTGGTCTACAAAGTAATTTAGAAATTAAAAAAATACAGAAATCTAAGAAAAAAATGCAGGGTAAAGAAGCAACTTTTAATATTTGTTCTTTAATTTTTAGCATAACTGGTATTTAATTGTATATGAAACTGTGGCAATACCAAATAAATATTTCTTAGTATTTTTTCCTAAAAGCATTAGGTTCTTTGATTTAAACTCTGCTAGAGCACTGAGCTTCAGAAGGAGATCTAGGTTTGTACCCTTTTGGTGGGTTCAAACCCATGTGTCCCAGAAAGAGTCGCCAAGGTGAGCTGCTCTGGAGTTGGCCCAATCCGCAGCAGAGTGGCAGATCTCAGCGCACAGGGGGGTTTCCTGAGGCAGGGAAATGCCAGGACAGCAGAGAGACCTGCCAGGAGCCGATAGCTCTCGAGAGATGCTGATGGAGACCTGGGTGTTTCCAGAGCAACCACAGCCACCCCCACACCTATAAAAAAGCAGCCTAGGGAGCACTAGTGACCAGGAGTGCTGTGATCAGAGCATGGCAAGTCAGCCAGGGTGTAGTGCGCAGTTTGTGCAGCAGTCCACGTGGAAGGGCCTTGTCACCCTACCAGCTCAAGGGGTCAGTTCAATTGGTGGTCGTCACCCTCTCAGAAACAGTATAGCTATGGTATCCACCTGGCAGAAAGTTATGTCCTCTGCACTCGCCAGAATGGATGTGGCAACCCAGACAGAGGTCCCACAAAAACATGTAGCCATCCAGGTCTCATGCTGCAGGGAGTGCCAGAGCCTTTCACTAGTAACGAATAGCAGTAGTGAGAACAGCTGTGTGAGGTGTGACCAAGTGGATGATCTGCTCATCCTGGTGGCAGAGCTAAGAGAGTAAGTAGAAAGGTTAAGGAGCATCAGGGAGTCTGAGAAATAGCTAGACTGGTGGAACCATGCTCTGCCCTTCCTGAGACAGAAACAGGAACAGCTACCAGAAAAAAAAACAAGATCAAGGGGATCCTGTATCTTCCCCCCGCCAGGCAGAAGGCAGTAGCTTAAAGGAGAGGAGTGAATGGAGGTAAGTCCAAGCTCAGGGCGGCAGGCGAACCCCCTCCTTGCCTACCTCGTCTTCCCAGGTGCCTCTGTACAACAGGTATGAGGCTCTGGCTGTAGAAGGCCAGTCAATGGATGATATGGCTGATGGTCCATCTTCACCATCAACACCTCTGTGTTGCCAAGGTCAGAAAGGCCTACCCCCGCTGTATCATGACCACCTCACCGAGGAAGATAAGATGAGTTATAGTTGTAGGTGACTCCCTTCTGAGGGGAACAGAGGGTCCAATATGCCGGACAGACCCTCCTCTTAGGGAAGTCTGTTGCCTCCCTGGGGCCCGGGTTAAGGATATCACTAGGAAACTCCCTAGCTCTTCCATGTGGGTGGTGATGAAGGCACAACACGTAGTCCAAGGGCAATCAAAAGAGACTTCAGGGCCTCGGGAATCTGGAGCACAGATAATTTTTTCCTCTCTCCTTCCGGTTGTGGGCAGCGACATTGGAAGAAACAGACAGACCCAGTTTATTAATACATGGTTCCATGGCTGCTGTCACCTCCAGAATTTCGAGTTTTTTGATAACGGGGTGGTCTACACAGCACAGGGCTTGCTGACGTTGGATGGAATTCACCTTTCTGAAAGGGAGAAGAGGGTCTTTGCTCATGAGCTAGCAGGACTCATTGACAGAGCTTTAAACTAGGCTTGAAAGAGGAGGGAGATAATATCAGGCTTGCCCATGACAAGCTGTGGGACAACACGCCAAGGTCAGAGGGATGGGGTGCTAGGGAGGGCCCTCAGCCTGTTGCTCTGAGACTTGCTGGGTGCACTGGAGCACACCTGAAGTCTTATGGAGATGAGCCAGAGGCTCCTGAGGTAATAGGAGCCAACAGGGAAACATCAGTGAAATACCCCAAAGGAATTAAGGGGTGTTCCTCTAAGAAGTTGACACGGCCAACAGCCCAGCTGAAGTACATCTACACCAATGCACACAGCATGGGCGACAAACAGGAGGAGCTGGAAGCCACCGTGCTGCTAGAAAGCTACAACCTGGTTGCCATTACTGAAACTTGGTGGGACGAATCCCATGACTGGAGTGCGACTATCAATGGCTAAAGGCTGTTCAGAAGGGACAGGCGAGGAAGGAGGGGCGGAGGGGTTGCCCTCTACATCAAGAAATGGACAGAGTATGGAGAGCTGTCTCTGAAGAATAGCCACGAGCAGGTTGAAAGCTTATGGGTAAGAATTAGAGACCGAGGCAACAAGGGGAACCTTGTGGTTGGTGTCTACTACAGGCCACCCAATCAAAGGGAGCCTATTGACAAAGCCTTCTTACTCCAGCTACAGGAGGCATCGCACTCGCAGGCTCTCAGATCTAG
Organism: Pluvialis apricaria; assembly: GCA_017639485.1. NCBI lineage: Eukaryota > Metazoa > Chordata > Aves > Charadriiformes > Charadriidae > Pluvialis > Pluvialis apricaria. The sequence continues at coordinate 13,390,748 of CM030043.1, forward strand.
GTGGGGGACTTCAACCACTCCAACATTTGCTGGAAAAGTAGCATGGTGAGCTGTAGGCAATCCAGGAGACTCCTGGAGTGCATGGAGTATACCTTCTTAATCCAGGTAATAGACATCCCTACCAGAGGGGATACGATACTGGACCTGATGGTCACCAATGCAAGTGAGCTAATCAGAGATGTCAAGACTGGTGGCAGCCTGGGCTGTGGAGTGACTGGTGGAGTTCACAGTCCTGAGGGATGTGGGTCAGGTGAAGAGTAAAGTCAGGACCCTGAATTTTAGGAAAGCAAACTTCCAGCTCTTCAAGGAGTTAGTCAATATCGGACCCCTTGGGAAACTGTCCTCAGGGACAAGGGAGCAGAATAGAGCTGGCAGATCTTTAAGGCTGCTTTCCATAGAGCGCAAGAGCTCTCAATACCCAGGTGTAAAAATTCAGGAAAGGAAGGCAAGAGACCAGTATGGCTGAGACCTGCTGGTCAAAATAAAGGGCAAGAAGGAAATGCACAGGCAGTGGAAGCAGGAAGAGGTATCCTGGGAACACTATAGGGACGCGGCCCGGTTGTGTAGGGATGGGGTCAGGAAGGCTAAGGCACATCTGGAGCTGAACTTGGCAAGGGATGCAAAGAATAATAATAAGAGCTTCTACAGGCATGTCAGACAGAAAAAGAAGGTCAAAGAAAGCATACCTCCTGTCCTGGTTTGAAGTAAACCAGGACCAATTTTGTTCAGTAACTTTGCTTCTTAGCTGGGCCTCTTCTAACTACTGAAATTAACAGCATATTGTGCAGACACTGTTCGCTCTCTCAGAGTGATAAGACCTATGTTTATGGATGATGCCCAGGCATGGTATGCAGAGAGGCTCTTGCGTATACTTATTGCTGTAACAACCAAGGCCAGCTAACTTTGTTACTTGCCCTGTTGGAGGGTCGGAAGCGGAAAAGCGCAGTGGGGACCCACCTGCGGGGAGGAGCGGACAGGACAGGTGACCCAAAACTGACCAACAGGGTATTCCATCCCATCTGCCTCATGCTCAGTATAAAAGCTGAGGGATCAAAGGGTCAGCTCTCTTTTCCTTCGATGGCTGACGTCTGAGAAGGACTCTGTCTGTTCGTCTGCCTTTGATCCCAATCCTGAATCCAGATCCAGAATCCAGTTCCCATCCGTCACTGAGTCCTGTCTGGGACTTCCCCAGTGACAGCCGGTGTCGTGATTGTCATCCTGGGAGCTTGATACGGTTTTGTATATATTACAGTTCTGAAACTTGGCATATCAGTAAAAAATTTCATGCAATGGTTTGATCTAATATAACATTCACCACCCATAAAGGAAGCTATCCCACCCTCTCCTCCCACCAGTCCTAGCTGTTTGCAATCTTCTCCTCTTATTCCCCTGCCAGTTCTGTCAAGTAAGTGTTGAATGGGCCCACTGAAGGGTCAGATGAGTGCCAGACTGCAGGAGCAGCCAGGAGCATGGGAACGGAGAAGGAAACTTCTCCTTTCAACAGTGCAAGCTGCTACTTCAGTTCAGAAATAACATGCAGTCTTTCCCCTTAAAAGAGAATGAAGACATCTATTAATAAACTGCTCATTATCTTCTTGGTAATCCCCATTTCTCTAACGTCTGACTGGGGGGGCAGATGGACGGACAGCTAGGAAATATTCTGAAGGGAAGATCAAATAATTCAGCCGTCAGATTAGCATACATAAGTTTTTCAGTTTCATGGCCTACTGGTATACTTTCAAAATAAAATCTCATTAATTTGTGGACAAATGTCATTCTCCTTCCTATGCAGCTTATGCAGTTTATTGAGGAAGATACGAAAGTATATCCCTGGGGAAGTATGGCTGACAGTCTCTGAAATTATCAATTTCCTTTTCTCCCCTTTGCCCAAGACACAGCAATTAACTTCCCCAAATCCATCAGACATAGTCCACATTGAAGAATACAGTATAAACTATATTTGTATTCTGAAGCCAAGTCTTGCTTGAAACAATATTCCAGTCATGTCAGGAAATCCTGGCATCTAAGCTGGCATCTCTGACAGAGAGTTTTGAGAATTATCTTTAAGCTTTCACAGGGGGAAATATTCTGATAGAGAATTGCACATGAAAAATATAAGTAGTTTAGTTCCCTTTTCAAGTCTGCAATATTTAGACAGAAGAGCTTTCACAGAAATTGAGCAATAACCTTACTATGGCATGCTTATGTAACTTCCAGAGAGAAGCTAAAATGAATATACACTTAAAACGATGAACTAACTAGAATTTGTGGAGAGGTCAGGTTTCCAGTTTTCACAAGAGGACAAAGCTGTCAGTCTGAAATCAGCTTTGTGAATATATTTTCAGTGCAAACTGATTTTCAAGTACGAGTTTGATATGTGAATGGTAAGGACAACTAAAGGTCTACATACAAATCACAAAAGTTCTACCGAAATCTAGAGAAATAAAAAGGCTCAGAAGAACAGCAAAATTAGTCTTGGTTTCCTTAGCTCCTCGCTTTTCCTCCTTTTGCCTTGATATAATGTCCTGTTACCTGCTGTAGTGACTTCATAGAAATAAAACCAAGGAAGAAGAGTATATCTTTAGCAGCATAAACCAAATATGGTTATCATTAATCTTAGGCATCATTAACAAAATCCAAGAACCAAATATATTACTTACAGCTATTTTCCATTTTTCTGATTTTGCATTTCCAGCATCCATTTTTATAGTTAAGCTTAAAACATAACTTTGTATCATAATCACTAACATAAATCAAACATCATGGATGTCCTTAAATATTCAAAAAGACTCTTAATGGGTACTAAGCATTTTAGATATAGAGTCAGAGAAATGTAGGTCTGGAAGGGATTTCAAAAGGTCACCAAAGCCCATCTATTTGCATACAGGCAATATGAAATATATTAAAGTCCATCCCAGAGAGATGTTTGCTAAACCTCTTCTTAAAACTTCTATAATGAAAATGTAACAACTCCCATAGGAAGCATATTTTAGTGTTTCACTACCCTTATTGTTGGAAAGTTTATCTTACCTATCTTTGCTACAAATATAGGCTAGTGTGGAATAATTACTAAAATAACCAAAATACAGCATTGTTCACATATTAAGGGAAAAAGCTTAAAATCAAAAAGGCTCCTAAGGTAGAATACAGCCGCAGCTGGTATGCGAAGAATCCACTACATCTGTGATTCCCTGCACAATATCGCTCGCCGAGCAACACGGGGATGGAGTGGGGTGGAGATTCCACGGCCAAGCCCTGTGATAATCAACAGATATGGGAACGAGATGGTCCTATGGAACTGATAAGCTGCACACTTGCTACCCTGAGCCAACAGTTTGTCAAATTTTGACAAAATGCTGTCCTTGGTGTGAACTTTGCTCATTATAATGTGATTATAATACCTAAACACACCTCCATCCCAAAGGCTACCCGCCTCCAAGGTGCGACCACTCCTCCTTGAGTCTGCACCCTGAATTTTTGATAAACTATACCTTTAAATGTGAAGCGAGAGAATTTTACACCAATCATAATAAAAGTATTTATGACTAAAGTCACTCAAACTCCACCTTGAAGGTAAAAAATAGTATAAAAATAGCCCAAAAAAGGGGGGATGTTAGGGAAGACACCATCGTGAACAAGTCGAGGAGGACTCTATCAAAACTGCCTTCGACTTCCGGGACCAGCCGACGGGCTGAGCCTTTCTTCCCCCCCATAGGGACGCCTTTGGGTAAGACTTAGACTGTACCAAGTGTTTCCTCAAAACTTATAAATCTCTCTAGAGAGTCTTTTTCCTATGTTTATAGCCAGGCTGTACTGTATGTCGCGTGTTTTGTATAACTAACAACACTTTATTTGCACGTGCTTTGCAGACAGTGTATTTATCACCGGCAATCCATAAGAACTTATGTACTGTTGCTAAAATAAACTGTGCTGCTTAAGTAGCTGGTCATTTTGGTTTCTCATTGAACGCGACCATAAAAGTGGCCGTGGTAGTTCATGAGCATGACTGGACTGAAGGTGCAGTCCACTATTAGTGTATCCAGAATCGTGATAGTTTAATATATATATTAAACGCGACTGGACTGATAGTGGTGGATTGGGCATCACTCAGAATTTAAACCTAGCCGCACCTAGCCTCCCACCTCGGTGAGGAGTGTTAGAACGCAAGGGGGTTTATTTTCTGCCAAATTCAATCGCCCTTTAACACCAATTGGGCATCACTCAGAATTCAAGCCTAGCCGCACCTAGCCTCCCACCTCGGTGAGGAGTGTTAGAACGCAAGGGGGTTTGTTTTCTGCCAAACTGTTCTGCCCTTTCACGCAACAGCTAGTTATGAGGATATTAAGAGAAACTTCCCAATTATAATGATCATGAAGTACCTTCAAGACTACCTAGAGAGGCCATTATAATTTTCAAAGACATTCTGGTGTTTGATACACATACAATTATTTAGTTATAAAACTGAAATCAGAATTTCTTTATATGGATTCAATTTAACTTTAAAGTCTTAAGTCAACAGGATGTAGATGTAAAGCTGATGTCAACTGACAATCCTGGATTATGTGGTATACCTTCAAATTAATAGTTAAAAACCCAGCACAAAAAAGTATCACATCATTTATAAGAAAAATTTTCTTGCATTTTAAACACAGGGATGGTGTTCTGTATTCTACTCCAATGCAAAGTCTTGACTTTGAACAAATCGCATAATCTATCTCTGTCTTTATTTAATGTTTAAAAGGGCAATAACATTCATATCAAAGGTTTTGTGAGGACTACTATATAGAAAATATTTTAAATGCTAACATGAAGAGTGTTGTTTGTTTACAGATTCACCAGATGATACAGAAGTATGGCACATCTATAAGCAAATTTGACAGAAGACAAAAGAGCAAATAAGATACCACTTCTTCCAAAAAGATATTTTTGTATTGGCTTTTAAACTAATCTAAATTGATTTCTGTCTGCTGATAGTATCTCATTTCTGTTCATAAACAGTGCATGACATATGCTGAATTTAAGATAAAAATAGATTCATTTCAAAATCAGATGAAGTACAAAAGCCACAGTAGTGATACAGTCTGCAACTGTGTAAAAGATACCATAAAGTTACATTGCTCTATTTCAGTGCTTCCTGAAATTAGGGCATTTTGAATCCTGATTACCATTTACTTAGAATGCTAACTTTAGAATAGTCAAGTTAAGATAGAACAAAACTGAGCTACCATTTCATGGTTCATTCAATCATGCACAAAATGGCAAATGTTATGTTCTCTCCTAAGCGTTTCTACCTTGAACCAAATCTCATCTAAATTGAGGCTATATTTTTAAAGTTTTTATCACAAACAATATTCACATCAAAAAGGCTTGAAGCAGCAAATGTCCTGGTTTCTGTATAAACCTTTTTCTACTATGATAACAAATTTCTTGTCATAGGATTTTTGCAATATTTTCCCTTGATCATATTTTAAAAAAATAAATAATACATTAAGATTTCAAATAGAAATAAAGTTTCATCTTATAGTCACTATTTCACATTCTACATTATTTTCCCCAATTAAAAGTAATAATTATAAAACAAAATATTTATTTAAAAAAAAAAAAATATCCAATATTGTTCCAGGCTTGCAGTCGTGAAAACAGTTATACTGCTTGGCTTCTGGAAATACCTTGCTTTTAGCCTTGTTATGCTCCTGAGATTTGTGAAACTGTCTCACTTACAAATATAGTACAGAAGACCTAGGGCCGATCCTGCAGTGGTTATAAGCATTCTACAACAGCCATTTGTTGGTGATAAAGAAGAGTGAATATCAGAGATGCAAGATTCTGCTGGATCAGGCTTTAAGTGTATTATACAACACATTATAAGGTGACATCTCAAAATAAAATACTGTGGTTTTATGTAATGCAGAAGTAACACATACAATTTACATATAGTAATAATTTATTCTGAAATGTTCATTTTAGGCTCTGTTGAGACATCACCCATGTCTCATTAATAGAAGAGCAGCCACCTCACCTCAAGTACCAGCATATATAACAAGCTACAGCATAGCAAAAAAAAATCTACTTACTTTAAGATAAAATCTTGTTCAGGTAAAATAATTTTGTTCAAGGTTTTACAGTTACACGATTGTCTGGGGTTTTGTGGAGCACAAAGAAAGTGTAAATTATTACACCATAACTATTTACACACATTATGTGACCACAGAAATGTTAATTACTTCAGAAAATGAACCATCAGTTCTATTCATGCAGAAAAGCAGGCTGGTAAAGCTTGTTCAGCAGAAACCATAGTACTGTGAATTTCACAGTCACATTATTAATTATTGTGTTAGAAGGACTCACAAATACTAAAACTGAGTTACTTTTTTGCATAAATAGTACCAGTTCTTCCCTGATGTAGTTTAGTCAGTCTGTAATCCATAAACAATTGATAAAGCACTATGACACTATCATCTCTATTTGTAAATGGTCATGATTTCAAGACAAGCAATGTTTAAAGGATTATGGGATGGGATACTAATTAAATATGATAAACATACTGTACAAATATAATTGCATTAGCAATTTTATTCCAAGCTGTCAATTAGGCATTCCTCCAAAATATTACTGGTGAAGAGAAAGTATACTATCAAATATGGCTTCCAGAACAAGGACCCTCTGACAAGAATCGAACCTATTTACAAAAGATAAAAACAACAAATAAAACCAACAGTCTTTTAAAGTTTCATTTGAAACAAAATTTCTAAATAGCTGCTGTATATAATACATCGATTGCATTTATTTTTTGATGTACTTAAACAGAAGTCACCAGGTAAGAGCCAGAATGATGTTTAGGACTATGAGTTTCACTGGAAACTGTATTTTCGGTCTTTGAGTCACGTTTCTTTGTGCTGTTATTTATTGGCGTTGGTATTTGTGATGGCCGAGCAGAACTGTTGTCTGCATTACTTTTCCTGGGACTTGGACTGTAGTTGAAAGGAGTCACTCTTGCTGCAACAGTACCGGTGGGGGAGTTATGTTTGCTTGAGCTACTGGAACTGAATGGTGTACATTCACTAACAGTACTTTCATTATTTTCTGGTGTAGGAACAGGATTATTCTGTACAGGTTTTGCTTCTGTTCCTTTCTTGTCTGGACTGTCTATCTGAAAAAAAGAGTTTGGACAATTTTCTAAACCAATGGTATAAACAGGAACATTTCCATTCCCTGGATTTTGCTTTTCATAAATCTCATTAGAATCTTTATCATTCACACTCCCTTTCTCTGAAACACTGTCAATATCAGGTGGGGTATTTCCAGTTGGGGATCTTCCAGATCGAGGTTTATTAATAGGGCAGTCCTCTATCCTCACCCACACATCCTCTGTCTTAGAGACAGATGATGCCATCTGATAAGTTAGAGTTTTGGAATCAGAGTAATTTGTTGCACCTGAGGAAGAATACTGAGGATCATTCATTATTTGAGGAATTTCATTTTCTTTTATTTTTCTCCAAGTACCTTTTGCTGGTGTTTGACTTTCTTTACTTTGTTTGTGTCTAGTAACAGAACTTCCATGTTGCTTTCCATCTTCATTTTTTGCCTTTTCGCTGGATTCTGAAGAAACTGACAGAATTGAGGAAGAACTTCCAGTTCTTCGCCAAGTGCTTACACGAGGAAGTGATGAGGAATGCTTACTATGTTCACGCTTCCATGTTCCTGATCTATTCATTGGCAATCTAGATGGACTCTCAGAATGAGAACAAGCTACGTCATGATATTTTGCTGATCTCCCATCATGTTCTACAGAAGGACTCAGATTAGGGGGTAAATTTTGCCAACCACTAGTCTGGGCAGTTAAATGAGTAGATAAAGACATATCGGGAAGAGATGGACTTAAAACTGGAGTCTGTATTTGGCACCTAGTTGGAGAGCCTGGCTTGTAAGGAGACAGAGATTCAAATGAAGCAGACTCTTCTAATTTCTGTCTTGGAGTTGGACTTGAAGCTTCTTTAATAAAAGTTGACTGACGAACAAGAACAGGTCTTTCAGATCTGTCAGATTCACTTCCACTAGATTTTGTGGATGATATTCTGGATAGTTTAGCCTTTTTGTTTGATCCACCACTATTGAGAATTTGGTTTAATCCTTTTGAAACAGACTCACTTGTGGGAATGCCACTGCTACTCTTAGGTAAGGCAGTTTGCTTTGTAAGGTTTTGCTGGCTCATCTGCCTGCCTGGTGCTGTATATAACATTCTTCCTGAAGACTCAATTGAAGCTGTACTAGGAGATGATGTCCTTGGCAACTGAGACAGTTTGTTGGGAGGACTTATACCTTTTCTTCCTGGGGAAATTGAGTTTCGGCCTGGAGGTTGCAGAGGCCTGCTTAATGGCTGCTGTTGAAGTCTAGAAGGAGTGGAGTCTCTAGATCCTGATCTAGAAGGTCCTTTACTTGATCCACTCTGTTGAGATGGTTGCCTAGTTACAGGAGCTGACTTAGGTTTCATTGATGACTTGACTCCTCTTGGAGAACTAACGGAACTTTGGCCTTCACTGGGACTCTTGGAGTTTGTATTTTTTAGTGGGGGACCTTTTTTGGAAACAGGACTAGTACTTGAGGAACTATTTCGAACTCCTGGAATATGAATAATTTTCCTACCACGTGAAATTGAAGTCATACTTGTTTGCTGCGGTTGCTTTACCTGGCTTGAAACTTCTGAATTGGAACAAGCTTTTCCTGTAATTATACTTTTATATACTTTTTTACCTCCTTTGGTTCCCTTATTTTCAGATTCTATTTTTTTATACTCCAATGTACTGTTCTCTCCTGGTTTAAGAATTCTTGGACCTTTATTACTAGTAAAAGGCTTTTCTTCTTGGTCTGGGGTAAGATGAAATGGTGACCCTAGAGAAATAGCAGATTTTAATGAAAGGATAGAGTCAGAGTCTGATGAAGCTTGTCTAGTCAGTGATGCAGCAGCTGCAGCTTGGTGCAAGCTACTAACTATAGAATTTGCACCTTCTTGTATAGCTTTCCAATCAAAGTTCTCTGAATCAGGTGAGAAACCATGTTCTGAATCCGGCCTCTGTATGTCTCTCAAATCCAGTGTTAAATCTTCTGCCAATATATCACCCATATTTCTGGGATTATTTTTTTCAGTTTCACTCTTTACTTTTGAGGGTTTTTTCTTTTTAGGCATAGCAGAACTAATGCATTCCTGCAACAGATCATCTTCTGAGTCAATACTAAGAGAACTGAGAGAGCTGTTTCTAGAGAAACATACAGGAGTATCTTCAACATGAAATGATTTAGGTGCATAACCAGAAATCTGTGGTCTATTTAATTCTATCTGTGAATCAGGAGCCTCAGTTTGTTTTACAGGTTCACTTTCTTTGTTGTTGTTTTCTTGATCAATATCACTGAGGGAACTAAGAGATGAATTGTGAGAAAAACATACAGGTGTGTTTTCAATAGCAAAATTCTGCATTTTCTCATCCGTAGCTGCTCCTCTGTCTGGAATATCTTTAGTTGATTGAGAGAAAGTTTTAGGTTGGCTTCTGCCTGTTGGGTATTTTTGACAAACTTGTGTCCTATTACTTGGCTGCTGATTTGAAGACTGTTCTGTATTAGTGCAGTCTTCAGTTTCTGTTTCTTTTGCTTTTCCTTTTCGCAGTTCTGCCTTCTCCCTTGAAAGGTCAACATCATCATCATCAAAATCTAAAGAACTTAGGGAATCATTCCGTGAAAAACAATAAGGAGTTCCCTCAATAGGCGTGTAGTGATGAGGGGAATCAAATGCAAAGCTTCCTTTTATGCGCTCTTCATAATTTGGAAGTTTGTCATTAAAATACCTTGAATTACTTTTAAGATTCTGTTTCTTTGTGTCTCTGTTCTCCGAATAGCTTCTTTCATTATTAATATAGCTTTTAGGCTCTGTGTTTTTTCTTACACGTGCTCTATATTCATTATTTTGGGGAATGGGCTTTACTGGGGATGTTGGCTTCTTTTTATCACACTCTGACTTATTTTTGTTACTTACAGATAAAGACACTTGTTGAATTTGATCCATTATCTTCTTCACTCTGAAAGGTTTGTGACTTTTTCTTTTTGGCATAGCTGAGTTAATACATTCGGCCAGAATATCACCCTCTTCTGTTTTGTCATCATCCAATCCTGGGGCAGTCCTAGTTGAGCTTTTTGCTCTCTGAGAATCATCTGTACTTATACCTTCTGTAGGAATGGTGTCTCTCTTTTCAAACTCCCTTGACTCTGCCCTTGTACTCACATTCTCTACACTGGCCAACTCATTTGGTAGTGATTCTATTGTGAGGTCACTCAAAGATGTAGCTGTTGAAAAATTTATTGGTGTATCCTCAACAAAATATACCCGTGGCATATCATCTCCAGGTGTAAAACTCACATGCTTTTGGGATTGCAATCCAGTTTGTGAAGGCAAAAGTTTGTAAACTGGCAGTTGTCTTGGCTTTCTGGTTACAGGAGGAGGTATTTTTGAAGCAGATGCTTGAGTAGGCTTTTTGGCTTTACGTGAGGATTTTGTTGGCATTGCAGAAATAATACATTCTTCCAATATTTCAATATCATCATCATCAGAATCATCCATAATGTCTTGTTCTGCTTCAGTAGTCTCTGATTTCTTCTCTTGGTTATCCTTTGTATCATCTGGCTGTTCAAGTTCTGCTTCATTTCCATGTTCATTTTCATGTACAGGAGGCATTATTCTTAACTCTACATCTTTCTGTATAAATCGTTCATCGAGACTCAGACCACTTAGGCTAGAAGAGCAAGAAAATCCATCTGGTGTATTTTCTGTGGCAAAATGTAATAATGTATCAGCATCTGGCAGTACCTGAACTCTTTGAACAGCTTCATTTATAGCTACCTGTCTAGGACCAGACTCTCTCTTTTCTGCATTAGGTACTTTGCCTTTAGCTACTTCCCTCTTTACTTGAGCTCCTTGAGCAGGGGGTGGAGTTTTACTTCTGCTTAGAGGCATTGTTTGTCCAGGGCTGTCTGGAAGATCACTGGGACTTATAATACCACTTACCATTCCACTGCAAGGCTCACTTTGAACTGAACTAGCAATTGAATGGCTTTCAAAACTATCCAGGGAACTTACAGAAGTACATCTGCTAAACATGAGTGGAGTCTCCTGCACATAATGTTCTGGTGGACTTTTAGGAGTGTGCGCACCACTCTTTGAGGGAGATTTGGCACCTGAAGAAAATTCAACAGCTTTATGTCTAGAAGAGTCAAAAGGAGATAAACTAGGAGTCTGAAGTCTACTAGATTTTGTTCTGATGTGCTGAGATGATGATGCAACTTCACTTACTGCACCTTCTGTAAACAGAATCCTATTGTTTTCCTTTAGTTCTGCTATCTGTAATGTGCTATTAGCATCTGTCACATGTGTGGATTGATCACGTCCCATTTCATCTTCAGCTGATGACAAAGATGACAAAGAGCTACACCTTGAAAAACATATTGGTGTATCTTCCACACAGTAAGTTTGTATAGTTTCCTGATTAATAGAGGGAGTCTTACAGGAGGCAGTCTTTTGAGCATGACTGCTTCCACTCTGTGCAGAACTTGGGTGAAGCTGATTCTGTCTCTCTGAACTACCTGAAGGGTTTGATATGTTCCCACAGCTTGAGGAAATATGGTCAGTTTTAGTGCTTTGCACTGATGAACTGTTTGAAAAAGTGAAAGATGGCTTCTGAGAAGAGGGAGGAACTTCTGTTGAATATTTTAGACTATAATCAATAGGCTGATCAACATGATGTTCCTCTTCATCGTACTTTATGCTATAATTGGTTGGTCCTTCTTCTTCCTCTTTGTGTTGTTTCTCCTCAGAGTAGCTTTCACTATAGTTGGTTGGCTTATCATTGTCATAATCATCAATCTGGCACAAGGACTGGTTTACTTTCTGATTCATTCCAAGAGCTGAGCCTGCTCTGCTCTGCTCTGCACCATTGGATCCTCTTGATCTAAAAGAAGAAACACACTCTTGCTGTCCAAAAGGTGACTGATATTTCATGTGCTTATCATCTCCACTTTCAGTGTACACGGAATAAGTTGTATTTTGGCTCCTTAACTGCCTTTGTTCATTTTGTTTTATTTTATCATCTATTATATGCTTAGGCCTTGCCCATACTTCATTCTGAGAGGGACTTTGCCTTCCAGAACTTAACTGTTCATCTGAATATTTAAGACTATAATTAATAGGAGTGTCTAGCTCTTCATCATTGTCATCCATATGATTTGCACTATGTATCTTATGTGCCAAGTTAGCTGAGTATTGACCATAACTATGAAATTTAGTTTCATCATCTTCCGAGTAAGATTCAATGGAAGGTTTCATTTGGCCTCTTTTACCATAGCCATCACTGCTGCTGACACTATTTAAACTATCATTTGAAGCTCCCTTGTATTCCATTTTTGTATAAAGCATAGGACATGTCCTGTTTGAATTCTCAGATTTAGGAAAGTATGTATTTGAATGAGTATGGGCAGCACCTGTTCTTCTTGGAACATTTCTGTCTTCTGTTAAACAGTGCATTTCAGAGGTGGAACAAGAACTTCTGTCTTCTTGTGGAATATGCATGCTTGTTACTTCTTCCATAACTTTGACAATCATCTGAGATGCAGCAGTAATCTGCATTCCTATTCTCTTAGAAGAGTTCCCAGTAATCTCTGTAGCTGGATGATAGCTATTTAAACCTACTGCTCCATCCCTATCAAGACTTCTGTCTTTCTCAGATTGAGAGTTTTCTATGTTTCCTCTACTAGAGGAAGAGGAGCCAGGCAATACTGTACCATTTAAATATGGTGAAAGTACAGTCATATGACCAGTATTAAAACTCTCTGATCTGCAAATCCCATCATCATGTCGACTGGAATCCAAAACATACTCATTGTATATATTTTGCTTATGTCTCTGCTTATTATGGTGAGGTGCTTTTGGGCTTAAATTATCTATGTTGTCAAAAGTCTCTGATAAATGCTGAGCATCTAATTCTGCTTCCAGTGCCTTTTGTTTTCTAACATGAAGAGATGGTAAGCTTGATCCTGGAGACATAATGTTGGCATCCTTATATTTTGCTGGCCTATTTGCCATTAGGTTTCTTAGAGCTGCAGCACTGCCCATTGCTATCATTTTGTGTTTTGAGTGAATGAGATTTTTGAGCATGCTCACTGCTCCCATGTCCCACAGCGCCTCCTGATCTTTTGCATTTCGTGCAGAAAGATTCCACAGGGTCCCACATGCATTACTGACTATTGTCAAACTGTGTGACTTCAAATGCTGTAACAAGGTTTGTAAGCAGCTGTTCTCTCGCAAGATTTGCCTGGTGTTGAGTGATTGAAAACAAAAATCAGTAAGTGGCATTTCAAAAGGATAAGAGACAAAGCAAAACAAAAACCTATTATGCTATAGGCAAGTTTAATCCATAGTAAGGATAATGATGAATTCTTCAGTGCAAATTTATCTTATTTTTTCCTCAAGTTTTCATCTGAATGTTAATCAAATCCTATACAAATATGAACAGTGTGCTCCCATGCTATCCTCTCCATATAAACCATTCCAGGTGGTTTCCTATGGCTGATAACTTATAAATTTCCTCTCTCTTTCCAGGAAAAGCTTTTAGTATAATTCATCATTTAACAAGCAGCAGATATATGAATCCTTTTGCATATTCCTGTTATCTAAATTAAATACTTGCCTTATCAGATCCATTAAAAAAATGAATGCTTAATTACTATACTTAAAATATGCATTCATATTAAGACTTGATCATACAAACTATTAAATATACTTTTGGTACCACTACTGATTCTCAGAAAAATAGAAAGTATATTCACCTGTGGTCCTCATTAGTAGCAATTAAGCTAGAAACATTTCTTAGTATTCCTCCTCCACTTTCTATGATGGCTAAAGTGCTTTTTTGGCTCTGGTATGTCAGTGTACCAACTAGAAATGCAAGAGCACCATCAACAGCACATATATCACCTTTGTTCTCAGTACAGTGTGCTGACAAATTCCATAAGGCACTCAAAATGCTTTTTAGGGTGGATTCCTAGGAGAACAATAAAATGACAGAATTAGAGAATTTTCAACTATTGATCATAAGCCCTCAGAAGTATGTAAGTTAGCTTCAAGGACGTAGTGACAAACATGTTTTTCTAGCTCTCATGGATGCAAAGATAGCTTTGAAAATGTGAACCAAGAATAACCTAAAGAAATAATTCCTGCTGAATCTGCACACAGTCTAAAAATACAGCTCAGCAACACAAACTGCCTCACTTATTCTAATCTAGATTTGCAAAGAAAAGAATTCATTGACCATGGAATTTAGCTTCTTTTCAATTCACTGCATAATTTGACAAATGAGAATTGTGTGTTTCAGGCTCTGCTTTCTGTGCTGATAAACTAGAGGCAAGCAGCAGTGAACACTACTTTTGTTTGCTTCTCTCTCCTTTCCTCAGCTATGGATTTGCTATTGCTTGACAGAAAGCTTCAGAAGTATGCACCACAATACTTGTCAGCTACCATAACAGTAAAAAGTTCATAGATTAGCTGGCAGGGGACACTGTGATAGAATATAATCCTGTTGGAATATCAAGTAGACATCTCTAGAATGACAAATTCACAAAATCAGAAGATGGTTTTATTAAAACTGCACAATTATAAAAAAGGCTATTGGAACAGCACAGCTCATGAAACTGAAGAGTGAAAGCTATCAATCCTTGTAAATAAAATTACAGAAACACTAGTAGTTCTCAGATGTCATTGCTACCTTGTGATCTGCTGCCCAGTTAACTCAAAGCAATTCTTTTCAAAGGAAAGTACCTGAAACACTGCAAATATTTGTGTCAAAAAAGGATAACAATATTTGTATTTTGTGTAAAATTAATGCAATCTCTCAAAAATTTATCTCATAATCATTTATATATGATACCTTCTTAACTTCTAAAGCACATTCCATCAATGCTTTCACACTTCCAACTTCACGTAGAATCTTTTTACTGTTTACATCCGCTCGCCAGGACAAGTTCCTCAAAACACTTGCAATGACCTGCAAAACATGAAAGAAAAATAACGTATCTCAAAATAGTTACTCCTTTTGTAGGTTATCAGCATTTCCTCCTGGATTTCTGGAACACTATAGAATTCATTAACAGTGTCAATGTTCAGCTGCTGAACTAGCTTTTTTGCTGACATTCACTTTTTGTTCCATTGCCAGCTAGACTGTCCTAAGATTTCAATATGAAGTTTGATCAAAGGTACTGGCTTTTGTGTATAAAATAAATAAAGATTTGAAAGCGGGTTCCTGTTTTCCACACTGGCTGAAAAATTCGACTAAAAACTCAGCTTTGTGCTCTACTCTGATGTCTGCTGTAGACTTATTATGCAGTCTCAGGAGAGAGATTTATATAATCTTTTCCCTCAGCTTTTCCACATGTAAAATAGGACAATCATACTAACCTGTCCCTCAGAGGTATGGTATAATTACATTTATTAATGTTTATCAAGCTCTTTGAATACACTGTGTCTTTTATAATCAGAATAGTTTTCTGTCAAAGATGGGTAGCTATTCAGCCTAGGTTCTTGTCCTTGGCAGCAGCTAGACTGATATGCTTCAAAGTAAAGTGCAAATGTCAAGACAGTGGACAGTCATTAAATATTTAACTCCATCCATTTATGAGCAGCTATAAGCATGTATATCCCTCATAAGGTGAGCGCTCTCCGAAGCACCTTTTGACTGAGAGGAGTTACTGCCCTGGGGTAAAGGACACATTATGGGAAGGGAAGAGCATCTCAGGACTGCACAGGACTTATTATGGGATGTTTAGGGGAGGAACCAAAGGAGGGGAAAAGGAGAGATCTAGGTGATTTGGGGAGAAACAAGTGTAGGAAAATAGAGAAATGATGGGATAAGAGGGGCTGGTCGCATATAAATAGCTTACTGGTTGATATGCTTGTCTGGCTACACCCTGCACTTGATCTCCCTTATGCATATCCTTCTTCCTGCGTCTGTCCTATCTTCTTATTAAATTCCTTTCTAAAACTCTAACTTTCTAACTCCCTGGGTGAGGGTCATAGGGGCCCATGTGTCTGTGGTGACAGTAACAGGAATGAGTGCAGGTATGAGCACTAGCAAATATCAAGCTGGACTAGCTGGTGAATAGGTGAAGTGGCCTGGGAGCAAGGGGGTGAGTGGGTCTCTAAGGGTCAGCTCTGTCTGTGTGAGCGCCTGTGTGTCTCTAGGGACAAGAGCACAGGGGAGTCAGCTATTGGGACTTGGAAAGTCCTGTCCAGCTCTGCGTGTGTGTGTGTGCTTGTGCATGCAAGAGAGACACAGTCTGTACCAGCAACTGAAGTAAGGCTGTGGTCTCAGGGGCTCCTATGTCCAGGTGCCAGCAACTGGGGAGACTGGGATCCAGGAGCCAGCTACTGGGTGAACTGAGTGTTTGAGCCCAGCTGCTGGAGGGATCCACCTTACACATATGCATATATATATTCTCACTACTGGATCTCCATCCTGCTCAACCAGAGAGGGGAGCAGGATAAGGCTTGTGGGAGTGCTTTGCATGTTCATCTGTGATCTTTGTGGCCAGCTGTGTACCTATGTATATACGTGGTGCATACGTGCAACTCTGTGTGAGTGCCTACTAGGAATACATTTCCATCCTCACTACTGGTTGGATCTGGGGGCAACAAAGCTGTAACAGCCTCGCCTCTGTTGGGATACTGGATTCGGCCCTCCCTAACAAATTTTTTAAAAATATTACTGAACTATTGGTCTTGACATTTAATGGTTAATTTAAATTTGTTGTTTTTCATTTCAATGATAAAAATGAGTAACTGGCACAATTTACCTGTGTTACATCATTCCTTATGTTGTTTTACCTCTCTCATGTCCCCATTTGCTTACGACCAAAACAGTCTGTCTTTCAATACTTATAATAGCTTTTCAATATAAATACCTTTCAATGTTTAAAATAACTTATTTTACCTATCTCAAATCTTTTCTGCATTTTTTGATCATTAGCTGATCAGAAATAAAAAAAAATCCATCTATTGCAAATTATTCTTTGCTTTTTAAACACTTGCTGCATATTGAGCAGATGCTTTTGTTGACTTGTCACTACAGTGATTTCAAGCTCGTGTTTTAAATGAACTGCAACCATTCAGAAAAGTAGTAATGCATATGAACAGTTGCATTTACTTCTTTGAACATACAGTACTTTCCATTTAAATAATGATTGCCTGTGCTGCTTATTTTAAAAAGTTTTACACACTTCTGGACTTCCTCACAATCCTCTTTAATCCTGATGAATCTAAATAATTATATAACACTGGCACCCCGTAGCTGACTTCCTTTTCAGGAGTACTGAATATACTTAATATCTGTCCTAATAACAAATCAGAGACTGTACCCAGTATCCTTTATTGTAATTTTAACTATTTTCTCAACCATAATTACTTAGCTTCTCAACTAGTGGGGGAATTATTTTTGTCAACAGTGTCTTAAGACAGAAATTCAATTTTACTTAAAATTGTTCTTTTATCTATTTTCTGATGATTCACTCAAAGTGCGAGGAAAACAGGGTTTTCCTTTCCAAAAGCTGTTCTGATTTGTTTACATTATGTATTTATTAAAGTGGATTATAATTTCATATTTAATATTTTTAACTTCCACACCAATGAATAACAGTTCTGTGCTCTCAACTTTCAGGATCACCCTAAGCACTTTATAAGATTTAAGAAAAGACTGTTTATTTACAGGATATTTTTCTTTACACAGCCTGACACACTGGAAGAGACATGCTGGTTTCACACCAAACACTTTGCTAACACTTGAACAAAGTTTCTCTAGGAGGTGCTGGTGTAAAAAGGGGGTATATATGTACTAAGAGAACAACCTTATCAAGTGTCATACAGATTCTCCTTTGAAGTAGAGATTCCTCTACTGTTATTAGTCTATTATTTATTTCTTGCTAGTGTAGGAGAAGCCTCAGATGCCACAATACTACATTAACCCTCAGGGTAATCCTATTCCATTAACACTATCACTAGTAAACTAAATCAACGAATATCAGATTGCTCAAACTTATCTTGAAAACTGAACTTCCACTAACAGATCAGGGTCATAAAAGTGAGCTTTATAGCTGATATATATATACACTTTGGTCAGAAAACAGAATTTGACCCAGAGTAAAGCATTTTTATAACCACAAAGTTGTACTTCATAATTTACAGAACAAATGCAGGTACAAACTTTGCATCAAAATTAATGCTGATAAGACAACATAAGAATGAGTATGAAAAAAAGAGAATTAGACTGGGAAGGAGGGAACATTTCAAAGAGATAGCCTAATTGAAAAAAGAGAAAGCGCTCTATGAACAGAGCACTAAAAATCATAGAATCATTTAGGTTAGAAAAGACCCTTAAGATCATCGAGTCCAACTGTTAACCTAACACTATCAAGTCTACCACTAAACCATGTCCCTAAGCACCACATCTACATGTCTTTTAAATACCTCCAGGGATGGTGACTCAACCACTTCCCTAGGCAGCCTGTTCCAATGCTTGACAACCCTTTCTGTGAAGAAATTTTTCCTAATATCCAATCTAAACCTTGCCTGGCATAACTTGAACCCATTTCCTCTCATTCTATCACTTGTCACTAGGGAGAAGAGGTCAGCCCCCACCTCTCTACAACCTCCTTTCAGGTAGTTGTAGAGGGTGATAAGGTCTCCCCTCAGCCTCCTCTTCTCCAGACTAAACAGACCCAGTTGCCTCAGTCGTTCCTCATAAGACTTGTCCTCCAGACCCCTCACCAGCTTCGTTTCCCTTCTCTGGACACACTCCAGCACCTCAATGTCCTTCTTGTAGTGAGGGGCCCAAAACTGAACACAGTACTCGAGGTGGGGCCTCACCTGTGCTGAGTACAGTGGGACAATCACTTCCCTAGTCCTGCTGGCCACACTATTTCTGATACAAGCCAGGATGTTATTGGCCTTTTTGGCCACCTGGGCACACTGCTGGCTCATACTCAGCCAGTGTCATGAAAGAAGATACAAATTTAAGCGTAAAAATAACTCATGGAGAGGCCAAATGAGTGGAAAGAAAAGGGAGCAGAAATACATCATTTTCATACAACATTTTAATACAACTCAATGAAATTGAAGGGATGCAAGATGATGGAAATGTGCAAACCAAGGATATATTTCATCTCAAAAGGAAGTACCTGCTGCAAGTCTTCACTTTCAGACTTCAGTTCGGCTACAAGAGCTCTCATGCAGCCCTTCATAGAACATAATGTAGCCTGTTAGGAATCGGGAGAAAAAAGAAAATAAAGAGTATTAAATGACACATTGGGTGGCTGTCCTGGTTTGAGGTAAAACAGAACCAATTTTCTGTTCAGTAATTTTACTTTGCAGCTAAGACTCTTCTAACTAACTGAACTCTCTGAAATTAACAGCATATTGTTGAGACATTGTTCGTTCTCAGAGGGATAAGACCTGATTATTTATAATTATGCCAAGGAATGCTATGCAGAGAGGCTTCTGCTTATACTTATTGCTATAACACCCAAGGCCAGATAACTTTGTTATTTGCCCCATTGGAGGGTCGGAAGCAGAAGAGCATAGAGGGGTCCCACCTGCAGGGAGGAGCAGACAGGACAGGTGACCCAAAACTGACCAACAGGGTATTCCATCCCATCTGCCTCATGCTCAGTATAAAAGCTGAGGGATCAAAGGGTCAGCTCTCTTTCTTCAACGGCCGGCATCCAAGGAGGACTCTGTTCCTCTGCCTTTGATCCCAATCCATGCATTCCTGAGTCCAGATCCAGAATCCAGCTCCCGTTCATCGCTGAGTCCAGTCTGGGACTTTCCCAGTGCCTGCCAGTGACGTGATCATCATCCTGGGAGCTTGATATGGTTCTGTATATATTTCATTATTTTGTTCTTATTATTTTATTAATATTTTCATTAAAGTAGTTTAGTTTCTTATAAGTCTCTTTCTCTCCCTCCTCTCCTTCGAGAGAGAGATCAGGGAGATCATCTGTCATTTGTTTCAGCGGCCAGTCCAGCCCACATTTTCCCTAGTCTTCCTTTTGTTACCTACGTAGTTATAGAAGCCCTTCTTGTTGCCTTTGACATCCCTCACTAGATTCAACTCCAGGTGGGCTTTGGCATCTCTGCAAGCTCAGACAGTGTCTCTATATTCCTTTCAGGTTAACTGTCTCTGCTTCCACCTTCTGTATACTTCCTTTTCATATCTGAGTTTTGTCAGGAGCTCTTTTGTTCATCCATGCAAGCCTTCTGGCATTTTTGCTTAAGTTCCTGCTTGTTGGGATGGAATTTTCATTCACTCTTGAAGTGTCTTCAATTAGAGTAGAAAGATAAAAGTCTTGTCAGAATGAAGTTATTTGAAGATCCATGTCTTGGAAAACTCTGGGGCAAGAAATTATTAAAACTTTGTATCTTTTGAAAGCAAAATCCTTGGTAGAAATTAGGGAATCTATTTTCTCCAGTCATTTGAAATAGCACCCGTTATGAGCCAGACATGCTCCAAACATTTAAGAGGATCCAGGCTGAAGAGGTTTGCAAAAATTTGTCAGACAGTAATAATATTAGTAAATAAGTGATAACTTTACAAAATTTGACTAAATTAACAGGTTTAGTCCAAATTCCTCAGAAAAATCTATTGTCCATAATCATTGGTACATTATGGAAAGATCTAGTGTATTGTTTATACAAAAATAAACCCAATAGATAAAATCTTTACTTTCAGTGACAAAATAGAAGTAACAATTTAATACAAAAGCTGATGGTATACTTTTATGATATAAAATTCAGTTTGTGCTCTGTGTTAGGAACAGGATGGAATGGCAACGTTTTGGGGGAATTTCTGTGTCGAGTCGAAATGCAAAATTCTATCCCAGAAATGCAATATCCTATCCCAGAGATTTTCATCACCTTTCTGAGAACTACAAGTCAAACACAGCTATGAACTGAAATTATTGTATGTATGAAATTCTATTTTTACCTTGTTTGCTACATCTCCAAAAGTCAAGTTTGTCAGAGCCATTCCAGTATATCTCCTTAATGTAATACTATAGTGGTCATTTTTAAGTCCATACATTTCACAATCCACTTGCAACAGTTCTGCAATGGCCTGCAAACCTCCTTTAAAAATAAATAAATAAAAACAAACAATACTACTACTACTACTAAATTTCAATCCTAATATCAAGAATACAGTATACACACATCAAGGAGTAAATTGCATTCATATGTACAGAATATATCTCAAACATCTGAAAACCAAAAGGCTCAGAAAAGTAAATAATGATTTCTTAAATACACTGTTAAATATTGACTCTGGATCTTGAATGGTGTCCTTCGTACAAGCTGAAAGGTATGGTAGCACGATGTTGAGATTTTGGGGGATGAGAACAGAAGCATTTATGAAAAGGTAAGAAGCACACCCATCTTTTAATTCCACCCAGTCAAAATCACATTTGATTGATGAACTCACACCAAATACATAAAAGGTTATTCAGTAAATCTGATAATTATTAATTTAATAATTATTATTACTGAATCTTATTATTCCAGAGAAAATACATATAATTTTTTCATTGATAAAGAAAAGTGGCAAATTAAGGAAACTTGCATGCACAGAATTCACTGAAGATGGACTAAAGCATTCAGGCTGTTATACAGGAATCAATACATTTAACTCATGATGCAAAACCCCCTCAGAAAGTAGTCTCCATTATAAGTCCAATACTTCTAAAAATGCAAATATTTATAGGATACAAATACCCTTCCAAAACTCACAGCTCATGCCAGATATGAGAGTAACTTGCATAACAACCCGTCCACTAGGAAATAGTCTAGCTATAAGTTCATTTAAACTGCATCAATCAGAGTTTAAACTAGTGGTTAAAAAAAAAAGCCACATATTCAGTGAGGTATACAAGAAAGGAATGTCCACATTTTCAGGAGGTATCTCAAAGGAAGTTAGAGAAACACATTTAGTCTTACCAAGCTCATTCATGGCATGCCTGTGTTCTTCATCAAATGAAAGTTTCATCAAAACACACGCTGCAGGACAGATTTGATGATCAACTGGAGCTGGCACTGATCAGGAAATTGGTAACTATTAGTATTTCTTAGGTGTATAATTTTGTCTAGATCATAAGCTTTCCAAAGAGAACCTAATCTTAAAATAAATAAAGTGCGTTTTTTTTCAGGGTCTGTATCTTCCCAGTAACACAAGAACAGACAGTTAATTTAGAACATTACTAATAAATGTGAGTACACAGAGGCTTGAATATGTGCACATACAACCAGGTACATATATGTACTAGAAATATACTTGAAGCTGAAAAGACTCTTTATGGAAAAGAATTTAGGGAGAATTCTGAATATATGTATTAAGTAAAAAATATTACTTTAAGTACAAAAAAAATTATCTAATTCATTTGGAAAAATCATCTTAGTGAAACAAATCAGTAAGTTTAAATTTTTTGGCAGCATTAAATAATAAAACACCTAAGGTGAAGCTGTTTCTTTGGGTGTTATGTCCTTATGAATGGTTAATTAAGCCCTTTGTTTCATAACAACTTTTTAAGTTCATAATTCTGTGAGCTAGACTTTCCCTAAAGCACAAATTGTATTGTTACATCTTATTCAGAGACCCATTTCTACGAAATTATTCTTGCAGTAAAATCCAACATCCAGAACAGAGCCCACTGATTTCAGTAGTATTTCTGATATAGATGTCTACAGCATATATTTACAAAATGGCAACTTCAATCCACCCTTACTTCAGAAAAGCAGTTATTGAGTAATCCAGAAGGTTACATCTTTTTGTTTTTTAAAAAACAACTGTTATGTGAGAAAACTCCAATTCACTTAAATTGTCACTTCTCTGGTATTTTAACATTGAACTATTTCTTATGTATCACATTCTAAATAATAGTTCACATTATACTGAATAGATCTAGATTATTTAATTTGTGTCCTCTATCCCTTTTCTAGATGAATTTTTTATCTTCTGAACACATCTGAATGAAGAGCAATTTGGGATTATTTATTTAGATATATTTCATTATCCGTTCAAATAGAAAATAGCAATGAGTAGAAATTTATGTTTATTTTGTATATTATAAATATAAACACTAGAATTATATCTGGAAAGCATACCAAAGCCTATGATTTAAAGAACAAGTTTATAAATGAGATATCATATCTATAATAGATACTATTTCCTGATACTACCTCAACTTGAATATACATAAATAAATGAATAAATATAAAAATAAAAGAAACCTTACACACATTCAACAAGAAGTCAGACTAAAGCTGATTTTTTTTGTAAATTCACTGCTTTCAAAATATCTTTTAAACATCTTTATACAGTTTACAGAACCTACTCGGGTTTTTGTCTTGGTCCATTCTTTCTTCGTGTGCCTCCTGCCATTTCCAACATGTTTCACAGTAAGCACGGATTTGCTCCAAGAGATGAAGCACACGTATTTCCCGTCTGCCTCGCTTGTCATCAGGCTGGGAGTGAATGATGTTACGCAGTGCTGCGCTGGCTCTGGCACGGGCCTCTTTACTACCACGGGAATTTCCTAACAACACTGAGTCTTTATCATTGCCATGTAAAAGCTGGATGAGGAGAGGAAGACATCCAGACTGACGCATAGCTATGCAGCTGTCTTGGGAGCTAGACATCGCGAGCAATGTTTGTGACATGTCATCTTTATCATGAGTACCAAGCATCGACAATAATGAATATACCATTTCCACCTGCAGGTCAAATGATTTTAAAAATACAATTATATTTTAAAAATACATATCAAATCAAAACAAAGTTCTCAATAGCATGCATGAGCAAAAAAGAAAATTTATTTATATAATGGTGCAAGAATGTCATAGAATCATAGATCCATCGAATGGTTTGGGTTAGAAGAGACCATCTAGTTCCAACCCCCCTGCTGGAGGTGACTTAGAAATTAAACTTATATTCACTTTTTAAGGAAAGGTACAGCATCGAAGAAACTTTCAGGGTGGAGTGCAGCTGGTATACGTTCCACAGAAGTTCCCTAGGCAACCTTAGATGTCGGTAACACCAGGGGAGCCTGATGTGCTGACTCTAAGAGAAACTGCACAGGGGATGGAGAGGAGTGGAGACACCGCGGCCAAACTCTGTGATAAAATGGGAATTGGAAGCTCTTATGGAACCCTTGAAGGTCCTATGGAACTGATAAGCTGCCTAATTGCTACCCTGAGCCAACGATCTGTCATTTTTTGACAAAATGCTATCCTTTGGGTGAACTTTGCTCATTATAATCTCATTATAATACCAAAACACACCTCCATCCCAAAAGCAACCTGCCTCCAAGATGCGAGCAGCCATCACTAGTCTATATCTTCAAAAGTGAAGCGAGAAAATTTTACACCAATCATAACAAAAGTATGTATGACTAGAGACCCTCAAGCTCCACCTGAAAGATAAAAAAAAAGTATAAAAATAGCTTAAGAGAGGAGGGATGCCAGGGAAGATATCACTGCAGTCAGGAGGGATACCATTGCTGACCACCTCTGACTTCTGGGGATCAGTCGATGGGCTGAGACTCTCTTCCCCTCCATAAGGACGCTTGTGGGTAAGGTTCGAACACTTGGTTATACCGAGTGCTTCCCTGGGAAACTTAGAAATCTCTATAGAGTTGTTTTATGACTTAACGCGTTTGTAGCCAGGCTGTATTACTAACATTCTTAGTATTTGCATGTGCTTTGCAGACAGTAACTTAATCACCGGCAATCCAAAAGAGTTTGTGCATCTGTTGCTTAAATAAACTACACTATTCATTAATCTAGCTGTGAGAGTTCATAGTGAATGCGACCCAACTCCTTAAGTGTGTCCATGCTAGTTCATGGAACGTGACTAGACTGAAGGTGTATAGTGTTATTAGTGCATAGTGCATCCATAATCATGATAGTTCCAATATATTGAACGCGACCGGACTTTTAAGACTGAATTGGGCATCACTCAGAATCTAAGCCTAGCTGCCCCCAGCCCCTCTGATACAGGCTGGAACACAAGGGGGTTTATTTTCTGCCAAATTACTTTGCCCTTTAACGCAACACATTGTAAAAAATTTCTTCCTGTAATCCAATCTAAATCTACCCTCTTTCAGTTTAAAACTGTTGCCCGTTCTGTCACTACAGGCCCTAGTAAAAAGCCTCTCTCTGTCTTTCTCATAAGCCCCCTTTATATATTGAAAGGCCTCAATAAGGTCTCCCTGGAGTCTTCTCCAGGCTGAACAACCCCAACTCTCTCAGCCTTTCTTCATAGGAGAGGTGTTCCAGCCCTCTGACCATTTTTGTGGCCATCCTCTGGACCCACTCTAACAGATCCATGTCTTTTTTGTGCCTCATATACCTCATATTCCCAAGTCCTTCTCTGTAGGGCTGCTCTCAATCCATCCATCATCCAGTTTTGTACTACTTCGAAATAATTAAATAAGCATAATTTATAATCTTAATAAATCTCACTTAGTGGTTAAATGGCTAGAATGGTAATTATATCTAACTGTATTAATCTGCAAGACTAATGGCAAAGACTTCTAACTTTCCATTGCACACAATGATTAAAGAAACATACTAATGAAAATGCTTTAGTTTGGGAATGCAGGAATATAATTTAAATTCATTTTATCTCAGAAGAGTATGTTCTGTATGAATCATACTTTCATGAAAAGATGCTCTGAAAAATTATTTGATGTATGGCATTAAATACAGTTACTCCAGACAAGATAAGACTGACTACATTAATTTTTTACATAGTGCTAAAAAATCTTACATGTATATTAATGTTCTCCATTAAAACTATTTCAAATTAACCAATGAATTTTTGTTATGATGAATGATTTGCATATAGGCCAAATTATTTACAGCTAATGCAAAATTGAAGAGTTAATTTAGCACTTTCTATAAGTTTACAGGGATAAAACCAATGATGCAAACAAATGCTCACGTAATATATACAGTATAAAGTACTAAGCATTTGTCAAACTAAATCAAGTCATGAAAAACCAGCATTACACATTTAATTCAAAGAAACCAAATTTTAAATTAAAAAATAGCAATTTTTGAGGGGTTCCTTTGGCTGCCATATAATATAGTGGTCAGTGCACTATTTGGTTTGTCTTTTGCATTCTATTTTCTTCAGTAATAGCTTTAGACTGAGAAATGGGTTTGGTTCTTTTAGTGAACTTTTAGTAGAACAACATGATGTACAAGGTGTGGTGGGTCAACCTGGCTAAATGCCAGGTCTATCACTCCCCCTCCTCAGCTGGACAAGGGAGAGAACAATATAATGAAAGGCTTGTGGGCCAAGATAAGAGGGAGAGATCATTCAGCAATTACTGTCACAGGCAAAACAGACTCGACTTGGGGAAATTAGCTTAATTAACTACATATCAAATGAGAGTAGGATAATGAAAAATAAAACCAAAATCTTAAAACACCTTGTCCCCACCCCTCCCTTCTTCCTGGGTTAAACTTTACTCCCGAATTCTCTATCTCCTCCCCCCCGAGAGGCGCAGGGGGATGAGGAATAGGGGTTGCAGTAAGTTCATCACATGTTGTCTCTGCCACTCCTTCCTTCTCAGTGGGAGGACTCTTCACACTCTTCCTCTGCTCCAGTATGGGGTCCCTCCCATGGGAGACAGTTCTCCACAAACTTCTCCAATGTGAGTCCATCCCACGGGCTGCAGTTCTTCAGGAACTGCTCCAGCATGGGTCCTTTCCACAGGGTGCAGTCCTTCAGGAACAGACTGTTCCAGCATGGGTCCCCCAAGGGGTCACAAGTCCTGCCAACAAACCTGCTCCAGTGTGGGCTCTCCATGGGGTCAAAATCTCCTTTCGGCATCCACCTGCTCCAGCATGGGATCCTCCACAGACTGCAGGTGTTTTGCAGAACAGATACAGTGCTCTGCAAGGGGAACCGAACAACGGTGAGGTGTCATTGAGGCCTACTCGGACCACCCCCCGAATCAAAACTGCCTCAGTAAAAAACAAAAGACCGGTCATTGTCATAGGTGACTCAATTCTGAAGGGCACGGAAGGCCCGATATGTAGACTGGACCCGCTATATAGGGAAGTTTGCTGCCTCCCTGGGGCCCGGGTTGATGATGTTAAGAGGAAGCTTCCTTCCCTGCTGCAGGAATCAGATTATTATCCTCTTTTAGTTTTTCAGGTAGGCAGCGACGATGTAGTGAGAATAAGTCCGAGGGCAATGAAGAGAGATTTCAGGGCCTTGGGACAACTGGTCAAGGGATCAGGAGCACAAGTCTTGTTCTCCTCTATCCCTCCAGTTGCAGGGAATGATGAGGGGGTAAACAGGAAGAGCCAGCAGGTCAATGACTGGCTCTGAACCCTGTGCTACCAGCAGGGCTTCAGGTTCTTTGATCACAGCCTGATTTACAGAACACCAGGCCTGCTGGTAGCAGATGGGAAAAGCCTATCTCACAGGGGGAAAAGGGTTCTAGGACTAGAGTTAGCAGGGCTCATGGAGAGAGCTATAAACTAGATTGGAAGGGGGATGGGGATGTAACTGGGCTCACTAGAGAGGTGCCCAGCTGTAGTAGCTCAGCACTTGTGGGGTAGAGTGCTAGTATTTTTGAGAATCAGAAGGCCCACCACCCATCTAGGGCAAAAATGACACACTCGATGGCCTCTCTGAAATGCCTATACTAATGCATGCAGCATGGGGAACAAACAAGAGGAGCTAGAGATCTGTGTGCGGTCACAAGGACATAACCTCATTGCAATTACTGAGACATGGTGGGATGGCTCACATGACTGGAACACTGTCATGGAGGGCTATGTTCTCTTTAGGAAAGATAGGCTAGTGAGGCGAGGTGGGGGAGTTGCTCTTTATGTGAGAGAGCAACTGGAATGTATTGAGCTCTCCCTGGGGGCTGATGATGAGCAAGTTGAGAGCTTGTGGGTAAGGATTAAGGGACAGGGTAACATGAGAGACACTGTTGTGGGTGTTTACTACAGGCCACCTGATCAGGATGGGGAAGTTGATGAGGCCTTCTACAGACAGGTGAGAACTGCCTCACAATCACAGGCCTTGATTCTCATGGGGTACTTCAACTTCCCTGGTATCTGCTGGGAAGGCTACACAACACGGAACGCACAGTCCAAGAGGTTCCTCCAGTGCGTTGATGATAACTTCTTGACTCAGGTGGTGGAGGAGCCCACAAGGAGAGGTGTACTGCTGGACCTAGTACTGACAAACAAAGAGGGACTGGTGGAGGATGTTAAGGTTGGGGGCAGCCTTGGCTGCAGTGAACACGAGAAGATGGAGTTCAGGATTAAGTGCAGTATGCACAAAACGACAAGTAGGGTTGAAACCTTAGACTTCAGGAGGGCTAACTTTGATCTCTTCAAGAAATTGATGGGAGAAATCCCATGGGTGAGGGCTCTAGAGGGTAGGGGGGCTCAAGAGAGCTGGCTGATATTTAAGCACCACCTCGTCCAAGCTCAGGATTGGTGCATCTCTAAGAGCAAGAAATCAGGCAAGGGAAGCAGGATACCTGCATGGCTGAGCAGGGATCTTCTGAAAAAGCTCAGGTGGAAGAAGGAAGTTTACAGGATGTGGAAGAAGGGGCTGACCACTTGGGATGAGTATAAGAATGCTGTCAGGGTATGCAGGGAAGAAATGAGAAAAGCCAAGGCAGCCTTGGAATTGAACCTGGCGAGGGATGTTAAGGCCAATAGGAAGGGTTTCTTTCAGTATATAGGAGGAAAAAGGAAAACTAGGGAAAATGTGGGCCCGCTGTTGAACGAGATGGGTGCTGTGGTGACGGATGATGCAGAGAAGGCAGAGTTGCTGAATGCCTTCTTTGCTTCTGTCTTCACTGCTCCGGCCAGCCCTCAGGAGTCCCAGACTTTGCAGGTAACAGAGAAAGTCTGGAGGAAGGAAGAATTTCCCTTGGTTGAAGAAGAACAAGTTAGAGATCAATTAGGTAAACTGGATACCCACAAGTCCATGGGGCCTGATGGGATGCACCCACGAGTGCTGAGGGAGCTGGTGGAAGTCATTGCTGGGCCACTCTCCATCATCTTTGAAAGGTCCTGGAGAACAGGTGAGTTTCCTGAGGACTGGAGGAAAGCCACTGTCACTCCAGCCTTCAAAAAGGGCAAGAAGGATGACCCGGGAAATTCCAGGCCAGTCAGCCTCACCTCCATCCCTGGAAAGATGATGGAACAGCTTGTTCTGGGCGTCATCCCCAAGCATCTGGAGGAAAAGAAGGTTATCAGGAGTAGTCAACATGGATTCACCAAGGGGAAGTCATGTCTGACTAATCTGATAGCCTTCTACGATGGCGTGACTGGATGGGTGGATGAGGGGAGGGCAGTGGATGTTGTCTACCTTGACTTCAGCAAGACACTGTCTCCCACATCATCCTCACAGGCAAGCTTAGGAAGTGTGGGTTAGATGAATGGACAGTGGGGTGGATTGAACAGTGGCTGACAGATAGAGCTCAGAGGGTTGTGGTTAGTGGTGCAGAGTCTAGTTGGAGGCCAGTAACTAGTGGTGTCCCTCAGGGGTCAGTACTGGGTCCAGTCCTGTTCAATATATTCATCAATGACCTGGATGAAGGGATAGAGTGTACCATCAGCAAGTTTGCTGATGACACAAAACTGGGAGGGGTGGCTGACACGCCAGAAGGCTGGGCCGCCATACAGTGTGACCTGGACAGGCTGGAGAGTTGGGCGGAGAAAAACCTTATGAAATTCAACAAGGGCAAGTGTAGGGTACTGCATCTGGGGAAGAATAACCCCATGCATCAGTACAGGTTGGGGGCTGACCCCCTGGAGAGCAGCTGTGTGGAAAGGGACCTGGGAGTCCTGGTGGACAACAGGATGACCATGAGCCAGCAATGTGCCCTGGTGGCCAAGAAGGCCAATGGCATCCTGGGGTGCATCAAGAAGAGTGTGGCCAGCAGGTCGAGGGAGGTCATCCTCCCCTTCTACTCTGCCCTGGTGAGGCCGCATCTGGAGTACTGTGTCCAGTTCTGGGCTCCCCGGTTCAAGAAGGACAGGGAACTGCTGGAGAGGGTCCAGCAAAGGGCTATGAAGATGATTTGGGGATTGGAGCATCTCTCTTATGAGGAAAGGCCGAGGGACTTGGGTCTTTTTAGTCTGGAGAAAAGACGACTGAGGGGGGATCTTATTAATGCTTATAAATACTTAAAGGGAGGGTGCCAGGGGGATGGGAAGAGTCTTTTTTCAGTGGTGCCCAGTGATAGGACAAGAGGTAATGGGCACAAACTTGAACATAGGAAGTTCCATCTAGACATGAGGAGGGACTTGTTTACTTTGAGGGTGGCAGAGCACTGGAACAGGCTGCCCAGAGAGGTTGTGGAGTCTCCCACACTGGAGACATTCAAAACCCACCTGGACGCTGTCCTGTGCAACCTGCTGTAGGTGTCCCTGCTGTGGCAGGGGGATTGGACTAGGTGATCTCCAGAGGTCCCTTCCAACCCTGACCATTCTGTGATTCTGTGGATATCTGCTCCACTGTGGACCTCCATGGACTGCAGGAGAACAACCTGCTTCACCATGGTCTTCTCCCTGGGCTGCCGGGCAATCTTTGTTCCAGCACCTGGAGCACCTCCTCCCCGTCCTTCTTCACTGACCTTGGTGTCTGTGTAGCTGTTCCTCTCACATATTCTCACTCCTCTCTCTGGCTGCAGTTTCTGTTGCACAGTTTTTTTCCCCCTTCTTAAATATGTTATCATAGAGGTGCTACCACTGTCACTGATTGCCTCAGCCTTGGCCAGCAGCGGGTCTGGCTGGCTGGCATTGACTCTATCTGACATGGGAAGCTTCTAGCAGGTTCTTACAGAAACCACCCCTGTAGCCCCCCCCCGCTACCAAAATCTGGCCATGCAAACCCAGTACAACAAGGTAATATTAGATACTATCTAGAAACCCCAAACTCCTAAAGTCAAGAATACAGCAAATTTCAAAATCATAGCACAACAGAAAGAAACTATCAAAGGGAATTGCAAAGAAGCAGTAGGTGTGTTTCCTTAAAATATTCCAACTAAGAAGGAAGAAATGAGACTTGCAGACTGTTATACAAAGTTTTCTAATAATAACTACATTTTTGAACTGGTTACGAGACCAATGAATTATTTTATTTGGTTTCTCCAGCTTTGGAGCCCTTATCACAGGAAAGACATGGAGGGCCACAAAAATGATCAGAGGGGTGGAACAACTCTCCTATAAGGAAAGGCTGAGAGAATTGGGGTTATTCAGCCTGGAGAAGAGAAGACTCTGGGGAGACCTTATTGCGGCCTTTCAATATATAAAGGGTGCTTATAAGAAAGATGGAGACAAACTTCTTAGCAGGGCCTGTTGCGATTGGACAAGGGGTAATAGTTTTAAACAAAGAGGGTAGATTCAGACTAGATATAAGGAAGAAATTTTTACAGTAAGGGTGGTGAAACACTGGAACAGGCTGCCCAGAGAGCTGGTAGATGCCCCATCCCTGGAAACATTCAAGGTCAGGATGGATGGGACTCTGAGCAACCTGATCTAGTTGAAGATGTACCTGCTCATTGCAGGGGGGTTGGACGAGATGACCTTTAAAGGTCCCTTCCAATCCAAACTATTCTATGATTCTATGAGTACAAATACCAAGTTATAAAAAAAATGGATAGTGGTGGGTAGACTAAGCAATAAGTCTGTTAACATGCATTTTTCTAAATACTAGAATTGCTGAAGCAATAAAAATCTTAAAATTTATAAAGTTGCATGATCATATGCAAAATCCTCTGAAATACTCTTGGAGCCAATTTTATGACAGCCTAGCATTCCAGTTTGTGGATCCTTATTTCCTGGTTTGGGAAAAAAATCAAATACAGTATTAAGACAATCCACTTGGATTCTTAAATGAGAGTGAGTTCAGTCTGCTTTATGCATGCCTCTTTACAAACATTTTAAGCAGCAGCTTTAGTCCATGGTTATTTAGATTTGAACAATAAAGTTTTTGTCAGAGAATAAAGCTATAGAAGCCATCAAAATCTCACCTCCAGATTTGTGGCACATATATTACAGTAAAAACTCTAAAATATACACATATATTCTTTATATATACACTACACACAGAGGTATCTGTTTTTGCATCTGTAAATGCTTAAAATCTCTACTGCTTTCCCTTCTCATGCATTATTTTCAAGCTTTTCTTACCCCACAGCACACTAAGATGGACCTATTTGTCTTTTTCCTTCTACACTCAGTCCCTTTCTCTGCATTCAGGGCTCTCCCCTTGTCTGCACCTTTTGGGAATTCTACACTTTATAATGGGATGTAGCAAACAGACACTAACTAATGTCACCTCTATTTGGTGCATGCATACAATGAAGGGCAGAAATTACAACATAACAGTGTTTTAACTTAATACTATGTCAAGATCCCAGAAGACTGGGATCAACACCACATTGATAATATCTATATTGCTGCTGATGCCAGAGATAGTATATATTTCAATGGTTCAGGAACTCAACTGTGTGTTACAGATTTGCCCTTTTTTCCTCTCTTCATGCTGCTCGTATATCTTGAGTACACTCTCTATTGTATATCAAGCTCCATCTCTATTTTTTCAGTAACTTTTTAGAATACACTGCAGATATATAAACGGTTCCTTCAAAAGATGGAAAGAGGACCTCCTATTTCCATTGAGAAAAAGGAAATTGCAGCTAAGGAGATTTAGGTTAAATATGAAAACTTTTAATAGTAAAAACTGAAAAATTGATAGAGATTGCTTATCATTAAAGCTTTTACCAATAGTTTAGACAGCTTTCACGTGCTGTCAAGAATGCTCTTGATAACATTAGTGCATTACTGGGAGATATATTAGATGATCTCCTCAAAGTCCCTTCACATTTCCTATTTTCAATGATTCTTCAATTCAAATATTTTAGTCACGACAAGCATTTTCCATTCTCCATTATTCTACGTCGTATTATCTGAATCACTATAGAGATAATGAACAGACATTTATTACCATCAAGGGCTTACATAACTTTTTATTTGTTTCAATTTCTTAGCAACACCGTCTGTTTTGAGGACTCATATTGAGTCAGGGGGTAGTAGTAGTGATATAACTTAAAGGCAGGCCTGATAAAACCCACGGTTAAATGTTTACTGAAAACTAGACAAAGCAAGAAGTCTAGTGACATCGCCAAGGACAGCTCCTGATAATGAACAAGAACATGTCTCGAAAAGCGGTTGAAACCAACCCTGCGGTCTGGACAAAGACTAGAGAAGAACTGAGTCTGCACAAAGACAAAAGGTTACTTGCGGTGATGAAGAGGAATCATCAGCCTTCATCCTCACGACCCTCAACGACCACCACCAGGAGTCACTGCGCAAGTGCAGTTGGGAGGAGTTTATGAAAATGATTTCTTAGAGCTAATTTTAATACAAAGCGGGGCCAGGTCATGCATATGTATAGGTGCATTGGGAAATCTCATGATTATGTAATTAAGTAATATATATATTTGAGAAAGCCGCATTGGGCACGCACGATTGCGGTGGGGAGATCCCCCGTGCTGCCCAGCACTGAATAAACATACCTACTTTACAACCTTCTCAGTTGTGAAGTCTGTTTTCTGCACATCAATATTCCAGTAACGTATTCCAAGAACTGCTTTTAAAAGGGTTAGTTTTCATAATGGATAATGCATCAACATCACAAGTTTTTAAGGTCCTCAAATAATTTCTTGCAATCAAATTTTCCTTATTGATCATTCAGCTAATATTGGCACTATTGGTAGAAACAATGAGGTTATTGTATTAGTAAAAATGTAGCATTAGCAACCTGTGGTTTGTAATCTTCAGTTACCTTGGTACCCAGATGATTTGTCAGTCTGCGAGGAACAGAATAGTTATTACTAGACTTCATAACACTGGCTGTCTCATGGTCCATTCGAGCAGCAGAACCCTAAAAATTTAAACAACAACTCAGTATAACACAAAGTCTAACTGCAATACCAACTATTCATAGAATCATAGAATCATAGAATGGTTTAGGTTGGAAGGGACCTTGAAGATCATCGAGTTCCAAACCCCCTGCCATAGGCAGGGACACCTCCCACTAGACCAGGTTGCCCAAGGCCACGTCCAGCCTGGCCTTGAACACCTCCAGGGACGGGGCTTCAACAACCTCTCTGGGCAACCTGTTCCAGTGCCTCACCACCCTTAAAGTGAAAAACTTCTTCCTAATGTTTAATCTAAACCTGCCCTCTTCCAGCGTAAAGCCATTCCCCCTCGTCCTATCACTACATGCCCTAGTAAAAAGTCCTTCCCCAGCTCTCCTGTAGGCCCCCTTTAGGTACTGGAAGGCTGCAATAAGATCTCCTCGGAGCCTTCTCTTCTCCAGGCTGAACAGCCCCAACTCTCTCAGCCTCTCCTCATAGGAGAGGTGCTCCAGCCCTCGGATCATCCTCGTGGCTCTCCTCTGGACACGCTCCAGCAGGTCCATGTCCTTCTTATGTTGGGGACTCCAGAGCTGGATGCAGTACTCCAGGTGGGGTCTCACGAGAGCGGAGTAGAGGGGCAGAATCACCTCCCTTGACCTGCTGGCCACACTTCTTTTGATGCAGCCCAGGATATGGTTGGCCTTCTGGGCTGCGATCGCACATTGCTGGCTAAATTTATTGCCTAAATCAGTTTCAGCCTTGGATGATGAAATCATATTTATAATAATGAACTGTCAGCATGTGTTTTGATTAAGTCCCCCCACCCTGGCATAACTTAGATGTCACTGTTAAAGTGGGTTTCATTATTGATTTTTCCCCTTAGTTCAACCTCAAAGAAGTTATATTTTCAATTGAAGTCTTTTATAATTATTTTCACGAAGAAAAAGAGGAACCAGACTTGGCAACAAACTGAATTATGATTTTTACAGAGGGAGAAAAAAGTAGCCTCTACTTTTAGGTCAAATTATATAGTGAGTGGGAATAAGCCTGTACTACCTTCAGAACACCATCAGGTATGCAGGAATTGACAAAGAGAGATTCATCTTGACAAGGAGTAACCTACTTGAACTTGTCTTTATCGAAAGCAAATCACAGGTGAATGAATCTGTTCTATTTTTTAATGAAAAGCTATAAAATAATGCTGACATTATTTACTGTAATTTCTCTAGAAACTATGGTAGATAGCATGTTTCTACCTATTGTAACAACACCCAGTTATTAACATCTTTGCCCTTTTAAAATCTATTTTGTGTACTTACACACACACCCCTCTTTATCTTCTCATTGGAGTGGTGTTTTTGTGGGTGTGGGTGTGTGTTTAGTTATTTCTTTTTCTCTGCTTCCTGTCTGTGAAGCTTCCTTTACTATGTCCCTCTCTCGCAAGAAGATTCCATTCAGTTTGGGGCACTTAAAAATACATTTGAATAGTATACAATTTAAGGGAAAATTATTCAGTTTGTTTCACTGCTGTACT
This sequence comes from Pluvialis apricaria, assembly GCA_017639485.1. Taxonomy (NCBI): domain Eukaryota; kingdom Metazoa; phylum Chordata; class Aves; order Charadriiformes; family Charadriidae; genus Pluvialis; species Pluvialis apricaria. The sequence goes on from CM030043.1 coordinate 13,426,323, forward strand.
GAGTGAGCTTTATTTTGTCTCAAAATTGAGCTGAGTGCCTTCTTATATTGAAGTTTGCCTAATATTCCATTGTCCTGAGCCTGCATTACTGTATTAAGTGTCTTTTTCCTGTATCAGCTCTAATAGAAGGAAGACACAATTTCCTAAGAGTTCTTAATCCTTCTATATATACCTAGATGAGTATGTTACCCACTGTGATCAAAATAGGTGGTAATATGATAAATATTTATCTGGAATCATATGTTTGTCCTCTTAAAAAAGCCCAAATAAAAAATAAACACTGGAAGTTGAAAAATTACTTCGTATTCTAACTGTTAAACACTAACTGTGAAGGAATCATAAATCATAAATATTACTGGACCATATCAGTGACATTTAAAAAGTCATGTACAAAATAATGTATACTATTTTAAAGACACAGGTCTTTTAATCTACTGGCTTTTAATTTCTGGTAGAAGTTATAAAAAATAACAGAAAAAAAAAATCTAGTTATACTGGAATATTTAAACAGACTCATTTCATTCTCTATTTGAATCCAGAACATTTCATGCATATTCCAGAATAAGTATTAACATAGGATACTAAATAAGCACAACTAGAATGATTTAAATTTACACATTTTTTTCCAGTATATATTTCCTAAGTAAACAAGCACTTCTTTTTGCTGTTATGGATGGAAAAATTTGAAAAACATAAAGCTTAGAATGAAAACTATATTAGACTCCCTAAATTATTTCACTTTAATAATCTGCAGTGCTATGAATATGGGAAAGAACCCTGAGATTTTTACACTGACTGAGCCATTAATATCATCTTGACCTCAGACTATATTCAGAGGATTACAGGTTTCGTATATGTACATGCCAAAATTCTCCACTCTTAAGTTCAATATGCTCATTTTATCCAAGAAGGAAAAAAAGATGCAATTTTGGAGCACTACCTATTAAAGTCCAGAGTAGTGTAGGCAGAAATAGCATACTTTTCCTATTGTTTCTAAAAAACATTATCAACTTTGATCAAAATAACTATTTCCTTCAAAGCCATCATTTTTGGCCTTACTACTTTGAGGATGCCAGGAGGACCAAATTAAATGCAATTACCTTTCTTACTGGCTCCTAAAGACTGATCTGAAAGCAGTATAAGAAACGTGTAGCCATTCATTGGAGAAACTGGAAAATGACAGAGATGTACGTGGACCCTTCTTGTGTGGAACTTTTTATTTCCAAATCTTTTCCTATCCTTCTACTTCATCTTGTTTTCTCTTTTTATACTTTCCTGTCTTTCACTTGTTGTTTGTTGTACTATACTTGCTATTTACTCTGTCAGTCAGGTTGTGTTCCCTATTTTGTGGCATATTTTATTAATAAAATAGAATACCTCATTGAATTCCTTTATAAAATTTGCAAAATAAATGTTTGAATAAATTTCTCTACAGTGGCAGAATAGTGAGCATAATGGAACAGAAGAGAAGATAGCTGTAAGATGGTACAGAAAAGGACATGGCTGAATTCTGAAAAATCCTTTCTTCAATTGGCAAATTTTCAATTAGCATTGCTAATTCTAATATGACTACAAAACCAATTAGCCCCAAATTATTCAATTAAAACTTTTTGCACTCCACTTATAGTGATTTCTCAAAGAAACAAAGTATATTGAGCTGGTTTATCAGAAATAAATGCTATGCCCAATCTATTAAGCCTTCTGTCTCTTCACTTGCCCTAAAAGTAAATAATCCTCAGATGTCTCCTAGAACACAGATTCAGAGCCCTGGGTCCATCAACCTCCAGGAGGAAAGAATACAAATGTTTTAAATATTTTAATGAGGCAAAGTTCAAAATTGCTCAAATCCTAAACATAAAACCTCAAATGAAGAATGAATGGTCTACTTGCATAATGTCTGCCAAGGCATATGAGAACTCCTTCTTCCTTCCTTGTAAAATATCTGTTGTCTAAAATAACTCCTGATTCATACAATCAAGAAAGAAAATACAGCCACAGTGCATCAATTATTTAAATACATTATGCTTTCAGCCCCAAAGCAGCACTGAATTATTTTTTTTCCAAAGCAATAAAGCTGTCATAAGAATTAGAGTGAGAGCCTCAAGCAACTGTTCAGATATAGCAGAGAGAACTTAATTCAAAATGGTGATCAAATATCTTTCAAAAGCAAAAGTATGGGCTATGCTTAATGTTAAATCAAATTAAACACTCAAGCCAAAGAACAATTTATATTCTTTCTGATAAATCTTCTTGTACAGGATACTTTCAAAAGGATTTAAATAATTCTACTTCCTAAAGTAGCACAAATATTTTGCACATGAATTAAATGATCAAATTTATTGTGTGAAGTTTTAAGAGCCCAAATTACTAATGGGAATGTCTCAGCTACAGCTGGAGATTATGAAGTGAATGGACATTAATTAGTGCATGATAAATAATTAAAGTATTTTTAGCCAAAGAAAGAGGTCTCAAATTGCAAAAATAGTAATATAAAAACATAAGTAAAGAAGAATTTAATGTAGTCCTCGAAATACATTGCTAATGCATTTCACTAATAAAAGGAATGACAATGAAAGACTATTTAAAAGCATTTGTATAATCCTTCAGCACACTTCCAGGAGATTATCTCATTGATAATACTGTTTCAAAGCTTTATCTAAAATAGTATTAACAAAATATTAATGATAAACCTACTCTTTGATTATTTTCATTTTTAAAATCACTAATACTTCAGTGATAATTTCTCAAGTGAAGTTTTGAGCAATTTCCCATTATTAAACCATACTTCTAATATTACAGTTCACCTAGAATAAAATACATTTTCCATAGTCATTCTTTTTATTTGTTTCTTAGTATTAGGCTCATTAAATATTTAAATAAAAGAAAACGGTTCCTTGCATTATGGAATGTTTACACTTCATCCTATTAAAACATTTCTTTGTAATAAATAGAAGAAATATTCTTACTTCCAGACAGAATGAAGAAAAGTGTAAATTTTTAAAAAATGAACAGGCATACAAACATTATAAGGTATATACCAAAATATAAGCATTGTACATTTCAAGTATTTAATTGTACTATCAACATAGAAAACAATCAATTTACCTGACCAATACCAGTAGTTGCTATGCTGATTTCTGCTGTTCCTTGACCTTCATTGTGCCTCTCTGTATTATGGGAACCCACATCATGCTTGCTTTGAGGTGCCCTCTGTTAATGCAAGAATGTATGAAATTATATACAGAAATTAAGTACACTTTAACATTCAAAGCTCTCTAAACTATAAATGCATCAATGCTGTATCTTCACAAAGCCATTGAATAGTGCTTTGTATTTCATAACTCTTAGCCTCAATAATTAACAGCTGAGACTGTCTTAGAAAAATTGCAAGATGAAAGCAAACCATGTCCTCTCAGGATTATAGTCCTGCAAGACAAAGGATTTGCTGTGAGACACAGAAACACCATTCTCTACCAGCTGTGCTCACATCACTATCAGAAACGTAACAGAATTGGAGCAAAAAACTGTCTTTTCTGCAATGTCATGTGATCTGTGCATTTACTTAGAGACAAGGCTAGCACAGTTAAATTAAGATTTCCCATTCAAACACAAACACTTTCTGGGTGAACAGAAGGGTACACATATAGTACGAATCTTTCTGCATTTTAATGACAAACAACATAGGAGTAACCACTTTGATGCAAATAAAATTTAAACAATCTACCACTGATCAACCTAATCATATTTTATCAAAATGAATGCAAATGATACAGCAACCTAGTACAGACACGTTCCAGTTTCTTAAGGCAATCAAATTTTCAATATAACATGAAAATTAAACTGTTGTCACATCCGCTCAGAGATCAACACCAAAAACAGGGCTTTATATATTTCCTTAATAAAGCAAATAAAATAACTGAGTAAAATACTGTGTCCAACATCATCCACTAATTTGTTGAAAATGTTCCAGTTTTCAGAACAACATAAACCGTTCTTGTCCTTGGAACTGGCTTGAAGTCTGAAATTCAAAAGGTATTACCTTATCTCCAAAGCAGGATTATTCTTATAATACCAGTTTTGATGTCAAGCCTAATTTTTCTGTCTCAGAGGCTACTACCATAACAGACAATACTCTCTAGTATCCTTCTCATTTAATTTGCATAACTATACTTGGTTTATCAAATTCCATTTCTATAGGACTTCACAATTTTTATGAGCAGTCCAGGCTATGAAAGCATAGTCTGCTTCATCTTGCTTTATGCAAATTTCTCTGTAACATCTAGCAGAAATGTACTTCTCTTCAATGTACATATACTAAAACTTCTTTCATTACCTGAAAAAATGGTGAACACACTCATACGGTACCACTGGTATACACTCTTAATTTGTTTCATTCATATAAAAACATTAGTCTCAAACCCAGAAAATATTTAACATCTAACAGGATTTCAGAAACCAGTAACTAACTGATTAAATGCACATGAAATAATAATTTTGAAATAAACATTAAAAAATGGAATCTATACAGGTAAAGTAATGGAAGAAGATACTTCAAAGAACACAGGAACATTAAACAAAGTAATAACATGACAAAATTGAAACTTATAATTAGTAACATTTTCCTTAATATTATATGTTTAAGTATGGAAGATGAATAACCACAAGGCATAAGGTATAAGGACTCTCCCTGTCTCAAAGTACTTTCAATCTTGAGTATAGTATAGTATAGTATAGTATAGTATAGTATAGTATAGTATAGTATAGTGAAGTGATGAGTTTGACATAAAATCTAGATCTAAGCCTCCAATATAACACAGGACAGAACTTTCCAAACAGTCATTAGATAACAATAATTTTTAAACCCATCAAGAAAGTAGCATTCAAAGTATCTAGAGGCAAAAAACTGAAACATTCATAAGCAAGGCTCTGAATCACTGTGTTGCCAGTGTGGGATAATTACTGGAGGTGACTTAGAAATTAAGTTATATTCACATTTTGAAGAAAAGTACAGCATGGATGAAACTTTCAGGGGCAGAGTGCAGCTGGTGTGCTAAGGTTCACATTTCACAAAGGTTCCCGAGGCAACCTTAGATGTTAACGACATTGGGGGAGTCCGGTGCGCTAACTCTAAGGAAAAAGAGTGCGGAGGATGGAGCGGAGTGGAGATGCTGTGGCCAAACTCTGTGATAAAATGGAAACTTGAGGGTCAAATGGAACCCTCGAAGGTCCTATGGAACTGATAAGCTGCCTAATTGTTACCCTGAGCCAACGATCTGTCATTTTTTGACAAAATGCTATCCTTTGGGTGAACTTTGCTCATTATAATCTCATTATAATACCAAAACACACCTCCATCCCAAACGCTACCCGCCTCCAAGGTGCGACCACTCCTCACAGAGTCTGCGCTCTGAATTTTTTGTAGTCTATACCTTTAAAAGCGAAGCGAAAGAATTTTACACCAATCATAACAAAAGTATGTATGACTGGAGTCCCTCAAGCTCCACCTGAAAGGTAAAAAATAGTATAAAAATAGCTTAAGAGAGGAGGGATGCCAGGGAAGATGCCAACGCAGTCAGGGAAATACCATCGCTGACCACCGCTGACTTCTGGGGATCAGTCGATGGGCTGAGACTCTCTTCCCCTCCATAAGGACGCTTGTGGGTAAGGTTCGAACACTTGGTTATACCGAGTGCTTCCCCGAGAAACTTAGAAATCTCTATAGAGTTGTTTTATAACTTAGCGCATTTGTAGCCAGGCTATATTACTAACATCTTTAGTATTTGCATGTGCTTTGCAGACAGTAACTTAAATCACCGGCAATCCAAAAGAGTTTGTGCATCTGTTGCTTCAATAAACTACACTTTTCACCAATCTAGCCGTGAGAGTTCATAGTGGACGAGACCCAACTCCTTAAGTGTGACTATGCTAGTTCATGGAACGCTGGTAGATCGAATTGTGTATGGTGTTATGAGTGCATCTGTAATCGTGATAGTTCAATATGCATAATGAACGTGACCAGACTTTTAAGACTGAATTGGGCATCACTCAGAATCTAAGCCTAGCCGCCCCCAGCCCCTCTGATACAGGCTGGAATGCAAGGGGGTTTATTTTCTGCTAAATTACTTTGCCCTTTAACGCAACAGCCAGTTGATGCTATTTATATGTTATTCTTCCAAGAACAGTTCTGAGTTTGGGGCCTCAGGATTGGGGGGGGGGGGGGGGGGGTAATTTATTAGTTTCAATGAATGTAGAGAACAAACAGGGATCTATTTCATTCCCTGACAACATAAGCAGAACTCCTACATTCCCTGTCCCTCTCTTCCCAGTCACATAAGTTTTTTGTTTACTACATGCTATTTACGAAAGGTTTCCAGAAAAAGCTCTCAAAAGTGTGCCAAGACAAAAATCAGTCAACATAACACCCAAATTAATTTATAATTACAAATAAATTATTTACAGTTACTATCAGGGTTCACCTCACCTTAAATGCATGTTTGCAGTCAGAACATGCATAAACAAGCACATACTTTACTGTCACATGAGTCATCAGCAGGGCTTGAATGTGAAACATTTAAGTTCGCAGAAAAGACTTTTTACCACTTTTGTTACTGGAGTAATTTGAAGTGAGAAGCTGTTCATTTTGTGCATACTGACCCAAAGGAGTTAACATACAGCCAGCAGATAACTGGTATTTATTGAAAACTGATTATTCTCCTTCTTCTATTCGTCTTGGGAGTCTTCCAATTTACAAGAAGGGCATGAGGGAAGACCCAGGAAACTACAGACCTGTTAGTCTAACCTCAGTTCCTGGAAAAATTATGGAGAAGATGATACGGGGTACTGTTGAAAGGCATTTAAAGGACAACATGTGCTATTTTTTCCAGAATAAGAGAGAAAAATTCTGTAATGAGAGAAAGCAATGGTAACACAGCAGTCAATTTTCTAAGGCTATTCAGACTAAGTTCATACCACTTGTATATCACACATATTTAACTAATTCTGAATATTAGTAAAATTCTTCTCTTAAAATAGAGTACCATATCTTATAGTACTTCTCTGCCAGTAAATTACCTTCTCCCTGAGGCTGTGTACCTCCTCAATTTGCTGACCAACTCATTATTCTCCTTTCAGCACTACCCTACAACTTTTTAAGTGCCTGTACACAGGTCCCCACCAAATTGCTCTTCAAAACATATCCCCATCCCGTTTCTGAAACTCGTCATCAGACTAGCTTTATGCGGTATAATATTTACTCTTCTCTACCAAAGGTTATTATTTCCAGAACTGTGTCCGCACAACTGCAATCTGAGATGTCAAGGGATCAGATATGAATGAGGTGTTTGTTGCACGCTCGAATGCAACTATAGGGAGGTTGTAAGGCAGTATGTGGTAAAGGCACAGAGAAAGGACTTTCAATTACTGAATTGCTCAGTTTCCCTACTAAGGAAGCTGACAGCTGTTTGGTAATGTGATAGTGAACTGCTTTCACAGTGGTGTGCACGCACAGATGCCTCATTTTACGATTTTACCTCCAAAAGTTATCAGTGTCATTTTAGTCAATTGTGACCTCCATATACATTGATTGAAACAGTTTGTTAGATTTGACAACATAGTTACCACCATAGGTGACAGTTGATTTCCTTATCCCTAACTATGATCCTTAGAACTTAGAGTAAATAAATAAATAGAAATCAGATCACTAACAATAAATTGGGCATTTTTGTTCAGAAGCTTTTTGAAAGCTTTCATAATGCATTTCTTGAAAATATCCTCAAATTGTTTTGAAAACTATACTAATTATATCTGTCCAATAACAAACCAGACATTCTACGCAGAGAAAACCTGTACGTTAGATATTGGTAATTTTTGTGCTTCCCTCTCATCTTACTGAAAAGATGCATCAACTTTAATATTGAATAGTGGAAGAAAAAATGTAAATGAAATGTATTTTCATTCTGAAATAAAGATGGATGCCTCTCTCTAAATGTCACATGACAAGAGTACCACTGATTTTAGACATAATTACAAACATTATGCAAAGAAACATATAGTTATCTGAAAATAAAAAATCATACTGTAATAATATCGCTCACTAAAAGTCCATGGCAGAACATGGACAAGACCCTGACCTTCCTGGACTATAGTCCTAGGCTTTAAAGACTGTCCCATTCACCTTCTATTCAATGCCCTGGATTTAGCCAAGTCCTACATACTGTGTAGTAAAGACTAAGTATATTTAACAAGTGTATAATATTTACACTAAAGGAGGCTATGTTGTTTTACACTGCTAACTTTTCAGTACTAAGCAATTTTATTATTTTTAACATATGTTTGCTTTATTTAAAAATAAGTGTCTTACACCATCTGGGAAAACAGAAATACCATCATAGGAAACCTTATAAATCCACACTGGTCACTGGCCAGGTCAGTAACAAATACCTTTAAAATCCAAAGCACTGATCAACATGATCTGCCTTAAAAGAATGTCTGCTAATAGGAAGATGCTGTTATCTGAGATACAGAGAAAACAGCTCAGTAAAAAGGATGTAAAAACTTTTTGTAAACAATTGACAAATGACTGCTGGAGAATAAGAATCCTAGTTTCTTTTTCTGGTTGAAGAATAAAGCTGTCTCCAGACTACATACTTGACATTTAAATATATTAATTCAAAAAAGGTTTATAGCTAATAGAGGAGCTCATTACTTTAGAAACAAGCTTTTAATAGATGTGATCTACTGTATCCCCTCAATTAAGGTTACTTGAGAAAGGGAGGAAAGACATGTAATTTTGCTAAAAATTGCTTATGAAGTGCACAGAGTTTAATTTCATAACAAAACTAGAGATTAAATCTTATAATTGCCTATTTCTGACATCTACCAGATTGCACCTTCCCTGTGGTTGCTACATACCTCTGCAACAATTTCTATCCATACAACATAAAATTTTTATTAGGAAACTGGAAGCCAGACACTCTGCCTCCTGACACCCTGCCCCCTGACTGACATCGGCAGCATAGGCAGGATGCCACCCACATTATTAATGTAAGGTATGATTCTCTCAAATCACACTGCCATTGGTGGAGCCAAGAGGCGGTGTGACTCTTACTCGCATTCAAAGGCATTTCCATGATTAGCTGTTGCTGCCAGTTGACCTGGACACCAAGTGTCCCTGGCAGTCCACCGGAGCCAGGGCATCGCTTATGATCCTGCATTTGCTATCTGTGATTGGGTGAGTCACTGTATGGGTGCAGTGTTGCTCATCTTTCCTACTCCCTCAATAAAGCTTTCTTTTATAACGTCTTGTCAGACTCCGTTACTGTTCGGACCACAAAGCCCAATGCTATTGTCATTTAATTCAGCTACTTAATGCAATTGTGCAAGTCTGCTAGTCCGATTTTAGGAGACATACAAACCAAACTACGAAACATTTTACTATGAAATCAAAAGTCACTTCCTCCAAAAAATCAAATCCATGTTTTACCACAAGTAAGTGTGCTGACAGAATTAAATGAAAAGGTTAGGAAAATAAACTGATAATTTAATTCTCCAAAATGTTTAGTGATTTTGAAAAGCAGCAATCAAGGGCATAAATCAAACAAAATTGCAGATGGACTGGCTAACATGTCAAAAGACTAGACAACTTTAATTATACACACTACTGTCATCTTCACTTATAATACCAGGTTTTCCCCAAAAAAATGAAATTGTGAAATAATGTATTTTCTACAGCGGGAAAATCTCTATCCCTTAATAATTCAGAAGTTGCCCTGAACTTTCACAGTAGTTATTTTGAGCAAAGACAAACAACAAAATATTCAGGTCCAACATACAATTTATAGTTAATTTACAAATATGAGAAAGAGTTGAGCTTGTAAATTAATTTCCACTGTGAGTGCAGTTTTTCTTAATGACAATTACTCTTATGGACTTTGCCATTTACAGGAAACATTATCTTGTACTTCTTAATATAGAACCCAATACCAACACTAAAAACATGAAGTCTGACAGAAAATGTATTCGCCCTTTTTTGCTTATCTCAAAGGATAAGCTGCTTATCATATTCATATTTAGAAAGACATGCAAAACAATTATTTGCTAAAACCAACGCTCAGCCTTTATAATACATTGCACTTTGACTTTTTTATTGAAATCGCTAGTTAAACTTTTAACTGATATGTAATTATTGATTAAAATTCAACAGTAGCATAAAGAACATTCCAAGTTTTCCACCCTCAGTTCATTGCTAACAGAGCAAGTAACACGCTACCAAATTTTATTCCCAAAGCAGCTACAGCCCACGAATATTGACTAATTTATGAACCATGACATCAATTGCTGATACAAATAATGCTGCCCACCAACATACTCATTTAAGTAGATTTGCTTTTTTACAGAGATACATATCCTAATCAAAAGAAGGCAAGAAATTGCTCACTAACCTCTGCTTCAGCTGCTTGTGATTGCAGGAACTGTCGTATACAAAGAACGTCCTTCTCTATTTGTTGAATCCTCATCACCCTTACCTGAAATGAATGCATTTTCATGTTTGATTTTTTTTTAAAAAATCCTTATACTCACTGTACAGAATGACAATGAGAAGAGTTCATTGCAAATAAAGCTGACTACAAAACAGAACTACTTCGTTCATGTGGTAATTCCACAAATGTTCTTGACAATAAAAAAAAAGGCATGATTACAAACATTCAAAATATAATGGGGTAGTTGGGTTTTTAATAAAACTGACACTAATTTGGATATAATATTAGATTGTTACACAGTACAAGCCCAGGTACAGAAAAACATTTCAGTAAACTTGCACAATTTTCTGAAACTGACATTCTATGCAGTTTTTTAGCAAATTATTTCATTTTCATCTCAAATTTTAGACTTCTACTTGCCTTACAGAGATTTGAGAGAGATTTATATTTGCAGAGTGTTTTGAAGGTATAAAATCCTGAATGTCTTTGATTATTTTCAGTTACTATGATGATTTGGGAAATTTGCCTATGCACAGCCTCTGAATATTTTCTGTTCCTACAAATTCCAAAGAATTTACAGGGTTAGTAAAAAGAAAACTACATACTGCTTCGTTGGTTTGTCTGGGATTTTATAGATATTTCTGATGCTAGTCTTTTATAGCTATATTGACACTTCCCACTGCAATCATTCTGTGGTTAGTAAATGGAATGTTGAAAAACCAAACTTTACAGGACTCTGTGTAAGTTATACTGTGGAGCACAGGATGCATTATGAATCTGTGAAACAATAAGTGAATGCAATAAGTGATATATCCACTATCAGCTTGATAATAAATTGACATTATTTGACTTTAAAAGTGGGCAGAAAATAATTAGTCCAATAATACCAGGACAGAAACAAATCATTGAACTGATAAAATAGGATTTTTTTTTTGCATGATGTATCCATGAAAAATGAATGCACAGTTTAAAAAAAAATATTCCTGATCATTTTACCTGAATAACATTTACAGTGCTATACTAAAAGAGAAAAGGCTTTGTGAATCTAGTGGACACTGCAAGGATCATCATTATAACCAGCCTTATTTAACATTTTTATAATCTGAAAATGGAAATAAGATAAACTTTAAAAAAAGGTGCAAATGCCAAAGAATACATTTGTAAATTGTAATAGAAGCACAATATAATCTAGAAATTTCAGAAACACAGAAAAAATATAATCACAAAGAACAGAATGAATTTTTAAAACATGCAGGATAATAAGCTGTGGGAAAAGCATACTAAACACCAACACTTAGTGGAGTTACAAAGAGTAAACTATAAATTAGATAGTTATTTGTAAAGCAAAGTATCAGAAAAAAGGCCAATAAAATTTGAAAGATACACACACAGAAACCTCAGCACAACATGAGGCAGACAGATTATTCAGTCCCCTTTACTCTTGGATCAGGAAATTCTTAAGCATTAGAATAATAATAAAAATATATTACTGGGAATAACTATACATTGGTGCAGTGATGTATGACTAACATAACACATCTCTCCTTTTTGTCTTTAAGAATGACTTAAATTTTCCCCAAACCGAGTTTCTTTCTGTTTAACCAGTAATTTATTTCATAAAGGGCTTGAGAGAAACTGAGTATATGTATATATACAACTAAAAGCAGGGTTGGTTTTTTTTCAGAAGAAAAACAAGTCAAGATTACACGATTTGTCCAGTATCAATGATGAAGTTCTCAAAAGGACAACAATTCAGTCCATATCTCCCAAATTTTAGTCCAGAGATTTAAACATCAGAACGTTCTTGTCTCTGCTTATTCATTATTTATATTACAGGGGACTTGAGGAGATCCATCAACCATTTTGCACCAAACACTGTACAAGCAGAAAAAAGAATGTATTTCCTGCCCCAAAGGGTTTACAGTCCAAAGACAAACGTACAATAGTAAACAGTCAAAGAAGTACCAGGAATCAATAGTGGTAAGTTTGATGAAGAACAATCAAAACCCTAAGAACCTAATTTAGTGTGTTGAATAATGAATCTGAAATGAGCCTAAAGTCAGTAAACTGAGCAACCTGATCTAGTGGAAGATGTCCCTGCTCATTGCACGGGGGGGTGGACTAGATGACCTTTAAAGGTCCCTTCCAACCCAAACCATTATACAATTCTATGATTCTATGATTAAAAAGTCAAACAGTATAATATTATAGAATACAAATGGTTCTAAAATATATAATAAGAAAAATATTAAATAAACAATAATTTTTGAATAATTTAAACAATAATAATTTTATACAAATAATTTATTTAGTAATTTATTTTTACATAAAATAAGAAAACATTATCTCAGTGCTCTGCATTATGTGAATGCTATGTCTATTTTTACATTAGTTAACAATGTCATTTGATTACTTGTGCTTTTGCATGACTAGGAATGAACTTCAAGTATCTGAATGCATTTAGGAATGGTTTTAACTTTAAAATCTATACAAGAAACATCACTTTTTATTCCTATTTGTTCATAATATATTCCTATTCACTTTATTAAATTTAATCATCACCATAAGATCTATGGATAAAGTATCTTAACATTTAAAATTAGAAATTATTTGGATTTCACTGCCCTAGTAAGAATTCTAACAAAAAAAATCCTCTCTTCATAGTGATAGAAAAATAATCACTTACTAAAAAATAAAAATAAGGAATAGAATTTTGCTTTTAAATACTTTTTTTAAAAAACATGGATAATCTTTTCTTCAAATAGAAGTATAACAAAAAGTAGAGAAAATTATTAATGGGTCGGTCTGCATTACAGTTACAATCAAGACAAATGTAGAAATCTAACAGTGCTGAAATCTTGATCTGTGCGAGACTCCAGGTGTACTGGATATGGCTGGGATGTAGTTAATTTTGTTCCTAGTAGCCCCTATGGTGCTGTGGTTTAGATCTGTGACCAAAACAACGTAGATGACACACCAGTGTTTCAGCTATTGCTGAACAGTGCTTATACGGTGTCAAGGCTGCCTGTTTCTCACTCTGCCCCCACAAAGCGAGTAGGCTGGGGGTGGGCAAGAAGTTGGGAGGGGACACAGCCAGGATAGCTGACCCCAATGACCAAAGGGATATTCCATACCATATAATGTCATGCTCAGCAATAAAATCAAGGGGGGGGGACTCTTTCCAAAGTTGCTGTTGCTCGGAGACTGGCAATTGACTTTGCATCACTTGCTTCCCTCCCATTTTTCCCCCTCTTCACTTACTCAACTGCTTTTATTTCAACCCACGAGTTTTTCTCGCTTCTGCTCTTCTGATTTTCTCCCCCAGCCTGCTGTGGTGGGGAGTGAGTGAGTGAACAGCTGTGTGAGTGCTTCATTGCTGGCCAGGGTCAACCCACAACAGTCTTTTTTGGCACCCAACGTGGGGCTTGAGGGGTTCGAGATAACAACAGATTTGATTGGAGTGTGTTAGATTGAATTCATAGCTGTTATAGCTGGCAGGCTGTTACTTGCTGTTGCTGGTCACAATGTTGACTTGTTTGCTCTCGATACTGATTTATTTGTTCCCTCATCTGCTCCATTGGTTGTTCCCTTTCTTGCTGTACATCAAACTCCAATGCCTGTTAATGGCTGCCTTCACCTTTTGCTGTTTGCTTTTCATCACTTGTTTTTTATTCTTTTTCCTGGGAGAGCTATGATAAAAGCACTGACTGACCTTCAGTCTAATCTGGTATTTGGGACCTGCACTGCTGCTGTCCCAGTACTCCAGGAAGCATTTTGTGGAGACAATTAACAATTACACCTTTTTCCTTTTCTCCTCTGGGACCCACTTCATAGGGCAAATGAAGAATGGCATCTCTTCCTCTTCTCCTCCAGGGTAGATGTTTCCTCCCTTGTTGCAATGGCCCTTCATTTTCTTGAATATCCCAAAATGCTTGTATTGGTGTGCACCATGAATCTGATTTTGGTTTTTCCTGAGGTTTAACCAGTGCCACATGTGAATGTGCCCTGAGGAAGTCAAATCATGGGCGGCAAAGTGTGGGGGAAAATTTGGCTAAATGCCTGGAACGGTTTTCACCTCCAGTGGTCCGGGACTTCACACCCAAACAGGCGCAGAATTCTGTTGAAGTGGCAGACCACTTGAAGAAAGGATGCCTTGTCTATACCGAAGAGACATAACTTCTCACACTGTGTTGGGGTCTGGCCTACACCTCTGTCTAGTACACTTAAAGGGGATGAGAGGATCTCTGGATCTGAGGACATACAAACAGACACTATGGCTAAACCAGAGACCCAACCCTTGATACTGACCCCTCAGGAACACCACTCGTCACTGGTCACCACTTGGGCATCGAGCCGTTGACCACAACTCTTTGAGTGTGGCCATCCAGCCAATTCCTTATCCACTGAGTGATCTATCCATCAAATCCATGTCTCTCCAATTTAGATCACCTCCTTATTTTCCATGTGCCTTAGCAGAGTTTCCTGGAGGATCTGCCCCATGATATTGCCAGGCACAGAGGTGAGACTGACTGGCCTGTAGTTCCCCAGGTCTTCCTTTTTTCCCTTTTTAAAAATGGGGGCTATGTTTCCCATTCTCCATTCAGTGGGAACTTCACCGGACTGCCAGGACTTCTCAAATATGATGGATAGTGGCTTGGCAACTTCATCTGCCAGTTCCCTCAGGACCCATGGATGTATATCATCAGGTCCCATGGATTAGTGCACCTTCAGGTTCCTCAGATGGTCTCAAACCTGGTCTTCTCCTACAGTGGGCAGTACCTCATTCTCCCAGTCCCTCCTGTGACTTGGGTGGTGTCACTAGAGAACTTGCCAGTGAAGACTGAGGCAAAAAAAGTCATTGAGTACCTCGTCCGTCTCCATATTCCAAGTAACCAGGTCTCCCGTTTCCTTCCAGAGAGGGCTCACATTTTCCCTAGTCTTCCTTTTATCACTGGCATAGCTGTAGAAGCTTTTCTTGTTGCTCGTGACATCCCTAGTGAGATTTAACTCTGTCTGGGCTTTAGCTTTCCTAACCTGATCCCTGGCTGCTCTGACAGTTTCTCTGTATTCCTCCCAGGCTACCTGTCCTTACTTCCACCCTCTGTAGGCTTCCTTTTTCAGCTTGAGTTTGTCCAGGAGCAACTTGTTCATCCATGCAGGCCTCCTGGCGTTTTTGCCTGACTTCCTCTTTGTTGGGATGCATCGCTCCTGAGCTTGGAGGAGGTGACCCTTGAATATTAACTGGCTGTCTTGGGCCTCTATTCCCTTCAGCACTTTATCCCATGGTACTCTGCCAAGCAGATCCCTGAAGAGGCCAAAGTCTGCTCTCCTGAAGTCCAAGGTAGCGAGCTTACTGTGTGCTCTCCTCACCGCCCTAAGGATCATGAACTCCACCATCTCATGGTCACTGCAGCCAAGGCTGCCCTTGAGCTTCACATTCCCCACCAGCCCTTCCTTGTTAGTGAGAACAAGGTCCAGCATGGCACCTCTCCTCATTGGCTCCTCTATCACTTGGAGAAGGAAGTTATCATCAATGCATTCCAGGAACCTCCTGGATTGCTTATGCCCTGCTACTTTGTCCCTCCAACAAATATCAGGGTGATTGAAGTCCCCCATGAGGACCAGGGCTTGTGAACATGAGGCTGCTCCTATCTGTCTATAGAGGGCCTAATGTGCTTGGTCTTCCTGGTCGGGTGGCCTGTAGCAGACCCCCACTGTAACATCACTTGGCCCTGCCCTCCCTTTAATCCTGACCCATCAGCTCTTGGTCAGCTTCTCATCCATCCCCAGGTGGAGCTCCATGCACTCCAGCTGGTCCTTGACATAGAGGGTGACACCCCCTCCTCATCTCCCCTGCCTGTCCTTCCTGAAGAGCCTGTATCCTTCCATTCCAAAACTCCAGTCATAGGAGCCACCCCACCATGTCTCCGTGATGCCAATAAGATGATAGCCCTGCAGGTATGCACACGTCTGTAACTCCTCCTGTTTATTCCCCATGCTATGTGTGTTTGTATAGAGGCATTTAAGTTGGGCCCCCGATGAATCTAACTTACTGGCTGGAGTGACTGGAATTCCTTTGTGCTGCATTCCAGGTGCTCTCCTGCTGACCTGCAACCCTTCTCCAGGCTCTGGGCATCTAGTGCTGGCACTGGAAACAAACTTGTGGGATAGATTGAAGTTCCCTTCCCCTGTCCATTCTGAACCTCCCCTGATGCAGCTTTGAACCATTCCCATGCGTCCTGTCACTAGATACCAGGGAGAAGAGATCAGGACCTCCCTCTCCTCTTCCCTTCCTCAGGAAGCTGTAGAGAGCAATGAGGTCACCCATCAGCCTCCTTTTCTCCAAACTAGACAACCCCAGGTTCCTTAGCCAGTTCTCACAGGACATGCCTTACAGCCCTTTCACCAACTTTGTTGCCTTCCTCTGGACACATTCGAGAACCATAACAGCCTTCTTAAATCGTGGGGCCCAGAACTGCACACAGTACTCAAGGTGGGGCTGCACCAACAATAAATGTAGTGAGATAATCGCCTCTTTTGACCAGCTGGTTATGCTGTGTTTAAATGCTCCCGAGAATGTGGTTTTCCCTCTTGGCTGCCAGGGCACACTGCTGACTCATATTGAGCTTACCGGCAACCAGCACCCCCAGATCCCTTTCTGCAGGGCTGCTCTCCAGCCACTCATGTCCCAGTCTATACTTGTGCCTGGCGTTACTCCGTCCCAGGTGCAGAATCTGGCATTTGGACTTGTTAAATTTCATCCCATTAATCATAGCCCAATGCTTCAATCTGTCTAGATCCCCCTGCAAGGCCTCTTGTCCCTCAAGACAGTCTTCAGGACCTCCCAGTTTGGTATCATCAGCAAACATGCTAATGGTGCATTCAGCTTCTGATCATTGATAAATATATTGAACAGAACCGGCCCTAGGATTGAACCCTGAGGAACACCACCATTGACCGGTCGCCAGCCAGATGTAGCAACCCTTTGAGCTCTGCCCTTCAGCCAGTTCTTCTCCCAGTATTGGATCTAGTTGAGATGGAGTTAATTTTTCCCATAGCAGCCCCCATAGTGCTGTGCTTTGTATTGGTAGCTAGAAAGGTGTTGATAACACACCAGTGTTTTGGCTACTGCTGAGCAGTGCTCCACAGTATCAAGGCTGTCTCTCCAACATTCCCCCCCTCACCAGTAGGCTGGGGGTGGGCAAGATCTTGGGAAGGGACATAGCGAGGACAGCTGACCCAAACTGACTAAAGGGATATTCCATACCATATGACATCTGCTCAGCAATAAAAGCTGAGAGAAAGGAGGAGGAAGGGGGGGCATTCGTTATTTATGACATTTGTCTTCCGGAGCAACCGCTATGCATGCTGAAGCCCTGCTTCCTGGGAAGTGGCTGGACATCGCCTCTGATGGGAAGTAGAGAATAAGTCTTTTGTTTTCCTTTGCTTCTGCATGTGGCCTTCGCTTTTGCTTTATTAAACTGTCTTTATATTGACCCACAAAGCTTTTTCCATCTTATTTTCACCCCCCCCCTCCTGCTGAGGAAGGGAGTGATAGAGCAGTTTGTTGGGCACCTGGCATCCAGCCAAGGTCAACCCACCACAGCACTCTTTTGCGCCCAACATGGGGCTCGAGACAATAGAAGTTTTGTATTAAGCATGCTATAGATATAGTAGTTATTAAGTGGCAAGCTCCTGTGTGGGTCACGGAGTTTGTTGGCTGCACTGCTTATCTCTTTATCAGGAGCGGTCAACATGGATTCACCAAGGGGAGCTCATGTTTGACCAATCCGATGATAGCCTTCTATGATGGCATGACTGGCTGGGTGGATGAGGGGAGAGCAGTAGACGTTGTCTACCTTGACTTCAGCAAGGCTTTTGACACAGTCTCCCAGAGCACCCTCATAGGTAAGTTTAGGAAGTGTGGGTTAGATGAGTGGACAGTGGGGTGGATTGAGAACTGGCTGAATGGCAGAGCTCAGAGGGTTGTGATCAGCAGCGAAGAGTCTAGTTGGAGGTGTGTAACTAGCAGTGTTCCCCAGGGGTCAGTACTGGGTGTAGTCTTGTTCAATATATTCATCAATGACCTGGATGAGGGGACAGAGTGTACCATCAGCAACTTTGCTGATGATACAAAACTGGGAGGAGTGGCTGACACACCAGAAGGTTGTCCAGCGAGACCTGGACAGGCTCGAGTGTTGGGTGGAGAGGAACCTAATGAAGTTCAACAAGGGTAAGTGTGGAGTCCTGCACCTAGGGAGGAATAACCCCATACACCGGTACAGGTTAGGGGTTGACATGCTAGAAAGCAGCTCTGCAGAGAGAGACCTGGGAGTCCTGGTGGACAACAGGATGACCATGAGCCAGCAATGTGCCCTGGTGGCCAAGAAGGCCAATGGCATCCTGGGGTGCATCAAGAAGAGTGTGGCCAGAAGGTCGAGGGAGGTCATCCTCCCCCTCTACTCTGCCCTGGTGAGGGCACATCTGGAGTACTGTGTCCAGTTCTGGGCTCCCCAGTTCAAGAACGACAAGGAACTATTGGAGAGAGTCCAGCGGAGGGCTACAAAGATGATCAAGGGAATTGAGCACCTCTCATGAGGAAAGGCTGAGAGACCTGGGCCTGTTTAGCCTGAAGAAGACGACTGAGAGGGGATCTCATCAGTGCTTATAAATATCTAAACGGTGGGTGTCAAGAGGCTGGGGAAAGTCTCTTTTCAGTGGTGCCCAGTGACAGGACAAGGGGCAATGGGCACAAGCTGGAACACAGGAAGTTCCATCTCAACATGAGGAGGAACTTCTTTACTTTGAGGGTGGCAGAGCACTGGAACAGGCTGCCCAGAGAGGTTGTGGAGTCTCCCACAATGGAGACATTCAAAACCCGCCTGGACGTGTTCCTGTGCAACCTGCTTTAGGTGTCCCTGCTGTGGCAGGGGGGGTTGGACTAGATGATCTCCAGAGGTCCCTTCCAACCCCTACCATTCTGTGATTCTGTGATTTATTTTGCTGAGCTTGGGAAACATGTTAATACAAATAATGGCTATGTGCTTTGCCCTGGCATTGATAGCCTTATTGTGCTGGGGGAGATATTTTGTGCAGAGGATGAAGGAACTTGGGAACATGCAATGGCTACGTGCTTTGTCCTGGCCTTGCTATGCTGCGGGAGCTATCTTGTGGAGAGAATGAGGGAATACATCTCCCTCTTCCTACCCGGGATTGATGTGGATGGTTTTATTATACAGGCTCCTGAGGTCCTTTTTCACCCTTACATGAGCTGTTTAATACTACTAATTAACACTGTTAGCATATTATGGGGTTTGTGGAATCTGGTCTCATCCTGGTGTAAGAGAAGACAACTTTTGGGCGATACTGAAATGTGCCCTGAGGTGGCCGGTCCCTGGGTGGCAGGGTGTGTGGAAGGATATGGGCAGGTGCCGACTGCGGTTATCACCTCCCGCCTGGGACTTTACACCTGAACAGGCAAGCTACCCTGGCAAACTGACACGCCACCTGATAGAAGGGTGCCTTGCCTACCCTAATGAAAACCAGCAGCTTCCAACACTGTACTAGGGCCTGGCCTGTGCCTATCGAGCCACAGTTCAGTACTCTCAGAGGACTGTGGTTGAGGCAGGGATCCAAACTGCATCTGAGGACACCATGGCTGAGATAGGGACCCAAAAAACAACAACTACAGTAATTGCTCCAGTAGTGAAAAAGAAACAGCGGACAAGAACAATGGGTTCATATTATTGATGAGTAAGGGAGGAGGAAGAAGAGGAAAGGTTTGATCAAGAAGCTAGTCCTTCGACAAAGAAATTGGAGGAAGGAGTGAGAGAATTCAAACAGGAAGCGGAAACTACCCAGTCCTGACCTCATCAGAACTTTGAGACATACGGAAAGATTACAGCTGCCAGCTAGGTGAGCAGATTGCTGCCTGGCTGCTCCAATGCTGGTTTAAGGGGGCCAACAGTCAGCAACTGGAAGGTAAGGAAGCCCAACAGCTGGGATCCCTTTCTAGAAACTGGGGAATTGAGAGAAGAATTGGAAAAGAGAGAGCAATTTGCAGTCTCTGGAGACAGCTCCTCTCAAGTGTGAGTGCAAGATATCCCTTCAAGGAAGATCTTGTGAACTCCCCAGGAAAGTGGACTACCACAGATGAAAGCATCCAGTACCTGAGAGAATTAGCGGTGCTGGAAGTCATCTACAGAGATCTAGATAATGATGAGGTCTCCAAAGATCCAGAGGATGTCCTGTGCACATGGGTGATGTGGAGGAAGGTGATTCAAAGTGCCCCAGCACCATATTCTAACGGGTTGGCAGTGATATATTGCCCAGATATGGATACACCAACTGTGGAGAGAGCGTCTTCTTGGCTCCAAAACTTTGAAGAAAATCTCTGTACCTCCTCATCCCTATGGGGCAGTGCCTTTGCTGTCAGGGGCACCCCAAGTAGTCAGTCCTCTCCTGCCCTGGTCAGAGGGAAAGGGAGCCCCAGGCGCATGCCATGTGGCGTGCTCTGGTTCTTTCTGTGTGACTAGGTAGAGGACATGAGGAAGTAGGATGGTGAGCTCACCATTAAGCTGGAAGCCTGTGTACACAAACTGAGGGGGAAGACAGCTGTTAAGAAAGGGCTACCCAAGAAGGCTGTCAGCATAGTTGCTGTAGAGACACAAGAAGGCAATCAGCGATCTCCCAGACATAGAACAATTGAAAACACCTCCCTTGCTCCTGGTGAGGGGACTTCTGGTCTGGCACTGCAAGGCTGTCCTGGTTTGAGGTAAAACAGGACCAATTTTGTTCAGTAACTTCGCTTCTTAGACAAGGCTCTTCTAACTACTGAAATTAACAGCATATTGTGCAGACAATGTTCACTCTCTCAGAGTGATAAGACCTATGTTTATAGCTGATATCCAGACATGGCATGCAGGGAGGCTCTTGCTTATACTTATTGATATAATACCCAAGGCCAACCAACTTTGTTATTTGCCCTGTTGGAGGGTCAGAACCGGAAAAGCATAGTGGGGTCCCACCTGCAGGGAGGAGCGGACAGGACAGGTGACCCAAACCTGACCAATAGGGTATTCCATCCCATCTGCCTCATGCTCATTATAAAAGCTGAGGGATCAAAGGGTCAGGCCCCTCTTCCTTCAATGGCCAACGTCTGAGGAGGACTCTGTCTGTTCGTCTGCCTTTGATCCCAATCCTGAATCCAGATCCGGAATCCAGTTCCCGTCCGTCACTGAGTCCAGCCTGGGACTGCCCCAGTGCCAGCCGGTGTCGTGATTGTCATCTTGGGAGCTTGATATGGTTTTGTATATTTATCATTATTTCCTTTTATTGTATTATTAATATTTCATTAAAGTAGTTTAGATCCTTCTAAACTCATAAGTCTCTTTTCCCTCCTCTACCTCTCTCTTTGAAGAGGGGTAGAGGGGAGCATCTCTTGGTCCCATCTGGGGTCCCCTATGTCCCCAGTGGCCAATTTGGCCTAAACCACGACAAAGGCTCATACAGTGAATACTCTGACGAGAAACAGGAACAGAGGGTCCCTGCCTACGGCCAGGAGGAGGAAAGGGATGACCGGGTATACTGGACTGTGTGGATTCGATGGCCTGACACATCAGACCCACAGAAGTATAAGGTTTTGGTAAACACTGGTGCACAGTATATGCTGGTGCCATCAGGGTATAGGGGCGCAGAACCCATCTGGATCTCTGGAGTGACAGAGGGATGCCAAGAATTGTCTGTATTGGAGGCTGAGGTGAGCTTAAAAGGGGAAAAGTAGCAAAAGCATTCCATTGTGACTGGCCTAGAGACCCCTTGTATCCTCAAGAGAGGGTACTTCAAGGACCCAAATGTGTACTGATGGGCTTTTGGTGTAGCCACTGTGAACACAGAGAAGATCAAACAGCTATCTACCCTGCCTGGCTTCTCGGAAGATCCCTTTGTTGTGGGATTGCTGCGAGTTGAAGAACAGCAGGTGCCAATTGCTACCAGGATGGTGCACTGGCAGCAATATCGCACAAAGCAAGACTCCCTGGCTCCCATCCATGAGCTGATTCATCAACTGGAGAGCCAACGAGTGATCAGCAAGAGTCACTCACCTTTTAATAGTCCTATATGGCCAGTGCAAAAGTCTGATGGAGGGTGAAGGTAAACAGTAGACTACCGTGGCCTGAACGAAGTGACACCACCACTGAAGGCTGCTGTACCAGACATGTTAGAGCTCCAATATGAACTGGAGTCGAAGGCAGCCAAGTGGTATGCTACAATTGACATTGCCAATGCATTTTTCTCTATTCCTTTGGCAGCAGAGTGCAGGCAACAGTTTGCTTTCACTTGGAGGGGTGTCCAATACACTTGGAATCGACTGCCCCAGGGGTGGAAACACAGCCCTACCAATTGTCATGGACTAATCCAGACTGCACTGGAAAAGGGTAATGCCCCTGAACACCTACAATACATCGATGACATCATTGTGTGGGGCTGTCCTGGTTTGAGGTAAAACAGGACCAATTTTGTTCAGCAACTTTGCTTCTTAGCTATGTCTCTTCTAACTACTGAAATTAACAGCATATTGTGCAGAAACTGTTTGCTCTCAGACTGCTAAGACCTATGTTTATAGTTGATGCCAAGGAGTGGTATGCAGAGAGGCTCTTGCTTATACTTATTGCTATAACACCCAAGGCCAACCAACTTTGTTATTTGCCCTGTTGGAGGGTCGAAAGCGGAAAAGCATAGAGGGGTCCCACCTACGGGGAGGAGCAGACAGGACAGGTGACCCAGAAATGACCAACAGGGTATTCTATCCCATCTGCCTCATGCTCAGTATAAAAGCTGAGGGATCAAAGGGTCAGCTCTCTTTTCCTTTGATGGCTGATGTCTGAGGAGGACTCTGTCTGTTCGTCTGCCTTTGATTCCGATCCAGAATCCAGATCTGGAATCCAGTTCACATCCGTCACTGAGTCCAGCCTAGGACTTCCCTGGTGCCAGCTGGTGATATGAATGTCATCCTGGGAGCTTGATATGGTTTTGTATATATTTCTGTAAGAGACCACTTGTAAATTCCCTGAAATAAATGGTGAGAGACAAAAGACAGGGGAGGTCCTCTGAGCCTCACTGAGGAATGTCTCAAACACTCGCAAGGACCTTGAGATATGGCTGTAGTCAAGGGGTGGATAATGTGGAGCCTGGACAATGTAGGCCTTGTGCTCAAAGAGCTGATAAGGCTAACACCTGCTTATCTCTTGTGTGACCCAGGAGAGAAAACTCATCTGGACAGCACAGGATGCGTCTGGGGGGGGGAAGTCTTGTGAAGACAGGGCTTTCTGCTCAACTTGTGAAGCTTGTTAGTTTCTCTGTTTTCGGGGCCATCGTGTCCGATGAATGACCTTTGCCTCATTATCCACGAAATGCATATTCACACCCCGCATATGCTAATGAAGATTATCGAGATCATGCTAAACATACATGACTATAGGACTCGTCTCTCCACCCAAATCATGCTATACGTCACCTGGGGCGGAGAGAAACCTGAGCACCATAACAGCGGGGTGGGTCATACTGATACCGCGAACATAAAAGAGGAAAGTAAGTGCCCCTAGAGAGACTTTTTTCCCTGGAGATCCACAGAGGAGTGCTTCTACGAACCAGAGACCCCCCACTGGCTGGACCAACGCTGGAACCAGGACCGGTGATCTCTTTATCTCTCTCTCTCTCTCTTTTCCTTTATTCCTCTGTTTCTCTTTCTTTTCTCTTTTTCTTTTAAAGTTAAGTACCTTACCACTCGCCATAATTCATGGTATAATTTGTTGTATATCTGCTGCAAAGTAATGCAAGACGTACTTTACCACTTGCCATACTTTGTTATATACCTAACCAATTATCGTGGACCTACTTATGACATATATTAATCACTGTGGGAATCTAAGAAATGTTTTTGTATGGACCTTGAGAGTTCTCTCACCTTAGTCCACACTGCTGGGGATTTGTGAATCTGAGTCACTTCCCCCCCCCCCTCTCGTGAGGGGGGCGTGACAATTTCATTATTTCCTTCTTATTTTATTATTAATATTTCATTAAAGTAGTTTAGTTCCTTCTAAATTCATAAGTCTCTCTCTCTCTCCTGCCTCTCTTTGGAGAGGTAGGGGAGAGCATCTGTTGTTCTGCCTGAGTGGCCAATCCGGCCCAAACCACGACAGGGGCAACAAGGCAGAAGTGTTTGAGAAGGGAAAAAGAGTAATTCAGATTGTTCTGAAAGCAGGTTTTGCCATAAAGAAAAGCAAGGTCACGGGAGCTGCACGGGAGACTCAGTTCTTGAGTATAAAATGGCATGATGGATGCCGTCATGTGCCTATGGATGTGGTCAACAAGATAGCAACTATGTCTCCACCAGCCAACAAGAAGGAAACACAAGCTTTCCTAGGCCTTCTGGGGTTCTGGAGAATGCATATTTCAGGTAACAGTTCAGCTTGTGAGCCCTATCACAAGTAAACCAAAAGAAGATCTATTTTGAGTGGGGCCTTGAGCAACAACAAGCCTTTGAGCAGATCAAACAGGAAATCCCTGCTTCCTGGGAAGTGGCTGGACATCACCTGCTGATGGGAAGTAGAGAATAAATCTTTTGTTTTCTTTGCTTCTGCATGCAGGCTCTGCTTTTGCTTTATTAAACTTTTATCTTGACCCACGAGTTTTTTTCCATCTTATTTTCTCCCCCCCCATCCTGCTAAGGAGGGGGGTGACAGAGCAGCTCAGTGGACACCTGGCATCCAGCCAAGGTCAATCCACCACACCAGCACACCGTGCACCGGCTCATCCCACAGTTGGACAACTTGTCCAGAAGGATGCTGTGAGGTGCGATGTCAAAAGCCTTACTAAAATCCAGAAAAACAACATCCACCGCCTTACCTTCATCCACTAGGTGGGTGACCTTATCATAGAAGGATATCACATTAGTTAAACAGGACTTTCTCTTTGTGAACCCATGTTGACTGTACCTGATGATTGCATTGTCCTTTAAATGCCTTTCAACAGCACCCAGTATAATCTTCTCCATAATTTTTCCAGGAACTGAGGTTAGACTAACAGGTCTGTAGTTTCCTGGGTCTTCTCTCACGCCCTTTTTGTAGATTGGAATAACATTGGCTAGCTTCCAGTCAGCAGGGACCTCCCCAGACTCCCAAGACCTTTGGTAGATGATTGAGAGGGGTCCTGCTGTAACATCTGCTAGATCCTTCAGTACTCTGGGATGAATCCCATCAGGCCCCATGGACTGATGAACATTCAGCTGATACAGCCTACAGAATAACTGTCATCCTGGCTGGGCGATTGATAGTAGACAGCCACTACAACATCTCCCTTGTTTTCCATTCCCCTCTTGACCGCATCATCCCTAACTGTTAGAGCTGTACAATCAAACATCTCCCTTATGTATACTATAATGCCACTCCTCTACCTCGTCTGCCCTGCCTATTCCTCCTGTAGCCCTCCATCCCAGCACTCCAATTGTAGGACTCATTCCATCAAGTGTCACTAATACCAATGATATCATAGCTCTGGGAACTGACCAACTCTTCCAGTTCATCCTGTTAGTTTCTCATACTGCGTGCGTTGGTGTACAAGCATTTCAGATACATTCCTGAGCCCTTCATGCTCCCAGGAGCATCGCAAGTGTTCCCACTAGCATTGCCACCCTCAGATGATACCATGCCAACCCTAGCAGAAGCCACTTGGCTGGTTAACACTAGAAGATCTGCTCACCAACCTGGGCCCACCGAAACAAAACCCCTGCATACTGTGGAAAGAGATAAGGTTCCCAATGTGTTCATAGCGAACTGGTTTGGAGAGACAGTCTCAGTTATTCTTTCCTTGGGAAAAGGTAAACCCATTCATAGGGTTGCTTTCACAGAAGGATCTGGGTGTACTTGGTGGGTAATACATCAAGATGGGTAAATCTGGTGTGTACCTTCAAGGAGATTTAACCTTGGGGGAAATAAGCCATGATGTGAGCTGCATGATATGCCCTTGCTGTAGGATGCTCCAGCAGGAGCCACCTAAACCAATGGAGAATGATCCTTATCAGGAACCAGTAAAATGTAGCAGTGATCCAACCTGAACTGTACCAAGTCTGGCTGGGATGGTGTTACTTTTTTTCTTAGCAGCCCATATGGTGCTGTGTTTTAGATTTGTGACCAAAACAGTGTTGATAACACAAAAGTGTTTTAGCTATTCTTGAACAGTGCTTGTGTAGCATCAAGGCCTTCTCTTTTTCACTCTACCCCTCCCCAGCGAGTAAGATGGGAGGCGGGCAAGAGATTGAGAAGGGACACAGCCAGAACAGCTGACTCGGATGACCAAAGGGATATTTCATGCCATATAACATCATCACAATCACAGAATCACAGAATGGTCAGGGTTGGAAGGGACCTCTGGAGATCACCTAGTCCAATCCCCCTGCCACAGCAGGGACACCTACAGCAGGTTGCACAGGACAGCGTCCAGTTGGGTTTTGAATGTCTCCAGTGTGGGAGACACCACAACCTCTCTGGGCAGCCTGTTCCAGTGCTCTGCCACCCTCAAAGTACAGAAGTCCCTCCTCATGTTAAGATGGAACTTCCTATGTTTGAGTTTGTGCCCATTACCTCTTGTCCTATCACTGGGCACCATTGAAAAAAGACTGTTCCCATCCCCCTGGCACCCTCCCTTTAAGTATTTATAAGCATTAATAAGATCCCCCCTCAGTCGTCTTTTCTCCAGACTAAAAAGACCTAAGTGCCTAAGCCTTTCCTTGTAGGAAAGATGCTCCAATCCCCTAATCACCTTAGTAGTTCTTTGCTGGACCCTCTCCAGCTGTTCCCTGTCCTTCTTGAACCGGGGAGCCCAGAACTGGACACAGTACTCCAGATGCGGCCTCACCAGGGCAGAGTAGAAGGGGAGGATGACCTCCCTCGACCTGCTGGCCACACTCTTCTTGATGCACCCCAGGATGCCATTGGCCTTCTTGGCCACCAGGGCACATTGCTGGCTCATGGTCATCCTGTTGTCCACCAGGACTCCCAGGTCCCTTTCCACAGAGCTGCTCTCCAGGAGGTCAGCCCCCAACCTGTACTGATGCATGGGGTTATTCCTCCCCAGATGCAGTACCCTACTACACTTGCCCTTGTTGAATTTCATAAGGTTTTTTTCCGCCCAACTCTCCAGCCTGTCCAGGTCACGCTGTATGGTGGCACAGCCTTCCGGCGTGTCAGCCACCCCTCCCAGTTTTGTATCATCAGCAAACTTGCTGATGGTACACTCCATCCCTTCATCCAGGTCATTGATGAATATATTGAACAGGACTGGACCCAGTACTGAGCCCTGAGGGACACCGCTTGTTACTGGCCTCCAACTAGACTCTGCACCACTAACCACAACCCTCTGAGCTCTATCTGTCAGCCACTGTTCAATCCACCCCACTGTCCATTCATCTAACCCACACTTCCTAAGCTTGCCTGTGAGGATGATGTGGGAGACAGTGTCGAAAGCCTTGCTAAAGTCAAGGTAGACAACATCCACTGCCCTCCCCTCATCCACCCATCCAGTCACGCCATCGTAGAAGGCTATCAGATGAGTCAGACATGACTTCCCCTTGGTGAATCCATGTTGACTACTCCTGATAACCTTCTTTTCCTCCAGATGCTTGGGGATGACGGCCAGAACAAGCTGTTCCATCATCTTTCCAGGGATGGAGGTGAGGCTGACCGGCCTGTAGTTTCCCGGGTCATCCTTCTTGCCCCTTTTAAAGACTGGAGTGACACTGGCTTTCCTCCAGTCCTCAGGCACCTCCCCTGTTCTCCAGGACCTTTCAAAGATGATGGAGAGTGGCCCAGCAATGACTTCCACCAGCTCCCTCAGCACTCGCGGGTGCATCCCATCAGGCCCCATGGACTTGTGGGTATCCAGTTTACTTAATTGTTCTCTAACTTGTTCCTCTTCAACCAAGGGAAAGTTTTCCTTTCTCCAGACTTTCTCTGTTACTTGCAAAGTCTGGGACTCCCGAGAGCTGGCCCGAACAGTGAAAACAGAAGCAAAGAAGGCATTCAGCAACTCTGCCTTCTCTGCATCATCTGTCACCACAGTACCCGTCTCGTTCAACAGCAGGCCCACATTTTCCCTAGTTTTCCTTTTGCCTCCTATATACATAAAGAAACCCTTCCTATTGGCCTTGACATCCCTCACCAGGTTCAATTCCAAGGCTGCCTTGGCTTTCCTCGTTCATGCTCAACAATAAAACTCGAGGGTGGGTGGGAGGTAGTCTTTCCACAGTAGCTCTTGCTGGGAGACTGGCTGGGCATCAGTCTGCTTGTGGGAGATGGCGAGTGATTGCCTTTGCATCATTTGCCTTTTTTCCCTTTTTTTTCCTCTTCACTTAAACTGTCTTTATTTTGATCCACAAGTTTTTCTTGCTTCTGCTCTTCCAGTTCTCTTCTCCATCCTGCTGTGTGGGTGGAAAAAGCAAGTGGCTGGTGGGTGCTTAGTTGCTGACCGGTGTCAACCCGCACCACAAAGCAAGTTTTCTGAAACCTTTAGTGGTCTGCTGTTTTAGCCAATTTTTAAAGCTCTTGGAATAAATTCCTACAAGAATGATCATTTTTTTGAGAGATTTTAAAAAACTCTAAACCTATTGACATCATTTTTGTTCTGGCATGAAGGAAAAATACATTCTATGTGAACATGATTTCAAGTCGGAATTAGAATTTATTTTTTATTTTTTAAGATTTTACTGTACTGGGTCTGGCTGGGATGGAGTTAACTTTCTTTGTAGCAGCCCCTGTGGTGCTGTGCTTTGTATTTGTGGCTAAAGCAGTGTTGATAACACACCCATGTTTTGGCTACTATTGAACAGTGCTTGCACAGCATCAAGGATTTCTCTCTCTTCCCTTCCCCAACAGCAAGTAGGCTGAGGGTGGACAAGAGACTGGGAGGGAACACATCCAGGACAGCTGACTCCAACTGACCAAAGGGATATTCCGTACCATGAGACATTGTGCTCAGCAATAAAAGTTCAGGGAAAGGAGGAGAAAAGGGGAGACATTCATGCTTATGGCATTTGTCTTCCCAAGCAACCACTACATGTACTAAGGTCCTGCTTTTCAGGAAGGGGCTGGACATCTGCCTACTGATGGGAAGTAGTGAATTAATTCTTCTTTTTGCTTTGCTTGCACATGCAGCTTTTGCTTTCCCTATGTAAGAGACAACTTGTAACTCCCCAAAACAAAGACTGAGAGAAGCAGCCTGAGGAGAGATAAGGAGAGGGGGGAGGCCGTCCAAGCCTCACTGAGGAATATCTCAAACACTTTTCAAATACCTTGAAATGTAGCTATAGCCGCAGGGTGGATAATGTGGAGTCCGAATAATGCAGGCCTTGTGCTCAAAGAACTGATAGGGCTAACACTTGCTTATCTCTTGTGTGACTCAGGCGAGAAGAAAACTGAATCTTGTGTTCTGAATAACACAGGATGCGTCTGCGGAGGGGAAGTCTTGTGAAGACAGGACTTTCTGCTCAACTTGTGAAGCTTGTTAGTTCTCTGTTTTCAGGGCCATCGTGTCCGATGAGTGACCTTTGCCTCATTATCCACAAAATGCATATTAAAGTTGACACCCCTGCATATGCTAATGAAGATTATAGAGACTATGCTAAACATATATGACTATAGCACTCGTCTCTCCACCCAAATCATGCTACACGTCACCTGAGGGGGGAGAAACCTGAGCCGCAGCTGTAGGGTGGGTTGTACTGACACAGCAAACATAAAAGGGGAAAACAAGTGCCACTGGGGGGGGATTTGGGGATCCACAGAGGAGCACTCCTATGAACCACAGACCCCTGTTGGCTGGACCAATGCTGGAACCAGGACTGGTGACCTCTTTATCTCTTTCTCTCTCTCTCTCTTCCCCCCCCACCTTCCTCTTTTCTCGAAGAGTTGTTAAGTAATGCAAGGCATACCTTATCGCTTGCCATAATTTGTTATATACCTAACTAACTATTGTGGACCTAGTTAAGACATATATTAATCACTGTGGAAAACTAATAAATGTTTGTATACGGACCTTGAGAGTTGTCTCACCTTAGTCCACACCGCTGGGGATTTGCGAATCTGAGTCATGTCCCCCCTCTCTTCTGAGTGGGGTGTGACACCCTATTAAACTGTCATTACAGCTTTTGCTTTCCCTATTAAACTGTCATTATTTTGATCTTTTCAACTTCCTTCTATTTTGTTCCCATGCTGTGGGAGAGGAGAGTGAATGAGAAGCTGGGTGGGTGTTTGGCTGCTGCTTATAAGTATTGGACTGCAATATTTGAATAGTCAAAATAAAATGTGATTAACTAAATTTTTTTCTTTTTTCAAACAAGAACTACCATGTGAGATTTAAATGGATAAGCTAAAATAAATTGCTAACACTACTCTTTTTTAATTACTGTTGGGCATGTGGTTGTATTCAAACTTAATAATGGATAATGCATAAATAATAAGTTGCTGTGAGCTAACTAATGTAATGTACACAGTGTTTCAGAAGAAGGAGGCTAAAGGAAGCAAGTCCCGATGATGACAGAAGACAGAGAGGGAAGGATATTATTTTAATATTAATTTAAGGTCCAGGAGAAAAGGCAGCTAGTACATGAATTTCTTGGCCAGCAGCAGGCTATCAGTTCTCTCACAGAATAATTATTTGGGGACTATTAATACAGAGTTGTCTGAAATGCCAGTCTTTATATAGCTCAACTTTTCTCTTCCTCCAACTTACATTTGGCATTGTATTCTGTATCACAATCATGGAGGAACAAAAATATAGAGCAAAATGAAAGTTGAAAAACTAGCAAGTTCACTATACCTGCCAAATATGAAAAATTCAGTTTTCACATTTGAACATTACAGTGGAATAATCTAGAATCTGTCCGTAGTATAATAAAAGCATAGCAGATTAGCCATTTCCTATTTTATAATCTTTACATAATCCTAATAGACACTAATTTCCATAAGCATATGTCATGGTTTGGGCTGGATTGGCCACTCAGGCAGAATGACAGATGCTCTCCCCTACCTCTCTTCAGAGAGAGGCAGGAGAGTGAGAGAGACACTTATGAGTTTATAAGAAACTAAACTACTTGAATGAAATATTAATAATAAAAAGGAAATAATGAAATATATACAAAACCATATCAAGCTCCCAGGATGACAATCACGACACCAGCTGGCACTGGGGGAGTCCCAGGCTGGACCCAGTGACAGACGGGAACTGGATTCCGGATATGTATTCCGGATTGGGATCAAAGGCAGATGAACAGAGAGAGTCCTCCTTGGACACCAGCCATTGAAGAAAGAGGGCTGACCCTTTGATTCCCTCAGCTTTTATACTGAGCATGAGGCAGATGGGATGGAATACCCTGTTGGTCAGGTTTGGGTCACCTGTCCTGTCTGCTCCTCCCCACAGATGTGATCCCTCTATGCTTTTCCACTTCTGACCCTCCAACGGGGCATATAACAAAGTTAGCTGGCCTTGGTTGTTATAGCAATAAGTATAAGCAAGAGCCTCTCTGCATACCATGCCTTGCCATCAACTATAAACATAGGTCTTATCAGTCTGAGAGCGAACAGTTTCTGCACAATATGCTGTTAATTTCAGTAGTTAGAAGAGGCCTAGCAAAAAAGTAGTTACTGAACAGAAAATTGGTTCTGTTTTACCTCAAACCAGGACAACCATAAAAAAATTCAACATCCTCTTGGTAGTGCCGCCCCAAAATTAAAACAGAATGTGAAGGGAAGTACACATTTAGGGACAACTTAATTACTTTTAGAGTGATATAACTACAGTAAAATCTTAGAAATACTTGATTTATTCTCTGAGTACACTTAAAGTTTGGCCAGCTTGTTAGTAAGAAGATCTCTTGCTCAGAAGTTCTAATGTCGATTTAGCATTACTTTCTTTTACAACACGGCTAACCAGACATATGCAGACAATTCTGAGTCTTTTCTGCCTTCATTTGGAGCTAGTTGCACACAAGTAGCACATCTGTATTAGTGCAGGCAGCACCATAGCTGATAAACCTCTATAACACAGCCATATGGCTTCCAGATCAGAGCCAGTTATCCAAGCAGCTTAAAACAAGGAAGAGTGAACTTTGGTCGGTCTGTCTAAGTCAATATAGATCCTTACATGGCCTTAATGTACATACACCATAGAGTGAGCTCTACAATAAGAGGATGCATATTTTGCTAAAAAATATAACCATAAGAATTTTCTGAAAAGTTCTCCTAAATTACTTGCTTTAGAAAAAGATGTTTTAAATTTTAATTACAAACAGAATACATTAGAAATAATTCATATGTAGAATTTTGTGTTGAGGTAAATTTGGTGAAGAAAATGAAGCCTGAAGAGACTACTTTTAATAAAAGTTGGCTATTAATAACAAAACTGGCTATTGAAAATTGTGGTGGGTTGACCTGAGCTGGATGCCAGGGGCCCAACAAACTGCTCTATCACTCCCTTCCTCAGCAGGAGGGGGGGGATGAAAATAAGATGGAAAAAGCTTTGTGGGTCAATATAAAGACAGTTTAATAAAGCAAAAGCGAAGGCCACATGCAGAAGCAAAGGAAAACAAAAGACTTATTCTCTACTTCCCATCAGAGGCGATGTCCAGCCACTTCCCAGGAAGCAGGGCTTCAGCATGCATAGCGGTTGCTCCGGAAGACAAATGTCATAAATAACGAATGCCCCCCCTTCCTCCTCCTTTCTCTCAGCTTTTATTGCTGAGCAGATGTCATATGGTATGGAATATCCCTTTAGTCAGTTTGGGTCAGCTGTCCTCGCTATGTCCCTTCCCAAGATCTTGCCCACCCCCAGCCTACTGGTGAGGGGGGGAATGTTGGAGAGACAGCCTTGATACTGTGGAGCACTGCTCAGCAGTAGCCAAAACACTGGTGTGTTATCAACACCTTTCTAGCACAGCACTATGGGGGCTGCTATGGGGAAAATTAACTCCATCTCAGTGAGAACCAATACAAACATCGATGGAAATAGATGGTAATATATAATTCAAATTGTCACTCTACTACTGGGGGGGAATATTTTTTAAAAGCCAGCATGCAACTGATAATTTAATTTCATAGAATCATAGAATCATAGAATGGTTTACGTTGGAAGGGACCTTGAAGATCATCGAGTTCCAAACCCCCTGCCATAGGCAGGGACACCTCCCACTAGACCAGGTTGCCCAAGGCCACGTCCAGCCTGGCCTTGAACACCTCCAGGGACGGGGCTTCAACAACTTCTCTGGGCGACCTGTTCCAGTGCCTTACCAGCCTCAAAGTGAAAAAATTCTTCCTAATGTTTAATCTAAACCTGCCCTCTTCCAGCTTAAAGCCATTCCCCCTCGTCCTATCACTACATGCCCTAGTAAAAAGGCCTTCCCCAGCTCTCCTGTAGGCCCCCTTTAGGTACTGGAAAGCCGCAATAAGATCTCCTCGGAGCCTTCTCTTCTCCAGGCTGAACAGCCCCAACTCTCTCAGCCTCTCCTCATGGAGGTGCTCCAGCCCTTGGATCATCCTCGTGGCTCTCCTCTGGACGCGCTCCAGCAGGTCCATGTCCTTCTTATGTTGGGGGCTCCACAGCTGGATGCAGTACTCCAGGTGGGGTCTCATGAGAGCAGAGTAGAGGGGCAGAATCACCTCCCTTGACCTGCTGGCCACACTTCTTTTGATGCAGCCCAGGATACGGTTGGCCTTCTGGGCTGCGATCGCACATTGCTTGCTCATGTCGAGCTTCTCATCAATCATCACCCCCAGGTCCTTCTCTACAGGGCTGCTCTCCAGCCATTCCCCGCCCAGCCTGTATTTGTGCTTGGGATTGCCCCGACCCAGATGTAGGACCTTGCACTTGGCCTTGTTGAACTGCATGAGGTTGGCTTGGGCCCACCTCTCCAGCCTGTCCAGGTCCCTCTGGATGGCATCCCTCCCCTCCAGCGTGTCTGCCTCAGCAAACAGCTTGGTATCATCAGCAAACTTGCTGAGGGTGCACTCTACCCCACTGTCCATGTCGCTGACAAAGATGTTGAATAGTACAGGTCCCAGTACCGACCCCTGAGGAACGCCACTCGTCACTGCTCTCCACTTGGACACCGAGCCGTTGACCGCAACTCTTTGAGTGCGACCGTCCAGCCAGTTCTTTATCCACCGAGTGGTCCATTTATCGAATCCATGTCTCTTCAATTTAGAGACCAGGATATCGTGTGGGACAGTGTCAAACGCTTTGCACAAGTCCAAGTAGATGACATCAGTAGATCTTCCCTTGTCCACCGCCGCTGTAACCCCTTCGTAGAAGGCCACCAAATTTGTCAGGCATGACTTGCCCTTGGTGAAGCCATGTTGGCTCTCACCAATCACCTCCTTGTTTTCTATGTGCCTCAGCAGAGTTTCCAGGAGGATCTGCTCCATGATCTTGCTAGGCACACATTTACACACAATTACATTCTGAATTATACTTCCAAATATGTGTAACATGATTTGCATACAGAATTATACATATACTTTATACATAAAGAATTTACAGGTAAGGATGCAAATTACGTTTTACCGAAATATCTTATTTTCAAAGATTATTTCTTGATACATGCTTTCTGGTCAAGGAAACTTAACTACTGTAACTGGAATTTACAAAAAACCACAAAATTCAACAACAACACGACAAACAAAATAAAGCAGTTGCAATTACATGTTTGTTCAAAGCTAAAATTGCAAGAAATGACAACCAAATAATCAAAAACTACTTTCTTTTCAAGACTCTGTCTATTACTCCCACCTACTCACAATCTTTCTTTTAAACAGGCAGAGAAAGGTCCTTTTTTCTGAGCAGGTATCTTCTATCTTTTGATTCTTATTTTTGTGTTTAAAAGGCTAGGTAAGTGTTCTAAGATATTCACTGGGCTTACATACAGTTTAAAGATATAAACCACCAATAACTTAATGAAAACACAGGAAAACCTTTTCCCATTCCTCCCACTAATGAAAGAAAATCTATACCTGTGCTCGCTTCTCCATGTCCTGACAAGTACCTAGTTGTTCTTCCATTGCTGCTCTGATTTGCCTTGCCTCATACTCTAACTGCCTTCTGGTCATATCTCTTTGCAAGGAGAACTGAAATTGAAGTACAAAGGCGGCAATTTAAATAAGGTTGATGTAAACTATGTATTTCTCTGAACAAAAGCAAAACAATTACATTTCCACACTAAACTTCATAAACAAAACATGAAAATAGACACTTAAAATATTACTACATTGTTAAAAACAAGAACACATAATATTGGTAAACCAACAGGCTACCTGCGAGTCTTGTCAAATAACTAAAAGCAATATATAAACATTGAGACAATATAATTCATTAACATTTTTTAACTAACCTGTTTTTTTAAACATAGCTGTTGAATTCATAACCTACAACATCACTTAAGGAAAGGTACTACAACCAATATCTTTTCAAGGCATCAGCAAAGCTAGTTTATAATTTCAATTTTTATTTTAAAAAACAGGTCTTTGCAACTAAGGGAAAATACTAAAAAATTAGCAAGAAAGTTGATTTAAGTTCAACTCCATCAAGCTTTATTTTAAAAGACTGTAGAAATATAGAAAAGTCTAGGCTGACAGGGACTTCTGGAGATCACCTGGTCCCACCTTCTGTTGAAAGCAAGGCCTTAGATTAGGTTATCCAGGCCCAAGTCAAGACAAGTTTTGAATATTTCCAGCAAGGCAGATTCCACCATTCCATCATATGTACACAGATGAGTTATTCAAGCATGTGGAAAACAGTAACAGGTCCAGTAAACATGTTTGTTCAAAAAGTGAATTAATTAATACCATCTTTTGATACACATCTTTTGATACCTTTCACTCTAACTGTTCTTGCTAGATGAATATGGATTTATTTAATTTCTTGTGAGGTCAGTGGTTTCAAATACATAGCTATATGGGATTGGCAAGTAAAATGAAATGAATGCCATGGAAGATTAGGAGATCCCATTATTATGGCAGCTGTACTTAATTTTATGAAGACTTTTCTCTTGTCTGCTCTCCAGCAAAAAAAAATACTAGTAACTAAATAGACCACAAACCAAAAACAATGACTGCATGAATGTATGAAAAGCAAAACTAGAAGGCATAGTCATTCTTCAATATTAGGAACAATTATACACAAGTATAATAAGACTGATAAAATTTTAAATGTTTCAGGAAGAAGTTTTACAAAGCACCTAAATACTTGTGGTGGGTTTACCCTGACTAGTTGCCAGGTGCCCACCAATCCGCTCTATCACTCCCCCCTCTCAACAGGACAGGACAGGACAGGAGAAGAAAATATGATGAAAAGCTCATGGGTCGAAATAAGGACAGGGAGATTATTTACCAGTTAACGTCACAGGCAAAACAGTCTCAACCTGGGGAAGATCAATTTAATTTATTGCCAATTAATAACAGAGCAGGATAGTGAGAAAATAAGAGCAAATCCAAAAACACCTTCCTCCCACCCTCCCTCGTTCCCAGACTCAACTTCACTCCTGACTTCTCTACCTCCTCCCCCTGAGCAGCGCAGGGGTATGGGGAATGGGGGATGCAGTCAGTTCATAACGCTTTGTCTCTGCTGCTCCTTCCTCCTCACGCTTTTCCCCTGGTCCAGCGTGGGGTCCCATCCATGGGAGACAGGCCTTCATGAACTTCTCCAACCGTATGCTCAACCGTACGCTCCACCATATTCTGGCAGATGCACAGAAATGAGAAGGTTGTGCATTTCATAGCATGAGACAAAAACATGAGCTGAACTGAGAGGCAGAAATGTGAAACTTTGAGGAAACTATGATAAAGTTTAAAAGTTTTATTTATTCTTAGAAAATTCAATTATGGCAGATGTATTTTTTCATTATTGCTAGAAGTCAACTCTTCACTGTTTTTTGACAATTATTCAGTTTGCAGATAAACAAGTCACCAACAGCAAGTCTCCCAGAAGACTTCACCAAGGTCAATTCAGAAAGCCAACAAGAGATATAACAGTCTACAAATATGCAAAACACTGCTAAAAAAGAATGGGATCTATCCTTCCACTGTGGATGGAATAAGTACTGATGGACATAAATTGCCACAAAAGAGATTTAGTATAGATGTTAAGTAAAACATTCTAATAATACAAAGAGCTAAGTTAATTGATTACCTATGAAGTTGAGGAAACTTCATCTTAAAAACTATGACACATTTAGAGTGATACAGATACAGCTGACAATGCCTTTGGGAAATGGATTACATTTCCTCAAGGTCCTCTTTCCTTCTTTCTCCCCTTGTCCCTGGTTTTCTGATTAACTTGGCTGTGACTCAATATTAGATTTGCTGAAGTCCAGCTGTTTCACCCCAGTCACTAAAGTGTTTCCATATTCTGTTTCTACTTTCAGGAAGATGACTAGTTCTGACAGTACTGCATAAATACAGCTAAACTGATTCTTGAACAGATATGGCTCTGTAAAGATGGGCAACCAAGTCTTCCCATAACTGTATGTACTAAAGAATGCACTGCAAATACATCCAAGCTGCTGAGGTCTGACAGCAGGAAAACCTGTATTATCTGGGATATTGGAGATCTTCATTATCCCAGAAAACAGTGACTTGACTATAGTTTGGAGATGCCAAGGTAAGAGTTGGGGCATTAATATCTGCATAGGCTATAGCACCATTTTACTCACTGTTCTGAAATAAGAGCTCCTGTGTAAATGGTCTCTTAGGCTAATATTGCTCTCAAAATTAGAAGAATCCATAAAATAACAGAACTGATAGAAAAAAAGGCCTTTGAAGGATACAGTTAAAGAAGAAATCTACTGACATACAACTCATTTGTCATAACAACTTTTTCAGTGCTCCTCTCTAGCACTGACATTCATACTGATGGGTATGAATTTTAACAGGTAAAATAACATCTGAAAACCAGGGAATTGCAAAGGAAAAATACATTACTTAGTCTGAATTAACTTTGCATAGTGAAACAAAAAAATGCTTTAAATGAAAACAATAGTAGAGAATGTCCCTAAATTCATAAAATATACACAGCATCTAAACAGAGATCATAGCACCAGATACATAAATGAGCATGCTGTAGTTACTTACATTTTCAGTAAGAGGGATACTATCAATCCTTTTAGTAAGGTCCTGAAGCTGAGCATAATACCAGTCTTTTTCTTTCTCTTCCTTCTCAAGCTCCGCAAGCAACAGAGATCTATGAAAAACAAAAGCCAGAAATGTCTCACTAGTAAGTCTTCATTATCAAATACAAGTACAGCAATAAGCCTATATAAAAGGTGAAATAAGAAATGAGGTTTGATGAAGACAGCACTAACAAGAAGTTGAGAGGGTGGGTTCTGTTCCCTGGCCCTAGCTAATCAAACTATCCAACTATGCTGTGCTAAGCAAGTCACTTTAACTTCTTGTATATCAAATCCACATCTGTAAAAGAAAGAATACCTGTAGTTCTTTATAAAACCAGTTAGAAATATATAGCTGAGAGGCATTTTGTGAAATCTAAGCAGTTATTAGTCATGTGCTAACTTACATCCTGTTTCTTTATGACAATATGCTTTATAC
Source organism: Pluvialis apricaria (assembly GCA_017639485.1). Taxonomy (NCBI): domain Eukaryota; kingdom Metazoa; phylum Chordata; class Aves; order Charadriiformes; family Charadriidae; genus Pluvialis; species Pluvialis apricaria. The sequence goes on from CM030043.1 coordinate 13,465,441, forward strand.
AATGCAGCAAACTACAACTGCTATTTAAGAAAAGGCTTGGATATTGCAGAAGCATATACACCTCAGAATCCCATTACTAAATTCAGTTATCTTTTCTGCCTTTATAGTGCCTCCTCACTCTGTCATCCATGACAAAACAATGTTAAAGCACACAAAACCATGATTATTAAAAACACTATCAAAGAGTATTTTTTCATCATATGTTATATACAGGATACATTTACAGCTGCTTAACACATTCTAAATGGGTATCATAAGCATATTGCAGACCTGAGTAGTTATAACTACTCAGGTCTGCAATATACTTATGATACCCATTTAGAATTATAAAGATATCAGAATACCAATATGAGGAATTGAAGACATTTACATGCAAATTATGAAAAAATATTAAAAGTTTTACATACTATTTTATCAATCCTTTATAAACTACATTTATATAACTGCAAAATGTATTAAAATAGTTACATATTGTTTATTGTTATTACACTTTTTAAAAATACATTTTTAAATTTTACAGCCCAAATCCTGATAGTAGGGATACACAGACAACCTGCTTTTTTTTTATTTTAATAAAATTTTATTAGTTTCTTGTAAGTGCTTTCTGCAAGCACTCTTCTTCCTTCTGACATTTTAATATTGCTGATTAACATAGAAAGAAATGTTAAAATCATATTCATTTACAGCCAATATAAAGATAGAGGTACTTAAGAAATTAAATAAGCATAGCATTCATAAACAAAGCTGGACTGATAATGCTTAAGACTGAACTCAAACACTAACCTAGAGGACAGAAAGCTGCATACAAGTTTGCCCAGTATTATTTCCCATCCCTTAATTTCTACATCCTTCTCTCTCTAAACTCAGATTGTAGTATTTCTGAGCAAGAACCATATGAACCTTTGTAAAATGCACAAAGAAGTCATGGATAATTACTATAAATATTTTTTTAAGGAACTAAAACAACATACAACAAAAATAAAAATTCCCCTCGACTACTTTCTTAATGCATCTCAATCACGACTTGGAAAGAAGATAATCAAGCTTTCACATGAAAGAACTTCATGTAGGATAAAGAATTTTAAAATGCATAGTTTAAAGTATCTTAGTTCCTGCTTTTAAAATATTTCAAATTAGTTTTAAATGACAAGGTTAATATTCCATACCCAAAGCAAGTAACCTGAACATTGTTCAAATGGAAAATTAAAACTTCCAGGATCTAGTTTATATTAGTTACTGCTAAACTAATAGCCCTAATTTTTTTCAAGGACACATGAACAGAACTGAGAATAATACTGACAGGATTCGATACATCTTGGAAAGGAAAAAAAATATAATTCTTGTAAAAATTCAGACATATAAAGAAGTAACTGACATTGCCTATTCTATTGAATCACATTCTTAATGACAGCTACATTACCTATGAAAGAGGTTAAGGAAAACCATAGTGTTATACTAACAATTCAGTTGTCAAGCTGTTCTCCCTCACTTTATCTGCAAGAGACTGAAAAACTACACACATCTAAGAAAAACTACACAAACCTAAGAGTGCTGAATGCTTTTGAACACAGAGTAACAGAACTTTCCAGATTTGATTCAACAGCTATTTTGAAACAGAACCGTGGAGTCGTTTTGCTTCATTTGTTTGGGTTTTTTAAATAAAGAATGTCAAGACCACACCTTATTTAATTTACTTGGACAGCTGTTACACCAGATGGGTTTACAATCAAAAATCAGTGAAAAGAACCAAATAACAACTACCCTACTGTTGCAGGTAACTATAGCAGAATGATAAGATAACTGGAACTCCTCAGTCACAAGGATGGGTCTGGGCAGGAATTCCCTAAGTCAAGGGCTGTAACCCTGTTGTAGGGACACATTAGTCAGACTGAACGAAATGCTAATAGATTCTGCTCAGGAAGAGTCTGTGAGAGAGTCCCTGGTTTTGCCTCCCAACTTCCCAAACCCTTAACACATATCCTGGCTGCCTGATGTACATGCAGGCATTCTGCACAGTGTCATGAAAATTTCACAACTGGCCCGTGACGACCGAGCAGAGAGGCTAGGATGCAAAGTATAGAATTACAAGATTAATTCTTTTATTCATGTGTGTGAGGTATCCCATTCAAATTGGGGCACCCCGAACGCGGTTTTACACATGGTTTTTATACCTTTCAAGCATTCAGGTACAACATGATTTGACCAATCACTACTTAACACACATACTAATATTGTGCAAAGCAACTATAATTCTATGACATCATCATCCACTTGCTTCTTTCTTGATCTAGACGTCCCTGGAGTCAGTCTTGCTACAGTTACTTATCTATGATGCCAGATAATGGGAGGGCTTCAGAGAGGTGTTGGAGGGGCTAGGATGCTGGCGTTATCTCGGTAGTCCAGGGGTATCCTTTATTCTTCAGGGTGGGCACTGTCATCCTCCTCCTTACAATGAGCTGGGGTCCTTTAGTCATGCTGACTTAACCATGACTACACAGTATATAATGTAAACTATATATCTTAAGAAAGTTCATACAATATCATACTATAAAAACTAATTGGTAAAATAGATAGGGAATGAGATTCTTCCTAACGGTCCCTCCTTTTCTTTTGGCCGTCAGAGTTACACTATACTATTTATTATTTTAGTAGTAAGTCAAGTGCATAAGGTAATACAACACTGCAAACACATATATAATTACAAAGCAAAATAAGACAGTGAATACAACAACCAAAATCCTTTTAGTTCACAGTCCTATACCTAAGTCTGGGAGCCAAGAAGTTAACCATCCAAACAGATATATGGGAGATCCCAGTCTTACTTCATATAATATTTTTAAATGAGTCTTTATCTTGTTTATATCAGTTTCATTTTTTCTGGTGTTGATTTACATAAAACCAGCAGCTGTTATTCAATAATGCCCATACTCTGTCCTGTGCTGCTAATAGGTAGTCCAAGGCTAATCAATTCTGTATTACCATTTGAGATAATGATTTAATCTCTTCCTGTAAGGCTACTATACTATCTGCAGTTACATTAAGAGCTTTTGCTACTTCTGTTGATATGTTTACAATAGCTCTTTCTAGTTCAAAAATCCCTAACCATGGGATAAAAGCTCTTACAAACAGGTGGAACTGATAGAGAGAACTAACACTTAAGGGCTAATAGCAGGAGGGAACATGCTTAACGCAAAACATATATCTATAACCTTGTAGCCATTGCCTTGCTTAAGCCATATCTATAATTATAACCTTGGCCATCGTGTAAGACGTTTAATCAGGAAATAGCAGAGGGGAGTTGCAGAGAAGAACAGAACAATCATGGTCGGCCTTGCTAAAGAAACCGGCTGGAACTGACCTTGCGGTTGTGGAGTCTGATAAAAGAGAGACTGAGCCTACGCAGGAATAAAGAGTCACTTGCGGTGATGAAGAAGAGTGGGTTTGCCTTCATCCTCTCGACCCTCAACGACCACCACCAGAAGAAACCGCGCATGCTCGGTGGGGAGGAGATCACGGAAATGGCTCATTTGCATACGAAGCGGGATAGATAGTTAATATGTATAGGCGTATTGAGAAACCTTATGAATATGTAACACTGTGCTGCATAAATATGATACGAGCTGCTGCGTTAGGTGCGCACGAATTTGGTGGGATGACCCCCCGTGCTGCCCAGAGCTGAATAAAACATACCTACTTTACAACCTTGTGGTTGTGGAGTCTGATTTCCGCACGTCAGAACTTAGTGCCACATTCTGTCAGAGGGTTGTAATACTTTTTCCCATATATATCAGTAGTTATGAGCTACAGAAGCAGAAGAGATATTGGTTCTAACCTGCACGGATGGTATTAATACACTTAGAATACTCTTTTCAGCTCAGGTTGAGGGTAAATCCTCAAATGCCCTTTCTCCACATACCCAATATCATCCTGGTAGTTGATTAAATAGGGCAGTATAATCTTCAAATAAATCTGAGTCATGTAAACTATTTCCTGCAAAAGGGTTAGCATGTGCCAGATTTAGTTGTTTAGGTAAACCAGTAAAGCTTAGACCTGGATTAAAGGACTCAGAGCAATCAGGGTCCTACAGGCCTGTAGTGGTGTCCTGGTTTGAGGTAAAACAGGACCAATTTTGTTCATTAGCTTCGCTTCTTAGCTGGGCCTCTTTTAACTACTGAAATTAACAGCATATTGTGCAGACAATGTTCACTCTCTCAGAGTGATAAGACCGATGTTTATAGCTGATGTCCAGACATGGTATGCAGGGAGGCTCTTGCTTACACTTATTGTTCTAACACCCAAGGCCAACCGGCTGTGTTATTTGCCACGTTGGAGGGTCGGAAGCGGAAAAGCATAATGGGGTCCCACCTGCGGGGAGGAGCGGACAGGGCAGGTGACCCAAAACTGACCAACAGCGTATTCCATCCCATCTGCCTCATGCTCAGTATAAAAGCTGACGGAGCAAAGGGTCAGGGTTGCTTCTTTTTCGCCCTTCTTTTTTTTCCCTTCTTGCTTCAACGGCTGATGTCGGAGGAGGACTCTGTCTGTTCGTCTGCCTTTGATCCCAATCCTGAATCCAGATCCGGAATCCAGTTCCCGTCCGTCACTGAGTCCAGCCTGGGACTGCCCCAGTGCCAGCCGGTGTCGTGATTGTCATCTTGGGAGCTTGATACGGTTTTGTATATTTCTCATTATTTCTTTTATTTTATTATTAATACTTCATTAAAGTAGTTTAGATCCTTCTAAACTCGTAAGTCTCTTTTTCCTCCTCTGCCTCTCTCTTTGAAGAGGGGTAGAGGGGAGCATCTGTCGGTCCCATCTGGGGTCCCCTATGTCCCCAGTGGCCGATTTGGCCTAAACCACGACAAGTGGAAACCAAAATTTTATAATTATCTTTAGTTTGATTATGCCTTCCTACAGAATACCAAGTTAATCTATCTGCGAATATCCACATTGTCTCAGAGCCTGCAGGGCCTGATAAACTCCATCCAGGAACATATCTACAGCGTGATGTCTTATTATAGGTTTTATGTAAGGGCTTTTGGAGAATGTCCCTTCTGCACTCAGTGGATGTAGTATATAATAAGGTTTTGGAAGAATCTGTGGAGGAATACCGATTGCCTTTAGGCATAGGAACAAATCTATGGAATATTCAAGGCATAAGAGTCCCCTTTTCATCTATATGGTCCCAAGATCTGAATTGTTCATTTCCATTAATTCTATTAATTTTAAAGATATATCAGCATTTCCAATTCCCAGCCCCTACAAAGTGAGTATGCTTGTTAATAGGTTTGCTCTCCAAGCATACCCAGGGTCTCCTTTCAAACTAGTGACAAACCCTTCTTGGTGGAAGGGCAGTATCCTTCCTTTCTTTCGTGAAAATTCATAATGTATACACCCATCCTTTACCACTTAGTATTCAATGGGACAGAAACCCAGGAGAGTTGATTTCCAGTAGAAGATAGGCTTTTAATGCATATCAAACAGTTGGGCTTATTTGCCACTGCTGCTATAGTTTGAACTGTTGCTATGGCAGAATTATGTAATGAATCAATATTCTACCACAGGCTTATAAGAAAGGCTATCATATTAAAATCTAGGCTTCCGAATCACTATTAACAAGAAAAACAGACACAAATAGCAAAAATAATTATCCCTTGGTTGCACTCTATTTCTAAGTAAGGGTATGGTTCAGTCCATGTGCAATTCATAAGTATCAGATTACTTTCCACTTTCCTGTTGTAGAATTCTTATGCAAGATCAGTGATTTCAAAGCCAATCCGCTGGCTCTGTGTAAGTTCCCAGCTGCAGGTGAATCAGTCTCTGCAGTGGTGGATGTTCCCTTAGAGGCAGGAGGGCTTCCTGGTTCCACTTCTAGACCGGCTGCAACTTTTAGGTCTATTTTTCTTCCACCTTTACTGCTGACAAAGGTTAGCAATACCAAAAATGGTCCCTCCCACCAAGGAGATAAGTTATCCTTTCTTTTGTGTACTTTTACCCAAATATAATTCCCTAGATTGAAGGGGTGCAGAGCCCCTTCTAGAGGTACCAGTTGCATTAGCTGTGCATGGGCCTGATTGTATTTTAATAATTTATGAACCTTTAAAATATACTGGGTCACATTTTCATTTCCTGCTAATAAAATTACATGAGTAGGTACATCAGTTCTGGGGAGCTGCATCAGTCTTTCAATTAGTATTTCATAGGGAGACAGTTTTGTTGTTTGTTGAGGTCTTTGTTAAATATTCATTAAGGTTAAAGGTAGTGCATGCAAGACACGGTTACCTATTAGGCTGCAGCATAAATTCCTGTCATGAACCAATTCTACAGCACTGTCTGGGCTAGTTTTGCACTATAGGACTGAGAGGTTCTTTTGGGAAGCTCTTTGGTCGTATTGGGCATTCCCATTTCCAATGACCTTGTTGTCCACAATAATTACAACAGTCTCCTGTTCCTTGAGGCCCATTGCTCCTAAAATTTCCTCCTCTGCTTCTGCCTTGAAGACATCTACATCCCCGTTCCCTTTGTCTAGGATTGCTATTCGATGTTGCTGCCAATAGACTAGCTTTCTGTTCATGTTCTTTTCTTTTTTCTTCACCTGTCTTTAATTTCTTCTATTACACACAAACATGGCAATGCTGACTATTTAATCCAATCCTTTGCCCTGCCATCCAGGTATATGTTTAGAAAAAAAAATTTTAATATCTGAGGCTGACTGATATACAAAGAAAGATACCATTAAAGATTGATTTTCCTCCTTCTCAGGCCTGACCCCTCCAAACATTCTCACTTGTTTAACCAATTGGGCATAATATTCAGAAGGATGTTTAGCATTTCCTTCCTGGCATTCTTGGACCTTAGCTCAGTTTACAGCCTTCCTTCCTGTTAGTTCTAAGGATTTTAACAATTCCCCTCTTTGCAGCATATCTCTATCAGCTGGTAACTTTGGGGGACTGACCTGGGTCATTGGCTAGCCATGGGGTTCTGCCCTGTGCTTCCCCAGGCCATCTGTGATTTGTTTCCCATATTTTAATTTTTTTCCATCAGGAGTAAAGACACCCTCAAATAGTTGCTGCATGTCAGCCTATGTAGGGTTATAAATGCAAAAGATGCCACATATACTTTGCATCAACTTTTGCAGATCATCCCACAGTCTGGGCACTTGCTGTTGCCCCAAAACCAAATGAGCAGGTGCAAATGGCATGTGGACTGTTCCCACAGAAAACTGACTAGGTTCCAGTCCTGGCCCTATAATTTTTGTTGGAGAGGTGCTTACAAACCAGAAACCGTAGCAATAGTTGGAGCAGAAACCAGAGTAAGAGCAGAACTAAAGAGCAGTAGGATAGGCAAGTAGAGCTGAATGTGGAACGGCCCTGATTTTCCCATTCAGCCAGAGATTTTACTCAATTTCTGACCTGAAGGGGAAACTTCTCAGATTGCAACGGACAACAGAGCAGTGCAAGAAGCACCAGCAGCAGCAAGCAACAAGGAGGGACACCCAGACAAGGAGAGACTACAATTGAACAGGGGGTATTCCCCAAGCAACTGAGCCTGGACCCACTGATTGGATGAGCCAGCAAGGGGCGGAGTCCATTGCCGGGTCCTGACTAACCGAGCTTTCAAGCTTTTAATAGAACATGAAACTTTTAACATTGTAGGCCAAGGAAACTGCAATGCCTCTGACATCACCTTAAATTGCTCAGAGTAGCAGCTGTGCCTGAATACTGTAGCCCTCTTTGCCCTTGATCTTCAGAAGCTACAGAGTATCAGTATAAACATGATAACTACCTCTTTGTCTAAACAGAATGTGTAAGCCTCTACTCCTCATGAGATTGCAAGGCATTAGATAGTTTTAGGCCGCACCTTTATCTCGGGTACAGAGGCCGGGAAGGACACAAGAAGAGACAGCTGGCAGCTGGAAAAGGAGCCGAGAGTTGGAGTAACCATCAAGGACGGAATGATAACGGGACATTCCAAGATGTTTGCAACATAAAGGCAACATCAAAAGGAACCAATGGAAGACAAAGACGGGTCGCATAGACAGTTCGTGCCCGGGGGAATTAGCCAATTAACATTTAGCTAGTTGCGCAAACTAAGCTGATCTGTCTATAAAATCGGGCTTGTAGCGGAAATAAATGTTCGACTGTGCATCGCATCGGTGTGTCCTGTCGTTCCGGTCCTGCATGACTCACAGATCTCGGCGACGGCGGCAGTCCATATATATATATATATGAGCATATATATTTCCCAGTGGGCAGGTGCATGGCAGTAGGGTGACTACATGACAAAAAGTGGTGTCTTCTGCTTCTCCTGAGCTTCTAGCACCTGGTAGAACCAATGCAGCCACATAGACAGAGCTCCTGTCAAAGCATGTGACCACACAGGTTTCCAGCTGTGGGGTGTGTGCAGGGATATTCCTGGAGATGGAGCGTGATAGCAAGCAAGCCTGTGGGATGTGTGACCAGGCAGATGAATTGCTCTGCCCGGTGGCCGAGCTGCAGGAGGAGGTGGGCAGTCTGAGGAGTGTTTGAGAGTCTGAGAAGGAGATTGACCAATAGAGCTGTGCTCTGCCATCTCTGATACACATAAGCCAACTCACTACAGAGGCAGGTCTAGGATCTGTTTGGTGCCAGGAGGAAGGCACAGTTACGAGGGATGGGGACGGGTGGAAGAAGGTTACAGCATGGAGCTGTAAGAGAAACCACTCCTTACCCTCTAAGATAAACTTACAGAATAGTTATGAGGCCCTGGGTATGGTAGATGAAGCACATAATGAGTCAGGAGGAACCTAGGCAAGCAGTCTTGCCAAGGTCAGATAGACCAATGCATTGCAACAAGACCTGCATTAAGACCAGCACCGAGAAAAAATAACAGCGAGTTATGGTCATCAGTGACTCCCTCCTCTGTGGAACAGAAGCATCCATTTGCACACCAGACTGTCTTTTCAGGGAAGTTTGCTGCCTCCCTGGGGCCAGAATTAGGGATGTCACCAGACAACTGAAAGCTTAGTACAAATTCAGACTACTATCCACTCCCGCTCTTTTATGTGGGTACTAACGATGTTGCAACAAAAAGTCTAAGGTCAATCAAAATAGATTTCAGGACCCTGGGAAAAATGCTAAAAAATTCAGAAGCACAAGTAGTGTTTTCCTCGATCCTCAGTAATAGAGACCTTGGAAAAAACAGATGAGCCCAAGATATCAATACCTGGCTCCAGTACTGGTGCCTCCACCAAAACTTTGGTGTTTATATCCACGAAAGCGTATTCAAGACACAAGGAATGCTGGGGCCTGACAGGATCCACCTGTCCCAATGGGGAAAATACGTCTTTGGGCATAAGCTGGCAGGACTGATCAAGAGGGTATTAAACTAGTGTCGTGGTTTGGGCCAAACCGGCCACTCCGACAGATGCTCTCCCCTACCTCTCTTCAGAGAGAGGCAGGAGACAGAGAGAGAGAGACTTCTGAGTTTATAAGAAACTAAACTAATTTAATGAAACATTGATAATAAAATCATATCATCATAGAATCATAGAATGGTTTAGGTTGCAAAGGACCTTGAAGATCATCGAGTTCCAAACCCCCTGCCATAGGCAGGGACACCTCCCACTAGACCAGGTTGCCCAAGGCCACGTCCAGCCTGGCCTTGAACACCTCCACGGACGGGGGTTCAACAACTTCTCTGGGCAACCTGTTCCAGTGCCTTACCACCCTTAAAGTGAAAAACTTCTTCCTAATGTTTAATCTAAACCTGCCCTCTTCCAGCGTAAAGCCATGCCCCCTCGTCCTATCACTACATGCCCTAGTAAAAAGTCCTTCCCCAGCTCTCCTGTAGGCCCCCTTTAGGTACTGGAAGGCCGCAATAAGATCTCCCCGGAGCCTTCTCTTCTCCAGGCTGAACAGCCCCAACTCTCTCAGCCTCTCCTCATAGGAGAGGTGCTCCAGCCCTCTGATCATCCTCGTGGCTCTCCTCTGGACACACTCCAGCAGGTCCATGTCCTTCTTATGTTGGGGGCTCCACAGCTGGATGCAGTACTCCAGGTGGGGTCTCACGAGAGCGGAGTAGAGGGGCAGAATCACCTCCCTTGACCTGCTGGCCACACATCTTTTGATGCAGCCCAGGGTACGATTGGCCTTCTGGGCTGCGATCGCACATTGCTGGCTCATGTCGAGCTTCTCGTCAATCAGCACCCCCAGGTCCTTCTCCACAGGGCTGCTCTCCAGCCATTCCCCGCCCAGCCTGTATTTGTGCTTGGGATTGCCCCGACCCAGATGTAGGACCTTGCACTTGGCCTTGTTGAACTGCATGAGGTTGGCATGGGCCCACCTCTCCAGCCTGTCCAGGTCCCTCTGGATGTCATCCCTCCCCTCCAGCGTGTCTGCCTCAGCAAACAGCTTGGTATCATCAGCAAACTTGCTGAGGGTGCACTCTACCCCACTGTCCATGTCGCTGACAAAGATGTTGAATAGTACAGGTCCCGGTACCGACCCCTGAGGAATGCCACTCGTCACTGCTCTCCACTTGGACACCGAGCCGTTGACCGCAACTCTTTGAGTGCGACCGTCCAGCCAGTTCTTTATCCACCGAGTGGTCCATTTATCGAATCCATGTCTCTTCAATTTAGAGACCAGGATATCGTGTGGGACAGTGTCAAACGCTTTGCACAAGTCCAAGTAAAAAAAAAAAAGGAAATAATGAAATATATACAAAACCATATCAAGCTCCCAGGATGACAATTGCATCACCAGCAGGCACTGGGGAAGTCCCAGACTGGACTCAGTGACAGATGGGAACTGGATTCCAGGTCTGGATTCAGGATCGGGATCAAAGGCAGATGAACAGACAGAGTCCTCCTCAGACACCAGCCACTGAAGGAAGAGGGCTGACCCTTTGGTCCCTCAGCTTTTATCCTGAGCATGAGGCAGATGGGATGGAACACCCTGTTGGTCAGTTTTGGGTCACCTGTCCTGTCTGCTCCTCCCCACAGATGCGATCCCTCTACGCTTTTCCACTTCCGACCCTCCAACAGAGCAAATAAGAAAGTTAGCTGGCCTTGGGTGTTATTGCAGTAAGCATAAGCAAGGGCCCCTCTGCATACCATTCCTTGGCATCAACTATAAACATAGGTCTTATCAGTCTGAGAGCGAACACTTTCTGCACAATATGCTGTTAATTTCAGTAGTTACAGAGGCCTAGCTAAGAAGCAAAGTTATTGAACAAAATTGGTCCCGTTTTACCTCAAACCAGGACAACTAGAATCGATGGGGGAAGGGGATACCAACAGGATTGCCAAAGGTAAGCCAAGGCTTGGAATGGTATCACCTGAGGGTGGCAATGCTAGTGGGAACACTCGTGATGCTCCTGGGAGCACAGAGGGCTCAGGAACGTATCTGAAATACTTGTACACCAACACACGCAGTATGAGAAACAGGATGAACTGGAAGCATTGTTTAGTTCCGAGAACTAAGATATCACTGGTATTAGCAACGCTCGATGGAATGAGTCCCACAATCGGATTGCTGGGATGGAGGGCTACAGGCTGTTCAGGAGGTACAGACAGGTCAGGCGAGGCGGAGGAGTGGCACTATATGTAAGGGAGATGTTTGATTGTACAGCCCTTAGAGCTAGGGATGATGCAGTCAAGAGGAGAATGGAAAACAAGGGAGATGTTGTAGTGGTTGTCTACTATCAATCGCCCAGCCAGGATGACAGCACTGATGAGTTATTCTATCGGCAATTAGGAGAAATCTCTGGATCAGTAGCCCTTGTCCTTATGGGAGATTTCAACTTCCCAGACATCAACTGCTGAGACAAGCAGGTCTGGGAAATTCCTGAAGTTTGTTGAAGATAACTTCTTGTCACAAGTACTCAGGGAGCCAACTAGTAAATATGCCCTCCTAGACTTGTCGTTTGTGAATAGAGAAGGACTCGTGGGAGATGCGATGGTAGGTGGCTGTCTTGGCCACAGTGATCACAAAATGGTTGAGTTTAAAATTTTCAGTGTAATGAAAAAAAAGGACAGCAGAGTTGCTACCCTGGATTTCAAGAGAGCAAACTTGGGAGCTACTCAGGGAGCTAGTTAGTTAGCAGCGTCCCCTAGGAATCTGCTTTTGAGGGCTTAGGAGTCCACAAGTGCTGGTCAGTCTTTAAGAACCACCTTTTAGGAGCACAGGAGCAGGCAATCCCATTGTTTCAAAAGTCAAGCAAGTGGGGCAGAAGACTAGCTTGCCTTCACAGAGAACTCCTTGTGGAGCTCAAGAGGAAAAAGAAATGGTGTGATCTCTGGAAGCAAGGTCAGGCTTCACAGGAAGATTACAGAGCTGTGGTTCATATACACAGGGAGAAGAAACAAAAGGCCAAAGCTCAGTTAGAGTTGAAACTGGCCAGTGTTCCGTCAGATAACAAGGAAAGGCTTTTTTAAGTACATTAATAGCAAGAGGAAGTCTAAAGAAAACATTGGACCAATACTTGTTGAAGATGGTCACCTGACAAATAGGGATGAAGGAAAAGTAGAGGCATTCAATGTGTTTGGGGTTTTTTTGCCTCAGTCTTTAATAATATTGATAGACCTTGGGCTGCCTGGTCCTCTGAGTCAGAGGACTACAACTGTGGGAACAGTGCCTTTCCATTTGTGGACACTGAAATTATAGGGGACCAGCTGTATCAGCTGAATGTTCATCAGTCCATGGGGCCTGATGGGATTCATCCCAGAGTACTGAAGGAGCTAGCAGATGTTACAGCAGGACCCCTCTCAATCATCTACCAAAGGTCTTGGGAGTCTGGGGAGGTCCCTGCTGACTGGAAGCTAGCCAATGTTATTCCAATCTACAAAAAGGGCGTGAGAGAAGACCCAGGAAACTACAGACCTGTTAGTCTAACCTCAGTTCCTGGAAAAATTATGGAGAAGATTATACTGGGTGCTGTTGAAAGGCATTTAAAGGACAATGCAATCATCAGGTACAGTCAACATGGGTTCACAAAGAGAAAGTCCTGTTTAACTAATGTGATATCCTTCTATGATAAGGTCACCCACCTAGTGGATGAAGGTAAGGCGGTGGATGTAGTTTTTCTGGATTTTAGTAAGGCTTTTGATACTGTCTCTGTTAGAGGGGCTAGGATGCTGGTGTTATCTCGGTAGTTCACAGTTATCCTCTATTCTTCGGGGTGCAAGGAGGAGGACGACAGCCCCCTAACAAGCTGGGGTCCTTTAGTCATACTTAAACACAGCTATGCAGTATACAATGTAAACTATATATCTTAAGAAAGTTCATACAATTTCATACTGTAAGGACTAATTGATACAATAGTTAGGGAACGAGATTTTCCTAAGAACAGCTTCCCTTTTTTCCACCACCATGTGTGTCCATGCACTGGGTCTGTCCAGTTTATGAAATTAAATTTGTAAAAGTATAATTAATTCAGTCGTTATAAAAAGTATTTTTATTTGTAAATGCTTTTTCTAATGGTATGAATCAGATTATTCTCACCTGTTGCTGATCATGATTTTGAAAAAAAGAAAAAACTCTAAGTAATGAGAGATATTCCATACTTGTCATACACAGACTCTACACTGAGAATTGTATGATACCAAGCTGAAGCACATACGGTTCCCTCCCTAGAGCAATACAGCCAAATTCTGGGATGTTTTACGAGCAGATAGGTCAAACAGGTGCTATGCTTGCGTAGATAAAAGGAAGTTTTGAGACACAGTAGCCTTGAATAGAGTGGATAAGGAGTATATGCTAGAATGAGCTAGTTTTGTGTAATTAAGTGCCATCTAATTAGGCCAAAGGACAAACTGAGCATGCGCAAAGACAGAGTTCAATCAGCAGACACAGTGGGGAAGACTGTCGACGACCACCAGAGAGCCCTGGAAGACCACCAATAGATATAAATGCGCACGTGCCAGGGACATTTACATATATTAATGAGTTATGGAAATAGTATGAATATGTCAATCATTTCTCGGAAATCTAATGAATATGTATATTTTGACTGCATATAATCTTTGTAGTTGAGCACGTGGGTGCGCACACTAGGTGGAGCGATCCCCTGTGCGTCCAGCGCCGCAATAAAGAATGCCTGCTTTCTAAAACTCCAAACTGAGTCTGAGAGAGTTATCTTTTTGCCGACTTACAGTAACATGTACATAATCTGTTCAGACCTTAAATCTAATGAATTTTAGGTAATTATAAAAATCTCCACAACACACTTTTGCTCTTTTAGGAAACTAGCATGCCTTGCTATCAATGCTATTAATTCTTGCAACTTTTACAGAAGGTACACTTTAAATGCATTTTACTCTGTTCAAAGAGAACAAAACCAGCATCTACACAAAGTCAAGATATTCTTTATTTAACAGATATAATAACGACCCCTTCTGTACTCAAAGTGTTGTTACTAGTACAAAACAGAAGTAAAAGGACTTTAAGTAAAGAACTCCAGAGAGTTCTGAGAATATAATCTCCAAGCACCAAAATCAAACACCAGCTGCACAATCACTCTGCAATCACCCATTATTTAATTTCATGTTAGTAGTCCAGGAAGAGGAAATCTGGAGTACGGATACATTAACTACGTCTACACTGTTTTGCAGAAATAATTATGAAGGTCAAGCAAAAGTCAAGTTTCCTGAGTTAGATGTTGCCTGACTCATGGAAAACAGCAAGGGTACACCTACATTAGCATTTTAGTTTGGATCAGTTTGAAGCCAGTCTCACAAGTGCCCCCACTAACTGTACTTTGGTTCAGATTGTTGAGTGATTTCAAAACGTAAACTAAAATCCTCTCAGATCAAACTAAGTGAGCAATTACGCTGTCCTGATTTGAGGTAAAACAGAACCAAGTTTCTGTTCAGTAATTTTACTTTGCAGCTAAGCCTCTTCTAACTAACTGAACTCTCTGAAATTAACAGCGTATTGTCCAGACACTGTCAGCTTCCAGCAGAGATAAGGCCTGATGTTTGTAATTAATACCAAGGAATGGTATGCAGAGAGGCTCCTGCTTATACTGATTGCTATAACAACCAAGGTCAGCTAACTTTGTTATTTGTCCCATTGGGGGGTTGGAAGTGGAAAAGCGTAGACGGGTCCCACCTGCGGGGAGGAGCGGACAGGACAGGTGACCCAAAACTGACCAACAGGGTATTCCATCCCATCTGCCTCATGCTCAGGATAAAAGCTGAGGGACCAAAGGGTCAGCCCTCTTTCTTCAATGGCTGGCGTCTGAAGAGGACTCTGTCTGTTCATATGCCTTTCATCCTGATCTGTGCGTTCCTGAATCCAGTTCCTGAGTTCAGCTCCCGTCCGTTGCTGAGTCCAGTCTGGGACTTTCCCAGTGCCTGCCGGTGACGTGATCATCATCCTGGGAGCTTGATACTGGTTTTGTATATATTGTATATGTTTCATTATTTTATTTTTTATATTATTATCTTTTCTTTTTATTATTTTATTATTAATATTTCATTAAAGTAGTTTAGTTTCTTTTAAACTCATAAGTCTCTTTCTCCCTCATCCTTCTCTCCCTGAAGGGAGATGCTTTCCCTTCTTTGAAGGGGAGAGAAGTAAGAGAGAATCTGTCATTTGTTTCAGTGGCCGGTTCGGCCCAAACCACAACAGATTTTTGGTGCCCAACGTGGGGCTCGACCGGGGCTCTGACAGATTGCCCAAATAGTTCAAATTCCAGCTTACTCAGTTGAGAGAGTATTGGATTTTTTTTTTTCTATGAGAGTCTTAAGGGGTTGGAAATTAAACCAGAGAGCTCACATCATGTCATTCTTAAGCAAAATGTTATATCATTTTAGAGAGCTTTGTTTAAAGTTAATTGATGCAACCCTGCTTAACCTGCCAAATGTGTTGTATAGTTTATTTGCTCTTTGTGTTGGTATGCGGCGTTTTAAACGTGCTATTCTGATGTGGGTTTTGATGCACATCTATAATATGATAAATTGGATAATGTTTTTACCTGCATATCTCAGGCATCATGTAATGGATTCTATTACTAATTACACTTTTGATTTTACCTTGGGAAAGTTTACTTCGCCCTTTAATGCTTATGCCAAATTGACACCATCAGAGCTAGGGGATGGAAACCTTTTGGATTTTGGAAATGATTGTTACTTTCTTAAAATCATTATTTTCTTTGTTGATTATCCTGAATGTATTGCAGGGGTGGTTTCATATTAAATCCTGGTTCAGGAGTAGGTGTATGATACACACTGCTGCTACTCCCACTCCGCCGCCCGTACCGGCACAAGCCACTCCAGCTTCAACAATGAACACCACCACTACTTCAAATCTGACAACGACCACTGCCACTGTTCCAGTTGCTTTGACAACGACCACTGCCAATATTCCAGCCTCGACAATGAGCACCATCACTACTCCAGCTGCTTCAATGAGTACCACTGCTACTCAAACTCCATCAGTATCAGTACAAGTTGCCTTGGTGACCAGGAAGCAGAAAAGGAGGTCACCTCATTCCCCTACCCCTTACAACAAAGACCAGCTCAAGCCAGATAGCATAGGAGAGAATTCTTCTGACGAAGATCAAGGAAACGGTCCTTCTAATGCAGACAAAGGAAAGGGTCTTTCTAAAGCAGATCAGGGAGAGGGTTCTTCTCAGGCAGCGTCAACACAGGAGGAGGAATCAGACACAGAGATAATCGTTAAATCCTTATCTATGAAGGACTTGCAAAATATGAGAAAGGACTTTAGCCATTGTGAAGGTGAGACACATATCTCCTGGTTGCTCCGATGCTGGGACAACGGGGCAGATACCATAGACTTAGAAGGTAGAGAAGCTAAGCAGTTGAGAAACCTGGCCAGAGATGGAGGTATTGATAAAGGGGTTGGGAGAAATTCACACACTCGGTCTCTGGAGGCAACTCGTGTCAGCTGTAAAGGGCAGGTACCCCTTAAAGGATGATATCAAATGCTGTCCAAGCAAATGGACCACCATAGAGAAAGGTATTAAGTACCTGAGAGAACTGGCTGTGCAAGAGGTGATTTGTGGTGACTGGCGAGTGAATGTAGACCCTGATGAAATGCCATGCAAACGATCTATGCTGCAGAAGTTTGTGCAGAGTGCACCACCGATGTATTCCCACGCATTGTCAACAATGGTCTGGGGAGGATCTGATGCTGACACACCAACTGTAAATGAAGTGGCTAACAGAGTACGACAGTATGAAGACAGTCTCTCTCGTCCCCTCACTGTGGCAGCCGTGGAAAAACTGGCTGAGAAAATGGAGAAAATGACCAAGAAAATGGCGTAGCGAAACAAGAAAACGATTGAGAAAATTACTAAGAAAATGGCTGAGCAAAACGAGAAAATGACTGAGAAAATGGCTAAGAAAAATGATAAACTGTTTGATAAACTGTTCGGGATGGAGGAAAGATCCCACTCTTCCCCTGCATGGACCCATGTCGCAGACGTTAGGAGAAGATGCCCTCCTACAAGACCAACTCAAGAGAAACAAAACCCGCTCCGAGATATCCTGTGCCTCTGCGACTATGGAGAGAACATGAGGAAGTGGGATGGACAACCTACCTCAGTCCTACAGGCACGAGTACATGAGTTGCAAGGTGAAATAGAAAGAAGAAGGAATTCTTCCAGGAGGATGGCTGCTCCGGCCTATGGTGAGCAATCCTTCAGTCCAAGTAGGAACTCATCTGCTAATCGTAGGTACTACGCTCAAGATTAGAGGGGCGCTGCCTACAGCCAGGAGGAGGAGGAGAGGGACAACCAAATTTATTGGACTGTGTGGATTCAATGGCCTGGCACGTTAGAGCCACAAAAGTATAAAGCCGTGGACACTGGTGCACAGTGTACCCTATTGCCATCAAATCATAAAGGGGCAGAATCTGTCACTATTTCTGGAGTGACAGGCGGATCTCAAGAACTGACTGTATTGCAGGCCGAAGTGAGTCTAACTGGGAATAAATGGGAGAAACACCCCATTGTGACTGGCCCAGATGCTCCC
Source organism: Pluvialis apricaria (assembly GCA_017639485.1). Taxonomy (NCBI): domain Eukaryota; kingdom Metazoa; phylum Chordata; class Aves; order Charadriiformes; family Charadriidae; genus Pluvialis; species Pluvialis apricaria. The sequence goes on from CM030043.1 coordinate 13,483,421, forward strand.
TGCATCCTTGGCATAGACAACCTCAAGAGAGGGTATTTTAAAGACCCAAAAGGGTATTGGTGGGCTTTTGGTATAGCAGCTGTAGAGACTGAGGATGTTACACGGCTGTCTACCTTACCTGGTCTTTCAGATGACCCTTCTGTTGTGGGACTGCTGAGGGTTAAAGATCAGCAGGTGCCAATTGCTACTGCCACAGGTGCATCGACGACAGTATCGGACCAACCGAGACTCCCTGATTCCCATCCATAACCTGATTCAAGGGCTAGAGAGCCAAGGAGTGATCAGCAAGACTCGCCCACCCTTCAACAGCCCTATATGGCCAGTGTGAAAGTCTGATGGAGACCAGAGACTAACAGTAGACTATCGTGGCCTGAATGAAGTCACACCACCACTGAGTGCTGCTGTGCCAGACATGCTAGAACTTCAGTATGAACTAGAGTCAAAGGCAGCCAAATGGTATGCAACAATTGACATTGCTAATGCCTTTTTCTCTATTCCTTTAGCAGCAGAGTGCAGGCCACAGTTTGCTTTCACCTGGAGGGGTGTCCAGTACACCTGGAATCGACTGCCCCTGGGGTGGAAACACAGCCCTACTGTTTGCCATGAGCTGATCCAGACTGCACTGGAGAAGGGTGAAGCTCCAGAACACCTGCAATATATCGATGACATCGTTGTGTGGGGTAACACAGCAGAAGTTTTCAAGAAAGGTAAGAAAATAATCAAGATTCTTTTGAAAGCAGGTTTTGCTGTCAAGGGACCTGCACAAGAGATCCAGTTCTTGGGAATTAAGTGGCAAGATGGGCGTCGTCAGATTCCAATGGACATGATTAACAAAATAACATCTATGTCCCCACCTACTAACAAAAAGGAAACACAAGCCTTTTTAGGCATTGTGGGTTTCTGGAGAATGCATGTTCCAGGTTATAGTCAGATTGTGAAACCTCTCTATGAAGTGACTCGAAAGAAAAATGAGTTTATGTGGGGCCCTGAGCAACGACAAGCCTTTGAGCAAATTAAACAAGAGATTGTGCATGCAGTAGCCCTTGGACCAGTCCGAACAGGATGGGACATTAAAAACGTGCTCTACACCACAGCCGGGGACAATGGCCCTACCTGGAGCCTCTGGCACAAAGCACCAGGGGACACTCGACCCCTAGGATTTTGGAGTCGAGGATACAAAGGCTCCGAGGCCAACTATACTCCAACTGAGAAAAAAAAACCTTAGCAGCACATGAAGGATTTAGAGCTGCTTCGGAAGCGGTTTTTACTGAAGCATAGCTCCTCCTGGCACCCCAATTACCAGTACTGGGCTGGATGTTCAAGGGTAAGGTTCCTTCCACTCATCATGCCACCGATGCTACCTGGGGTAAATGGATTGCCTTGATCACACAGCGGGCTCGAATAGGAAACCCCAAACATCCAGGAATCATAGAAGTGATCACAAACTGGCCAGAAGGCAAAGACTTCAGAACGCCACCAGAAGAGGTGGTGACACATGCTGAAGAAGCCCCACTGTATAATGAACTCTGAACATGAGCCAGCAGTGTGCCCAGGTGGCCAAGAAGGCCAATGGCATCCTGGCCTGCATCAGGAATAGTGTAGCCAGCAGGGCTAGAGAAGTGATTGTCCCACTGTACTCAGCACTGGTGAGGCTGCACCTTGAGTACTGTGTTCAATTTTGGGCACCACACTATAAGAAGGACATTGGAGTGCTGGAGAGGGTCCAGAGGAGGGCAATGAAGCTGGTGAAGGGTCTTGAGAATAAGTCTTATGAGGAGTGGCTGAGGGAAGTGGGGTGGTTTAGTCTGAAGAAAAGGAGGCTGAGGGGAGACCTTATTGCTCTCTACAACTACCTGAAAGGAGGTTGTAGAGAGGTGGGCATTAGTCTCTTCTCACAAGTTACAACCGATAGGACAAGAGGAAATGGCATCAAGCTGCGCCAGGGGAGGTTTAGGTTAGACATTATGGAAAAACTTCTACACTGAAAGGGTTATCAAAGACTGGAACAGGCTGCCCAGGGAAGTGGTTGAATCGCCATCCTTGGATGTATTTAAAAGCCGTCTAGATATGGTGCTCAGGGACATGGTTTAGAAGTGGGCCTGGTAGAGTTAGATAACGGTTGGACTTGATGATCTTAAAGGTCTTTTCCAGCCATAATGATTCTATGATAATGAGAAACAGTATGCTCTGTTTACTGATGGATCTTGTCATATTGTAGGAAAGCATCGAAGGTGGAAAGCTGCTGTGTGGAGTCCTACACAATGAGTAGCAGAAGTGGCTGAAGGAGAAGGTGAATCGAGTCAATTTGCAGAGGTAAAAGCCATCCAGCTGACTTTAGATGTTGCTGAACAAGAAAAGTGGCAAGTACTCTATCTCTATACTGATTCATGGATGGTGGCAAATGCTCTTTCGGGGTGGTTACAGCAGTGGAAGCAGAGCAACTGGCAGCACAGAGATAAACCCATCTGGGCTGCTGAATTGCAGCAAGATATTGCTGACTGGCTAGGGAAACTAGTCACAAAAGTACATCCTGTAGAATCATAGAATCACAGAATTGTCTAGGTTGGAAGGGACCTTTAAGATCATATAGTCCAACCATCAACCTAACGCTGCAAAAACCACTACTATACCACGTCTCTAAGCACCACGTCTACACATCTTTTAAATACCTCCAGGGATGGAGACTCAACCATTTCCCTGGGCAGCCTGTTCCAATGCTTGACAACCCTATTGATGAAGAAATTTTTCCTAATATCCAATCCAAACCTCCCCTGGCACAACTTGAGGCCATTTCCTCTTGTCCTATCGCTTGGACAAGATCCAGCCTGTCCAGATCCCTCTGTAGAGCCTTCCTAGGAGGAGGGGAAGAGTGTTATTCCCAGTAAGAAGAGTAACAAAATATATGCTTCTCTACTTGTATTACACGGAACTAGAGGGGAGATGAGCAAAAGAGAAATATGCAGACAATTTCATCATTTATTCTGGTAACTGCATCCTTTTTTTTTTTTTTTTTTCCCATTCAGAAGATCATTTTGGCCAAGCTAAACATCTAGTGAATTTGCCAAATTCATACACAGTTAATAAATGACTTGGTCCTCATCCAAACACTCTTGCCCACAAGCAGCATGTATTGTGCCAATGGATTAGATTCCTGGGTGGGAATGTTCCTATTTCAGGTCTCTGAAAAATGTTAGCTTTCTTTCCAAACTGTTTTAATATTGAGACTTTCAAATTCCATGAGTTCTTTGAAAGTCTATTTTAATACAAACAACAAAATCTACTAGAAAATAAATATTTGTCAAATATATGTTTAGAAACACAGAAACTTACTCAACATGCCAAACAATTTTAAACACAGAGCATAGGAAAATAAGTGGTTACTTTTCCTTTCAGAAATTAGTGATTCCAGATGCACTGTCCTGTGTCCCCCACCCTCAAATTCTGATTCTTTTGGCTATTCAGGATCCACGCTGATGCCCTAAGTGTTCTTACATGTCCCCTCAAGCAGCGTAATGAATAGGGCAGTTTTGATTATTAATCATTTTGCTAATAATGAAGCCAGATGTTATCTGACCATGTATCTACAGATAATTTTCTCAGCAGCACAAATCTTCACCCCCTTAATTGTGACAGTAACACTGCTTGTGTAGTGTTTCATAACCAGATCAGTGAACTCATCTCAAATTAAAATATCGCTCCTCTCCCTTTTTTTCCCAAGGTTATTTTAAACAAAGATCAGTTCACTGCGTAAGCTGTCATTATCCTTGAGAAAAAAAGAAAAAAAAAAAAATCAAAAAAAAACATCACCTTAGAATACACAATAGTTGGAAAGGATCACAGATCATAAAACATGTACTAACCACACTGAAGAACTCCAGTTGCTATAAATTAATACTCCTTGTTCTAAGTGACCTGGAGTTCATTTAAAGCTTAACTGAAAGCCCCAAGTACACTTAAAGATTTTACTATCACGTGGTAGAACACAGCACTGGAAAGAACACAAACAAGTACACTGTTTTGTTAAGATAGACATCAAAGACTACTGCAAGGTACTTACTCTGAATAAGAACCAAGGTGCCCTGTCCCTATGAAATACCATACATTGAGAACTCTGTTCCACTAATCTTGCTAATACTCTAGGAACTATGAAGAAAGACCATTTCAATGGAAAACTGGAAGGGAATATAGCTATTAGTTCAAATGGCAGACACATTAGATTCTTAAACACTGAAATGAGCAAGTGGGAAGAGATTCCTAAATTAAGGGAAAATATTCTCATACAACTCTTCACAAATCTAGATTTTATGAGGAAGCAAACATGATTAGTGATCCTGACTAGGAAAATGAAAAAATGGAGTGTCTACTGAATGAGGATCAGAACAGACTCATGGGAAATTGCTTCAATTTTATTGATAGGACTAAAAGAAAGCAATCTAGACATAGTACCTTAGAGGAAAAGCGCTTTCAGCTCTTGATTGCTAAAGTTTTACTAAACACCAGGAAAGGCCCTTTAGAGCAGGGGTTTCTAAAGTGCTACCCACCAAGCTTTTGTACTATGGTTCCAGCGGGCTCCAAGACGGACCCACTGCTGGCCAAAGCTGAGCCAATCAGCAACATTGGTAGTGCCTCTGTGATAACATATTTAAGAAAGGGTAAAAACAAATGCTGCACAGCAGCTGTGAGAGAGAGAGGAGTGATAAAATGTGAGAGAAACAACTCTGCAGACACCAAGGTCAGTGAAAGAGGGGAAGGAGGTGCTCCAGGCGCCGGAGCAGAGATTCCCCTGCAGCCCACGGAGAAGACCATGGTGAAGCAGGCTGTCCCCTGCAGCCCACGGAGGACCCCACAGCAGGTAGATATGCCCTGAAGGAAGCTGCAGCCCATGGAGAGGGCACACTGGAGGCAGGCTCCTGGCAGGAATTGCGGCCTGTGGAAAGGAACACACACAGGAGCAGGTTTTCTGGCAGGATCTGTGACCCTGTAGGGGACCCACACTGGAGCAGTCTGTTCCTGAAGGACTGTATCCCTTGGAAAAGGACCCACGTTGGAGCAGTTCATGAAGAACTGTGTCCCGTGGGAGGACCCCATGCTGGAGGAGGGGAAGAGTGGGAGGAAGAAGGAGCAGCAGAGACAAAGTGTTATGATCTGACCGCAACCCTCATTCCCCATCCCCATGCGCCACTTGAAGTGGGGGGAGGAGACAGAGAAGTTGGGAGTGAAGTTGAGCCTGGGAAGAAAGGAGGGATGGGGGGAAGGTTTTTTTAGTTTTGTTTTTATTTGTCACTATCCTACTCTGGTATTAATTGGTAGTAAAATAAATTTATTTTCCCCAAGTCGCCGAGGAGACCAGCTCCAGTGCAGGTAAGGCCGCACTGGGGAAGGGGATCGCGGCGGATAAAGCCGGCAAAGGGCTCTTTTTTGGGGGCTTTCGAAGCCGGGAAAAGCGGCTAGCTTGTGATGGAACCCGCAGCTCGGGGGTGGGCTGCTGAGGTGGCAGGGGCGGAGCCAACACCCCGCGGCAGTTCTAAACGGGTGGTCCCGGAGGGAGGGCAGCGGTCGGCCGCTACACACCCAGCACGCGGGCAGCCAGTGGGCGTCTCCCAGGGCATCACCGTGGTGGGAGCCGGTGAACAGGGTGCAGCATCTCGCACGGTAGGTCACTGAAAGCCTTGCGTCTAAGCTGAGCACAAGCTGGGCGAGAGCAAGCAGAGGAACATCGGCGTGCAGGGGCACGGGCTCAGGGCGTGCGGGAAGCTGACAGCAGAGATTCATCACCTCCCGGCACAAGAGAAGAACATGGCCGCAAAACGGTCAAAAGCCGCTGCAAGAAAGAATGTGGGAACTCAGACTGAGCTCCCGCGCAAGCATGTGGCTGTGCAGGTCTCGGGCTGCAACGAATGCCTGAGCCTGGCACTGCTCTCACAGGGAGCCAGAGACACTGCCTGTGTATGGTGTGATCGAGTAAATGATCTGCTCAGGCAGGTGGCTGAACTGAGGGAAGAGGTAGAAAAGCTAAGAAGTATTAGAGACTGTGAAAATGAAATAGATTGGTGGAGCCATACCCTGAGGCAAAGGCAGCAGGAAGAGGCCCTATCAGAAGTGGATGATCCCCTTCCCTCCTGTCACCAGGCAGAAGGAGGGGACTTAAGAGATAAGGGGGAACGGAGTCAGATCCCTCCTCGGAGAGGCAAGCAAAACCCCTCACGGCCCCCCCCACCATCCCAATTGCCCTTGCATAATAGGTATGGGGCTTTGGAAATCAAGGACCAGGCGACTGAGGATGGAGAAGATGATCCATCCAGTGAGTTGCCCAGGGCTAGTCACTCACCCCCACGCCTCAGGACTTCCTCAACCAAGAAAAAAGGAAAGGTAATTGTAGTAGGTGACTCCCTTCTGAGGGGAACAGAGGGCCCTATTTGTAGACCGGACCCATCCCACAGGGAAGTCACCTGCCTCCCTGGGGCCAGAATTAAGGACATATGGAGAAAACTCCCTTCCGTGGTTCAGACATCAGAGTATTACCCGCTACTGGTATTTCAGGTAGGTGGTGATGAGGTAGGTACCAGAAGTCTAAGGGCAATGAAGAAAGACTTCAGGGCCCTGGGACGGCTGCTTAAGGGATCAGGAGCACAAGTAGTTTTTGCTTCTATCCCAACAGTTGCTAAGAACGATGAGAAGATTAACAGGAAGTGCCAGCTGATCAATGCCTGGCTCAGGGAGTGGTGTTATTGGCAGGACTTTGGGTTCTTTGATCATGGGCTGCTTTTCAGGAAACCAGGCCTGCTAGCAGCAGACAGCAAATGCCTGTCTCAGAGGGGGAAAAGGGTTTTAGGGCAGGAGTTGGCGGGGCTCATTGACAGAGCTTTAAACTAGATTCGAAGGGGGATGGGGATAGATCCAAGCTCGCTAGCAAAAAGCCTGAAAGCGCCATGCTGGCACTAGACCTAGAAAAGAGAGGGGGTGTAACCGGGCTCCTTAAGAGTAAGTCTGGCGGCGGCAGAATTTTGGCTCCCTCCAGCAAAAAGGAGAAAGGACCAACAGCCCAGCTGAAGTGCTTATACACTAATGCACGCAGCATGGGCAACAAACAGGAGGAGCTGGAAGCCATTGTACAGCAGGATAATTATGATGTAGTCGCCATCACAGAAACGTGCTGGGATGACTCACATAGCTATGGTGCTGCCATGGATGGCTATAGGCTCTTCAGGAAGGATAGGCAAGCAAGGAGAGACGGGGGGGGGGGGGGTTGGCCCTGTATGTCAGGGAGCGTTATGAATGTCTAGAGCTAAATGATGGAGATAATGGGGTTGAGTGTTTATGGGTAAGAATCAGGGGGAGAGCTAACAAGGCAGATATCATAGTAGGTCTGTTATAGACCGCCCAACCAGGATGAGGAGGCAGATGAAATATTCTATAAAGGGCTGGGAGAAGTCTCAAGATCGCGAGCTCTTGTCCTCGTGGGGGACTTCAATTTGCCGGACATCTGCTGGGAATACAATAAAGCAGGGAGGGAACTGTCTAGAAGGTTCCTGGAATGCACTGGGGATAACTTCCTGACACAGCTGGTGAGGGAGCCAACTAGGGAAGGTGCCCTGCTGGATCTGTTGTTTGTAAACAGGGAAGGTCTTGTGGGGGATGTGACGGTTGGAGGCTGCCTTGGGAACAGCAATCATGAAATGATAGAGTTTTCGATTTTGGGAGAAGCAAGGAGGGGAGTCAGCAGAAATGCTACCTTGGACTTCCGGAGGGCGGACTGGGCTTTTCAGGAGCCTGGTTGACAAAGTCCCCTGGGAGGCAGTCCTCCAGGGCAAAGGAGCCTGGGAAGCCTGGATGTTTTTCCAGAAGGAAGTCTTAAAGGCACAGGAGCAGGCTGTCCCCATGTGTCGAAAGACAAGCCATCAAGGAAAAAGACTGGCCTGGCTAAACAGGGAGCTAGGGTTGCAACTTAGGGAGAAAAAGAGGATTTATGGCCTCTGGAAGGAAGGGCAGGCCACTCAAGAGGACTACAAAGAGGTAGTAAAGCTATGTAGGGAAAAAATCAGAAGGGCCAAAGCCCAGCTAGAACTAAACCTGGCTTCTGTTGTCAAGGACAACAAAAAAAGTTTCTATAAATATATTAGCAATAAAAAGAGGACTAAGGATAATCTCTGTCCTCTAGTAGATGGGGCTGGTAACATAGTGACCAAGGATGAGGAAAAGGCTGAGGTACTTAATGCCACCTTTGCCTCAGTCTTCAGCAGTAGGACCAGTTGTTCCCTGAGTACCCAGACCCCTGAGCTAGAAGACAGGGATGGGGAGCAGAATGAAGCCCCTGTAATCCAAAGGGAAATGGTGAGGGACCTGCTTCAGCACCTGGAGATACACAAATCTATGGGGCCCGATGGGATCCACCCAAGGGTACTGAAGGAGCTGGTGGAAGTGCTCACCAGGCCACTTTCCATCATTTATGAGCAGTCCTGGCTAACCGGAGAGGTCCCAGCTGACTGGAGGTTGGCAAATGTAACACCCATCCACAAGAAGGGCTGGAAGGAGGATCCAGGGAACTACAGGCCAGTCAGTCGGACCTCGGTGCCAGGGAAGGTCATGGAACAGATCATCCTCAGTGCCATTACACAGCACATGCAGGAGAACGGGGTGATCAGGCCCAGTCAGCATGGGTTTGTGAAAGGCAGGTCATGCCTGACCAACCTGATCTCCTTCTATGATAAGGTGACTCACTTGGTGGATGAGGGAAAAGCTGTGGATGTTATCTACCTGGATTTTTGCAAAGCTTTTGACACCGTCTCCCACAGCATTCTCCTGGAGAAACTGGCTGCTCATGGCCTCGACAGGTGGACTCTTTGCTGGGTAAAGAACTGGCTGGATGGCCATGCCCAGAGAGTAGTTGTAAATGGAGCTAAATCCAGTTGGCGGCCTGTCACAAGTGGTGTCCCCCAGGGCTCGGTGCTGGGGCCGGTTCTCTTTAATATCTTCATCAATGATCTGGATGAGGGGATCGAATGCACCCTCAGTAAGTTCGCAGATGACACTAAACTAGGCAGGCGTGTTGATCTGCTTGAGGGTAGGTTGGCCCTACAGAGGGATCTAGACAGACTGGACAAATGGGCTGAGGCCAATGGTATGAGGTTCAACAAGGCCAAGTGCCGGGTCCTGCATTTGGGTCACAACAATCCCATGCAGCACTACAGGATTGGGGTGGAGTGGCTCGAGAGCTGCCCAGCAGAAAAGGACCTGGGGGTGTTGGTGGACAGCCAGCTGAATATGAGCCAGCAGTGTGCCCAGGTGGCCAAGAAGGCCAATGGCATCCCAGCCTGTATCAGAAATAGTGTGGTGAGCCGGACTAGGGAAGCGATCATCCCCCTGTACTTGGCATTACTGAGGCCCCACCTCAAGTACTGTGTTCAGTTTTGGGCCCCTCACTACAAGGAGGACATTGAGGTGTTGGAGCGTGTCCAGAAAAGGGCTACAAAGCTGGTGATGGGTCTGGAGGAGAAATCTTATGAGGAACGACTGAGGGAACTGGGGTTGTTTAGCCTGGAGGAGAAGAGGCTGAGGGGAGACCTTATCGCCCTCTACAACTACCTGAAAGGAGGCTGACCTCATCTCCCGGGTGACAAGTGATAGGACAAGAGGAAATGGGTTTAGGTTATGTCAGGGGAGGTTTAGACTGGATATTAGGAAACATTTTTTCACTGAAAGGGTTATTAAACATTGGAATAGGCTGCCCAGGGAGGTGGTGGATTCACCATCTCTGGAGGTGTTTAAAAAAAGGGTAGATGTGGTACTTGGGGACATGGTTTAGAAGTGGGTTTTGTCAGGGTAGGTTAATGGTTGGACTTGATGATCTTAAAGGTCCCTTCCAACCTCAGCGATTCTATGTCAAGTCTGGTTTTCCCGTAACAATAATGGGCAAGTGATCTCCCTGTCCTTATCTTGACCCATGAGCTTTTTCATCATATTTTCTCCCCCTGTCCTGTTGAGGAGAGGGAGTGAGATAGCAGCTGCGTGGGCACCTGGCAGCCAGCCAAGTTGAACCCACCACACATCCCATCCATCAAGTAGCTTTCAATGCCCAAATCTTTAGAAACTCCTGTCTTGCAGAGAGGCCTCTGAAAACATCTGGGATTTCAGTCAGATTCATTTTGGGACATAAAGAAGCCTTCAATGGAAACAGCTGCATGTCTCTTACTTTAAATTCCTTCATAATTGATTGATATTGTGGGACAACTTTGCAATATGCCCTAGATAGAATCATAAAGGTCTTTTCCAACCAAAACGATTCTAAGACCATCAAGTCCAACCATCAACCTAACACTACCAAGTTACCACTAAACCATGTCCCTCAGCACTACATCTACACGTCTTTTAAATACCTCTAGGGATGGAGACTCAACCACTTCCCTGGGCAGCCTGTTTCAATGCTTGATAACCCTTTCAGCGAAGAAATTTTTCCTAATACCCAATCTAAACCTCCCCTGGCATAACTTGAGGCTATTTCCTCTTGTCCTACCACTTGGACAAGATCCAGCCTGTCCAGATCCCTCTGTAGAGCCTTCCTACCCTCAAGCAGATTGACACTCCTACCTAACTTGGTGTCATCTGCAAGTTTACTGAGGGTGCACTCAATCCCCTCATCCAGATCATTGATAAAGATAAAGAGAACCGGCCCCAGCACCAAGCCCTGGGGGATACCACTTGTGATCGGCCACCAACTGGATTTAACTCCATTCGCCACCACTCTTTGGGCCCGGCCATCCAGCCAGTTCTTTACCCAGCAAAGAGTACACCCATCCAAACCGTAAGCAGCCAGTTTCTCCAGGAGAATGCTGTGGGAAACAGTGTCGAAGGCTTTATTGAAGTCCAGGTAAACAACGTTCACAGCCTTTCCCTTGTGCACTAAGCAGGTCACTTTGTCATAGAAGGAGATCAGGTTTGTCAGGCATGACCTGTGTTTCATAAACCCATGCTGACTGTGCCTGATCACCTGATTGTCCTGTATGTGCCGCATGATGGCACTCGAGATGATCTGCTCCATAACCTTCCCCAACACTGAGGTTAGACTGACAGATATATGTCCTTCCAAGAAAAAAAAAAGTTTATGGTTTTGCCAACAGGCTACAGTTTCAGCATTTATCAACAGTGGTGAGGAGGTATTTGGGAAGCTGGTGGCACCTGTGAAAACCTATTTAACAAAGGGTAAAATGCTGCACAGACAGTGAGCGTGAGAAGCAAGGAAATAAAAAAAAAGTGAAAAAACAATCCTGAGAACACCAAAGTAAGTGAAGAAGGAGGGGGAGGGGGTGCTCCCAGCACTAATGCAGAGATTGCCCCTGCAGCCCATGGAGAGGACCACACCAAAGCAGATAACCACACTGCAGCACATGGAGGTCCCCCATGGCGGAAGAGGTGGATATTCCCTCAAGGGAACTGCAACCCATGAGAAGGATCCTCACTAGAGGAGGCTCTCCTGACAGGAACTGCAGGCCAGAGGGCCCACACTGGAGCAGGTTTATCATGAAAGACTGCGGCCCACAGGGAAGACCCATACTGGAGCAAGGGAAAAGCATTAGGAGAAAGGAGCAGCAGAGAACTGTTATGAATTGACTGCAACCCCCCATTCACCATCCCCCCTAGACTATTGGGGGGAAGGAAAGGAGAAATAGAGGAGTTGGGAATGAAGCTGAGCCTAGGAAAAAGGCTAGGGTAGGGGAAAGGTGTTATAATTTTTGTCTTTCTCACTGTGATGGCTGGACAGCTCTATCACTCCCCCTCCTCAACTAGACAGGGAGAAAAAAATATAATGAAAGGCTCATGGGTTGAGATAAGGACAGGGAGATGACTCAGCAATTACCACCACAGGCAAAACAGACTTGAGGAAATTACTTTAGTTTATTGCCCATCTAAATCAGAGTAGGATAATGAGAAATAAAACCAAATCTTAAAATACCTTCCCCCCACCCCTCCCTTCTTCCCAAGCTTAACTTCACTCCCAATTTCTCTACCTCCTCTCCCCAAATGGTGCAGGGAATGGGGGTTGTAGTCAGTCCATTACGTGTTGTCTCTGCCGCTCCTTCCTCCTCACACTCTTCCCCTGCTCCAGCATAGAGTTCCACCCACAGGATACAGTCCTCCATGAACTTCTCCAACTTTAGTCCTTCCCATGGGCTGCAGGGTGGATATCTGCTCCACCGTGGACCTCCATGGGGACAACCTGCCTCACCATGGTCTTCACCACAGGCTGCAGGGGAAGCTCTGCTCCAGCACCTGGAGCACCTCCTCCCCCTCCTTCACTGACCTTGGTGTCTGCAGTGTTGTTTCTCTCACATATTTTTACTCGTCTCTCCCAGCTGCTGTTGCAGAGCAGTTTTTAACTCTCCTTAAATATGCTATCACAGAGGCACTACCACCATTGCCAATTGGCTCAGCTTTGGCCAGCAGTGGGCCCATCTTGGAGCCAGCTGAAACTGGCTCCATTGGACATGAAGGAAGCCTCTGTTATCTTCTCTCAGAAGCCACCCCTATAGCCCCCTGCTACCAAAACCTTGCCACGTAAACCCAATACTCACCAGCCTACTCTATTCTTAATTAATTTTCCCAAGTCATTTCTGTTTTGCCCGTGACAGTAATTGCTAAGTGTCATTATCTTGACCCACTAGTTTTTTCATCCTATTTTATTCTCCCGTCTTTTTGAGGAGGAGGAATAAGAGCAGCTGGGTGAGCAACTAGCCAAGGTCAACCCACCACACTGCACACTGCCTGTTGAAACAGACACAGCCTTTAGGATCAAGTCTAGTATGATAAAAATCACTACTCAGAAAAACTCAGCTGTGCTTGTGCTTTTAAGTACATTCAAGGGTATTCTCATTAACCATAGGGTGCAACCATCTCTATATGTAACATATGCCCTGTCAGCTAAGTCAGGCAGACAACCTGAAGGGTGCCTACATTATCTGACATAAGGCCAGATAGCATTTGCAGACAGCAGTCTTAGCTTAAAAGCCTAGAAGAGCAATATTGATATGTAGAGTGGTCTTTGGAGTATTTCAAGCTTCTGAAAGACCTGTCAACTCAGATACATTTAGAAATAGCCAGTGGACCCCTTTCTCCTGAGAACAGCCCTGTGATGCGGGCGGGGGGGGTGGGGGGGAACCACACAAAAACAACCCAAACATCCAACCTTTCCTCCCACTTCCTTCTTAGAAGTCATCTTCTCACCTCTGCATGACAGTTCTGCTATTTCAAAGATCACATTCGGGATACTTTACTACATTACGAGTCCTCTTGCTCCAAGAGCCAATATTAACAGCTAAACAAAAATACTATCACCTTTTCCCATGTTACCAAATTACATGACTGAATCATGTCCAGGTAACTAAGGATGCTCTCTCCGAATATGAGGTAACAGCAAGTGCTAAACATCAGCATACCAGATCACGCTTCTTAATTTTCTCTGCTATAATTCATTAGTTGAGGGTTTAACTTTTTTTTTTAATTTTCCACTTTTTTTCAAGAGTGTACACTTTTTTTTAGTCAACACGTAAAAGTCTCCATTATCTCTTTTCTATAGAAACACAATGCCATTATTAGGCTATGTGTTCTGGTTTAGAGCTTTCCTTTGTCTGACAAGTAGAAGTGGTTATTTTAACCAGAAGGACTTAAAAATGTAAAAATTCTTGCAAGAAAATTACATATGCATAAATTGGGTAATGCAGACATCTGTTTGGTGGAATGGCAAAAATAAGAAAGTGAATGCTAAACTTTAGTCAGTTTAAATTATGTATTTTGACAGTATAATATTACCCCTATGTTTAACAGATAACAAATAAAAGAAAATACATAAGGAAGCAAGTGAAAACTTGTCAGAGAAGTTAAAGTATGGGGGTACCTAAGAGTTAGAAGATTTCTCATCTCTCTCAAGCAATAAATTGAAATATTGGGGATTGTTAGCTTATGCTTCTTTTCTATACAAGTCATTTGCTTGAATCGCTGCAAGGAGAGAACCTTTCACAGAGGAACTTAATAATCCACAAACAAGATGTGACTGGCTGACAAACTAATGAGACTATTGACAGAAGGGAAATCATTTGGGTAATTACGATTTTCATTATCCAAATCTCATGATTATTCTAGTAACAGAATTCTCTTTCTTAGGCTGTAATCTGCTTTTACTTAAAGACAAAGGGGTCATACCTAGATTTTCCCAATTGCTGAAGAGAAGAGGGTGGAACAGGTTATACATTACAGTTAGAAGTACAGCATTTTCATACCCTAGTTACTTTAGAACACTTTGATGAATATTATTTCTGACATTTCACTATATCTATTTTATCCCTTTGTTCTAAAATTTCTAATGTTAACACTTAAATTTGAGACAGGGTTGCAGACACATTCCCTCTATAGTATGGAAATAGCTCTAAGCTCCAAGTCTGCAATTACTGTGGAGATTTTACTATATTGTTTTTGGTCCATCAAGAAACTGTAATCCACTGTGCTATATCTGACTTGATTTCTGGGCAGAATATCATCAGAATACATCAGATACCTCAGATCACCTGGAAATCAGATTTCCAGTGACAGTTTTGAAACAATGCTAATATTCTAATGTGTAACAGAATACACGCAGAAATACCTAGCATAATAAATTCAAGATTCAAGTATAAACATTTCAGTTACACCAGTTTGCTTAGTACCTGTAGCTTATTCAATAGAAATTCCAGATCAAGTTTATCTAATTTAACAAATTTCTCTTATGTCTTGAATGCTTTATTTTCATATTACATCTTACCATTATTCTTCAAAAAACATTATTTCTGTATGCCTTGCTGTAACATTCTACTGTGTGTTATGTCAACTAAAAATCTTTTCTCCAAAGATAAAAGGGAAAAAGCAAGACAAAGCTAAAAACACTCTTTCTTTGGAAACAAATTGGAAAATCCTGTTATTTGACACAGTAAGCGTCCCCAGCAAACTGTTCAAGTTTCTGGTACCTTAAATTAAATGGGTCTCCATTAAATGCATGCATTTACCATCTACTTGAAGAATCTCATACATAAATATACACTGTATATGTACACATATATATAGCGCTTATGAATTTTGCCACGTATCAGGGATCTCTGGAAGTGTTAGGTTTCAAATTCTGATTTGCATGCATATGGATTATTATATGCTGTATTTTATCATGACATAACAAACTAAGTTTTGTGCCAGATACAAAAATATCTCCTGTCATCTTTCTGTGCATTATGACTAAGACCATTGTCGTGGTTTAGGCCAAATCGGCCACTGGGGGCATAGGGGACCCCAGATGGGACCGACAGATGCTCCCCTCTACCCCTCTTCAAAGAGAGAGGCAGAGGAGGAAAAAGAGACTTATGAGTTTAGAAAGATCTAAACTACTTTAATGAAGTATTAATAATAAAATAAAAGGAAATAATGAGAAATATACAAAACTGTATCAAGCTCCAAGGATGACAATCACAACACCGGCTGGCACTGGGGCAGTCCCAGGCTGGACTCGGTGACGGACGGGAACTGGATTCCAGATCTGGATTCAGGATCGGGTCCAAAGGCAGACGAACAGAGTCCTCCTCAGACATCAGCCGTTGAAGCCAGAAGGGAAAAAGAAGGGCAAAAAAAAGGAAAAAAGGGGGCTGACCCTTTGCTCCGTCAGCTTTTATACTGAGCATGAGGCAGATGGGATGGAATACGCTGTTGGTCAGTTTTGGGTCACCTGCCCTGTCCACTCCTCCCCGCAGGTGGGACCCCATTATGCTTTTCCCGCTTCCGACCCTCCAACGTGGCAAATAACACAGCTGGCTGGCCTTGGGTGTTAGAACAATAAGTGTAAGCAAGAGCCTCCCTGCATACCATGTCTGGACATCAGCTATAAACATTGGTCTTATCACTCTGAGAGAGTGAACATTGTCTGCACAATATGCTGTTAATTTCAGTAGTTAGAAGAGGCCCAGCTAAGAAGCGAAGCTACTGGACAAAATTGGTCCTGTTTTACCTCAAACCAGGACAACCATTAAACATTGATGATCAGAGAAACAAACAGCTGATCAGAATAAAGCAGGTTTGTTTTTTTTTTTGTTTTTTTTAAAAAAAAACAAAAAAAAAACACTGAACAGGCCAAGCAAGAGACTGGCCATAAAACAGGGAAGGTGAGTTAAAAGAAAATCTCATCACCTGCCTACCTAATCAAGGAGATACTGGATAAAAGGAGTCAGAAGTTTTGAAAGAAGGACTCTTTTCTGCAGTCACATTAAAGCAAACTTTAAAGTTTGGGCAAGAAGAATAAAGGGTACCAATAGTATCTAAAACCTCACATACCTACAAGGGTAAAATTCTAAAAAAAAGATGCAATTCAGCCACTGGAAAAACTGGTATAAAGGATCAGCATTCACTGTTCTCTTAAGGCAAATAGACCATTAAGTCCTACTTTCATAGATGGCTAACAAAGATCTCATGCCCAAAGAGTATGACAGTATCTAAACACTGCAAGTCAGTTTGCTCCTGAAACATTCTGAACAGTTTTTGTTTTTATAAACAAACTTATGCTAAAATATTCAAAGGTAGAAGTATTATATTTAAGACTTTCTTTTTAATGAAACCACCAAGCTACTCTGTTCTGTTAAGTTGCTAAATTGCTCGTCAATCTGCTATTCCTGTTATTTGTATGTTCACCCCCTTAAGTAGTCATAAGAAGATATTATAGGAAGTTATATTTGCACAGAAAATAGAAGTTAATTAAAATTTTGATAAAAATCACACTCAGTTCTTATAAGAAATAAGGTTTCTCATTCTCACAAATCCAGCATGACAGAAACAAGATGAAAGGCAACATGACATCATCTTTAGCACACTTTTTACCTTTAATGCTACTGATTTAATTACTAATTAATCAACCACAGGAAGTATATACAACACTGCAATAAATCTAGGAGATTATATTCTACTGTCTTAAAATAATTTCTTTTCCAACCACATTATCTTATCTTCGCTTAACATTGCACAAACATATTCACAATCTTCAAAACATCTTAACATTTGTTTTTGTCTTTAGTCAAAATCCATTCCTATCCAAGATAACAAAGCATCACAAGGTTTATTACTCTACCATCTAATTAGCAGGAAAAAAAAAACCCACAAATATTATCCACACCAAAAATAAACCATTCTTGGACATGAAAGTAAAAAGCCAAAACAAGGAAACCCCACATCCCACAGAAAATTATTAAAACTAAAACCTCTATGAGGGCAATGATCTGCTAAGAAAAACAACCAAAAAACAAACCTCTAAAAATAACTATAAAAATACAAACAAGCTGCTCATGATTTCCCTAAAAAAAAAGTTTAAACATTGCTTTCATTTCAGTGTGTATTTAAGTAAAGTTTTCGCCATTTTTGAATCTTTTTTGTTGATCTTCTCCATCTATTCATCCTGTACAAGACAATAACAAATTGCATCTGAAAGACTAAAAAGCTAAATACATAAGTTACATCACTGGTTCCCAAAGTGTTTGGACCAGAAAGAGACAACTCACATATTTTGACATATTTTATAGACTAACATGAACCTTTAATATTAAAAATTGAAAACACTAAAATATAAATGCAATGACCAGTTAAAATAAACACTGAAGTAGGAGTTTTTAGAATGTGTATTTAAGAGTACAGGTGACCAAATTTGTTATCTTTATAAAATTTAAGTTTCATAAAATTTAAAATCACCAAGGGGAGCTGCTCCAGAGCCAGCCTGACCCGCAGCAGAGTGGCAGATCTCGGCACACAGACGGTTTTCCTGAGGTAAGGACATGCCAGGGGAGCGGAGAGAATCACCAAGAGCTGGTAGATCTCACGGGAGGCACTGATGAAGCTTGGGCTTTGCCAGAGCAACCGCGACCACCCCAATGCCTATAAAAAGCAGCCTAGGGAGCACTTCGACCAGAGCGGGGTGCAGCTCAGCAGTTCGTGCAAGAAGGGCATAGTGACCCTACCAGCTCAAGAGGTCTCTGCCATAATGATGGGCACTCACCTCAGAGTAAATACCAGTGTTTCTAGAGAGAAAGCCCCTGAGATGCCTGATGCTTCCACCCAGACAGAACTGGTAAGGAAGGAGAATTCAGTACAGACAGCAGATTGCAATGAGTGCCCAGACCCTTCTCCTGGAGAAAAGGAAAGTACCTGCAAAAGATGTGCACAGGTTGATGATCTGTTGCCACCCTGCAGGAAGACCTGGATAGGCTGGAAGAGTGGGATAACAAGAACCTTATGAAGTTCAACAAGGACAAGTGTAAGGTCTTGTACCTGGGAAAACATAATCCAGGAAATTATGTGGAAATCCTGCGGAAAGGGACCTGGGGGTCCCAGTGGACAACAACTGAGTGGACAGTGCACTGCAGCCACAAAGCAAGCCAACAGGATGCTGGGTTGCATCAACAAGGGCATCACCAGCTCACCAGCAGAGATAAAGAAGTCATTATCCCACTCTACTCAGTGCTTGTCAGGCCACACCTGGAATACTGTGTTCAGTTTTGGTCCCCACTATACAAAAAAGATGCGGACAGGCTGGAGAGGATCCAGAGAAGGGCTGTCGGAGTGGGATTGGAACCGGAGTAACGACGCGATCTCAATGCGAGTATGATCGTTCTCGTTTATTGCGTATTTTAGCAGAGTATATATAGGCTCGCAGCAAAAGCATGCATAGTCAACAACGCTATGATTGGTCCAGCTCCCCTGTTCACGTACAACGCCCCCCAACCCGATTGGCTAAGGCCCTCTGTCCACACGCCTCTGTTTAACCCTTCTCCCAGGTACGGTGATGTCACCTTTCTTGTTTACTTAGATCTTTTCTCCCTCACTCTGGGTGCTTAGTTCAAACCCTGGGTTGCTCAACAGAACCAAACCATGCCCTTTTTCATTTAGGAATATCTCCACAAAGGGCCACCAAGATGATCAAAGGACTGGGAAGCCTGCCATATGAGGAAAGGCTGAGAGAATTGGTTTTGTTCAGCCTTGAGAAAAGAAGGCTTAAGGGAGACCTTATCACCATGCTCCAGTATTTAAAGGGTGGCTACAAAGAAGATGGAGACTCCCTTTATACAAGGAGTCACATGGAAAAGACAAGGGGTAATAGGTACAAGTTACTCCTGGGGAGATTCCAATTGGACACAAGAGGAAAGTGTTTCACAATGAGAACAATCATCCATTGGAATAATTTTCCCAGGAAGTGATGGATTCCCCAACATTGGACACTTTTAAGATTTGGCTTGACAGGGTGCTGGGCCATCTTGTCTAGACCATGCTTTTGCCAAGAAATGTTGGACCAGATGATCCTTGAGGTCCCTTCCAACCTGGTATTCTATGATTCTATGTTTTGGGGTTTGTTTTTTTTTTTTTAATCTCAAGTATTCTAAAGGAGAAATGAACTAGACAAATATTAGCCAGTTCATGTTGAATTTACCTTATCAAATGAAAAAATTGCAAAATGCAAATAAGCTTCAAAATAGCACAAAATAAGATTCACTTTAAAATAGCTGCCACAAAAACCCTCCACACCTGTATTTTATATTAAAAATCTATCTTCCTTTCCTCTTTGAGTTTCAAGTTAAAATGCTACTTTGTGATAGTGTATTGGATTTACATGGCAAGGATTTGGGGGGAGGCTTCTAAGTTTGGTAGAGGTTTTTTAGGATACATTCCTCAGGTCCAGGAAAGCATTTCAGAAAAATAAAATATGAATGTCTCCTCAAAATATATTAATAAAGACAGTTCTGTGGAACATGATAGAATCACTTTTTGTTTGGTGATCTGCCAGATTTGAAATAAGGACAAGAAGTTGTCCCACATCCCAAATTAATGCCCTTGAGACCACCTTATACAGTTGATCTGTTTCCAAGTCACTGGAAATTTAATTATATACACAAAAGTACATAGGGAAAAAGAAGGGGGGGGGTAGACTACTTTCTCTGTCCCTTTTTCAAACTATGAGGAAGATCACGTCTCCTATTCTTCACTCCCTTATTTTAGAATGCAATGACAGGGAGAAAGGGAGAGTTATTGATAAATTTGTTATAATATTATCTTAATAAAAGCAGTACAAGTCACACATCTAGCTCAAGTTTTCTGATACACAGTTAAGCAAACAAGCAGTTATTTTCAGAGCTGTTAATGCCAAATATAGTTTCAAGTAGCTGGTGTAAAGGACTATAGTTTCACTTCAATTAGAAAGTAGTCTTTTTCATCTTGCAGTGCAATGCAAAGATTAAATATAGCTAAGAAGTACATCGTTCTTTCAAGTGTTATCATAACTAATGACAGTAATTCAGAACACAAGAAAATTTTCTTCTTATAATGAATATATAGCTCAATCTAGATGCTAGATGAAAGGAAAGTTCAATTAAAAGTATATTTAAATTGCTACAGTCATCAAATCGGCACACTTAATATAAAATAACAATAATCTACTACATGAGCGCAGTAAAGCAAGGAGATAGGCATACTCTAAATATTAAACAACCTTTGTATGCCCACACTACACAGTAGTATATGCAGAGATACCAAAAATTTCTAAGCCATGTTAGCTTAGGTAGCAGGCCAGTTTTCCCAGCTGTAGCACCAAGGAACAGGATTTGTCAACTCAAAAAGCACTAAATTAATGCAGCTATATTGCTTGTGAAATTCTGCCTTGTTCAGTGCCACGTATCACACAAATACAACTGTACCTATAAATGGATTTTGATCAATAGGACGATAAATTCCATCTGAGCTTACTGTTTCCTCTTGGATAGGTTGCTCCAGAGGCCTACACCTAGCCAACAAACACTAGACAGACATATTTGGGTGAAATTAGTATAAATTTAGTCCTTGGGAGAGACTGGAGACCTGTGGTATTATTTTAAAATGAGCTTTTCTTTTTGGGATGTTAAGTAAATATTGTAATAAAAGTAAAGTTTTTTAAACTTACCTTAAAACACTGAAAATCTCCAGTCTCTCCACTGTTTTCAAAAGCTGAGCAATGCCTGCTTTGTCATAAACCATGTCAGACTAGACTTCCTGCTGAGAAGTACAGCAGTTGTAAAATGGTAGGGCTTATCATGACAGACCAGAAAAGAGGATATGAAAATTGAAACGTTTATCTAAAAACTGTTTTGAAATTATTATTTTTTTTAATTTTCAAATTTCAAAAACCAGTTTTCATAGTCAGGTAGGTTTGATTAATAGTTTTCCCTAAGACAGCCTGGAAAGGGATTTCTGTAGGAATCTAAAAGCACAGAAAATTTCTTGAGCAACTACCAGTCCATTAAAACACTCATACGTAGTCAAAACCAAAAGGCAATAACAGAAATGGTGATACACACAGACATATAGGTTGCAGTACCTTCATATTAGATGCCTCAGTTTCCAGCTTTGTTAGGTGATTTGAGTTGTCCTCTAGCTCTTGTTGAAGGTTGGAGTTCTCCATCTTTAATGCCTCAACTTGCTTTAACAACTGGTTATATGAAGCTGCAGCCATCCTGGGCTACCTTCAGCCCTGGAAAAATAAGAGAAGATACTAGATTTAGATGTTTGAGGAAAAAAAAACCCAACAAACATCTAAACGTAAAATTACATCTCAGTCTTTCCCATTTACCACTCAACTTACTAAACATTTAATTCAAATTCATTAAACCAAACTATTAATGCTGAGAACTGACATCAATTCAATGGTGGGTTTTTTTTTCAGTAGGCTTCCATTTGATTCAGCAAATGAAAGAAGATAACAACTGCTTTAGGTACTAGGGGAAGCCAGAATACACAAGGGGAAATCATACCATTATACAAAAGCATCCTTACTTTTAAGTACTTCAATTACAACAATAAGAAACTAAGGAGATAATAGAGCATATTTAATCATTTTTGAATAGTCAACAAGCACTGTCAACCATATCTAAAAGACACTAACTGCCCACATATTTTATGAAGTGAAATATAGACACAGATGCTCAGCATTCCTTAGAATAACACACACTAATGAAAACATGTAAAAGGAGAAGAGTAAATACTGATAAGTTTTAACAGAACAGAAGCATCAAATGTAATAGCAATCAAGTCTTTTGCAAAAAAACTCCACGGTGTAAAGACTACAATAAATATCCATATATTTCTAAAACAAGAAGTGGAAATACTGAACAGTTTAAGAAACAGATGAAAGGCCATTCTTAATAACAATATACCCTATATTATAAATACAAAGAGGAAGAGTAGGAAAGATAGTATATAAAGTATATAAAATAAAATATTCTAGTGATTTTGTTAAGTCATACATGCATTTTATGCAATCTTTATTTTGGGTAATATTGTCACATAGTCCTAAAACATTACCACAATTATTCAGCCATTACAAAGAAACAAGAAACACCCACTAACTTAAATGATAAAATTCAAATTGTTTCTCATTTTCCAAATCCAAAACCCAAAGTTATTCGTGTAAACAAACAACATAAGATAATTAAAGCCTGGGTAACCACATTTGAAGCTATCAGTTTCTTATTTTCAAATAAGTCATTCAGCAGAGTAACAGGAAGCATAGCACTTACATGTACAAGTTACCCTGTCAATTTCACAGCAAGCATTTCCTAAGCAAATATGGCACCCATAACTCAAGAGAAAAAATATAAAAAGCTTACAGGACAACATTCCTTTTTCATTGCTACTATAGTACTTTGGAAATACCAAACATCTAAAAGGTCGCATTTAGTTTTTATTTTATTATGGAACATAGCTTGCAAACTGTATTTGAAGTATCTTGAAAATTATGCTAACAGAAGAACAATTTCTGTACCACCTCACTAAGCATTTGACCTTTGAAATTACAAGGTCAAGTAACCGTGTAATCAGCTTTGCTCTTCCAGACAATTCTTCATTGAATTATCAAGTTAATTAAAAAAAAAATCGGCAAAATTAAACAATATTCAAAATCTATATTGGAGAACTAACCTTTTTGGATAATCTTTCCAAATTTAAACTCAATGAAAATATAAATACCAATATCTTTAATAAAAGATAGGAACACTAACAAAAGCTTCACTGCATTTGATATGCCAAGTTTATTCCATTTTCAAGAAAAAAAAACCTTCATTTTCTAAACATGTCTCATCATTAAAGAAGGGCCAAAAAACAAATCTGCCATTTGTGGAACTGTGACTTCAATGACAGCACAAATGGGGAGGGAGTACACACATGACACCACACCTTAATAAATTTCTTTTTCCTAATGTGGTCATGCTAGACAGGAGACCTTACTTTTAGAAAAATTAAGACAATCCAAAATATTTATTCTACTCCATGGATTCTGTACTACTTATAACCATGCAGTTCCACCTAAAAGGCAGATAGCTGTTAAAGAGTTGCAACAAAAAAAATATGAAGAAAGGTAAATTGTTTGTGGTCCATTTCATGCATGTAATTCATTTGATAGATACTAGTTTGCCATTCTTTCAGGCTATATTTCACAAAAAAAAGTTTTACTTACTAGATACCCAATAATAAAGATTTTTTACCTTTAAAGAAATGAACTCCAAATCCACCAAAATTCTCTTAGCTGAAACACTATTAAATGCTTTCAAATAACAAAAATAAGAGGCTTATTCAGCAAATTGTTAATTTCAATTGATTTGATAAGACTCAGAGCAGAATTAAAGATTGTCTTTAGACAATCTGTTGCTACAACTCACTTAGCATATGAAAATTGGAAGCAAATCTAAAGAACAAGGTTTTTTTTAAGTGTATTTTTACCTTCTCCTCCTCCTCCTGATATGTTTCCAAGCACCCTCTTCCTTTTGTGTAATGTTTGGTTTTTTTTAATAACATAGAAGTGGGACATCAGTGCTAAGAGACAGTATTTTACCTTTGACTATGAGTCACTTATTGATTTATTCAGATGTCAAGTATTACTCCACAGGTTTTCAGATTTAAAAAAAATCCCACAACTATTTGAATTAGTTGATTACTGCAAGCTGGGTAATCCAAAACATCTCGATTTTTTTAAACAACAAATGTCCCAATGGACAATAAGGTACACTTTGCCCTAGGCCCTCTTCAGTCAGACAAGGTTCACAGCCACATATTTCCTCATTCACAGCAGAAACCATATAGTGGGTCCAAAGTAAAGCAAGGAATGATTTACACTTGGCCCTTTAGTCTGAAGCTGTAACACTGCACACATACACAGAAACATATTCAAGACATGCATTTTTCTACATTAAGAAAATTTTATTAGCTATAACTGCACAAGAAACGGGAATTTAGATGTGCTCTTTTTAGTCTGAAATCCCCATAGAGATAGGCAAAACCACCAATATTCTCTGAAAACTTACAATTTTATATTGATCAGTGTTTTTTTATTTGAAATCAATAAATGATATACTCAACATACCCTGAAGAGGTTCTGCTTAAGAACCCCAAGCTCAACAATTTATGATATATTAATTAAATCTTATGAAAATATTTCAGCCTCCATTACTAGCTTTTTTTCAGTCATACATGCTATTACTACCAGAACTTCCTGTAGAACAAATTAGTTTTTTCAGAACAGAGGTGAAAGAATAATTTAAAATATAAAACCCTAACATGCCTTTTTCTCAAGAATATAGACAGAGTACTAGCACTGTCTATCCATACAGACAATATTTTCACTACAACCTATTTGTTTCAATTTTTAAAATCTTCAACTGAACAATTATTGTCACACATGGTAACTGAGGCTGATTTTTTTGTTTTGTTAGTGAACAAGAACTATTTTCTCCAGTAAGGCCCAATACAAACAATACTGAAGTCAACTGGGGCTCCAGTTCATTACATTAGTTTTGGATCATGAACTTTGTTGAAAGAGCAATAAATCAGATGTCTGACTCACTAATAAGGAAAAAAAATTTAGCATTCTACCACCACCACGACTGGTAAGCAGATGTGCTAATGACCAAAGATTTTTGTTATCTTAAGAGTAATAGCTATATTATGAAAATTATGATCATTGTGCCTACAGTTCATTAATAACTAAATTATAATTTAGTACTGTTAGAAAGGACTATCAACTCTGATTTCTTTCTACAGTCACAAGTTTTACCCAACTATCCTATGCTAAGCCAAATGTATTATCCTTATTACTTTACTATTCTGTTACTTTTTGTAATTCACCCCCAGGTGACTAATGGGGCACATCACACCAAATTCAGGAAAAAAAACCCAAAACACATTCAGTGTTAGATCATACTGTCATTAAAGCATATTTTTGAGATTTTCAGGTAAGTTTCTTATTAATCCTTTTAACACATTTCAAAAAAAAATTTTCAAGTACTAAGTCTAAGGGTTCTGACTTGCAAGAGATTACTGCTAGTGCTGGGATTGCTGGAACAGTGCCTGCCCTACCCATCTCTGCAAGGTTCCCACCCAGGGATGAGGAGGGCTCAGTGCTCACATAGCAGCTACTGAACTACTGCAGCTTACTGCCTGACTACTAATGTAATGTGAAATAAGCATGTGTTTAACTTAATATGCTAGGCCATTAACCCCAATGGTTCAACAGCTATTATACAAGTATTTCCAAAAGACAAGCAGGGCTCACAGACAGGGCAAAAACCCTGCACAGCTGTTCTACAGTAAGCTCCACCCATTAATTTCAGCCATAAAAGTACTATTTTTATATAGTTACTTTTATCAATAGACTTAAAGCATCAAGAAAAATCAAGTAATGTTTATTTTGCCATATTTTTTTTTAATATATCAAACCATGCGGATTTGCATTAATTCAATTGCTCTGTTGCCTGAATCTTTTATTAGATTCTCCACTCTTCTGTCTGAAGCTTGACTTCATGGAATAGTTTGGGTTAGAATGGACCTTTAAAGGTCATCTAGTCCAGCCTCCCCTGCAATGAGCAGGGACATCTTCAATTAGATCAGGGTGCTCAGAGCCCTGTCCAACCTGACCTTGAATGTTTCCAGGGACGGGGCATCTACCACCTCTCTAGACAACCTGTTCCAGTGTTTCACCACCCTCACAGTAAAGAATTTCTTCCTAATATCTAGTTTGAATCTACCCTCTTGTAGTTTAAAACCATTACCCATTGTCCTATCACAACAGGCCCTGCTAAGACTTTGTCCTCATCTTTCTTATAAGCTCCCTTAAAGTACTGAAAGGCTGCAACAAGGTCTCCCCAGAGCCTTCTCTTCTCCAGGCTGAACAACCAAAACTCTCTTAGCCTTTACTCATAGGAGAGGTGTTCCAGCCCTCTGATCATTTTTGTGGCCTTCCTCTGGACCCACTCCAACAGGTCCATGTCCTTCTTATGTTGGGGACTCCAGAGCTGGATGCAGTACTCCAGGTGGGGTCTCACCAGAGCTGAGTAGAGGGGAAGAATCACCTCCCTCGACCTGCTGGCCATGGTTCTTTTGATGCAGCCCAGGATACAATTGACCTTCTGGGCTGTGAACACACATTGTCAGCTCATTTCCAGCTTTTCATCCAGCAATACCCTCAAGCAGGGCTGCTCTCAATCCCTTCATCCCCCGGCCTGTACTGATACTGAGGGTTGCCCTGACCCAGGTGCAGGACCTAGCATTTGGCCTTATTGAATCTCAGGCACATCAACCACACCACTTAGCTTGGTGTCATCTGCAAACTTGCTGAGGGTGCACTCAATCCCACTATGTCATTGATGAAGACATTAAACAGTACTGGTCCCAATACAGACCCCTGAGGGACACCACTTGTCACTGATCTCCGTCTGGACATTGAGCCCTCTAGATGCAACCACTCAACCAATTCCTCATCCACTGAACAGTCCACCCATCAAATCCATATCTCTCCAATTTAGAGATAAGGATGTTGTGGGGGACCATGTCAAAGGCCTTGCAGAAGTCAAGATAGAGGACATCCAGAGCTCTTCACTTGTCCACTGATCCAGTCACTCCATGATAGAAGGCCACTAGGTTGGACTTCAGGTTAAATGGTTTATATATATAGATATCCTTCCGCTTGTCCTTTTTCAAGTCTGGCAAAATACCAGCAGTCTTCCAAGTCTTTTTTTGGCATTTAAGAATTTATCAAAGCATCAGTGGGACAGAGACTGTCTTATCCAGTTCAGTTTGGGGCAAGTTTTCCAGGCCTGCTAATTTAAAAATACTTAACCTTCACAGGTTTTAATACTCTCCTTGTATACTCACTGAAAAATACTCCATCCTCCTCAGGCCATAAAAGGCCGTTATCCTGATTCTTTCCAGATAGAGCACAAACATATTCACACTGAAAAACCACAATATTTCCACCTGGTGGCATGCCTAAGCCTTACTAAAATGGCTTTTGTTGTGAACCTATTTATTCTTCCTATCTCTATATGCATCAAAGAACAAGCAAAGCCTACTCAGCAGAAGGGAGGTTATTTTGTTTGGTTTTTTCCTTCATTTGGGCTATGTGGGCACATAGACATAATGAGGACACTAAAAGGGCTCTAAGGCTTTGGATATAGTTAAACAGAATTAAGAAAACAGTATGGAATAAGAGTGTCCATGAATGGAACAGCAGTGTTACAAATCTCATACCTTCAGTTCCTATTCTAATTTATTTTACATTAAGTGTACCCAGGTCAGAGAGATGCAGGAAGGAGAAGACAGCCATCACTGAGAATTGTTCTTTGGTTGTTCACAAGCTTGTTTTAGTAACAAGGACTTAGTTGCGAATTCAGTTGTCTTTGTCAAACCTTTTTTGTGCATCACTGCATTTAACAGAACTAAATAGGAGGAAAAAAACATTTTATCCGATTCTTGAAGTCTCCTTAAAAATACAGAAGTCTGGTTCCAGGAAACTACTTTCAGTGCATATATTTGTGTATTGTCAAAGAACTGTAATTTTGATAAAATGTTCAGAAATTAAGTGCATTAGAAATAAAAAAAAGTAAACTAAATAGTAAAAATAAAGTATAAAAATATTAGGGTGCACTTTCAACAGAACAAACAGAAAGGAAAATATTTAAGTTATAACTAATCTATATTGTATTATTCATATAAGCAACTTAATAAAAATACTTCTATGCAACCTAAGAAGTTGTACATTTCCTGCTATGCCTTTAAAAGGCATCTTTCAACATGACTATCCAAACCAGTCAACTGAGTTTTGCTGATCCATTGAAGAAAACTATCAAATGAAAAATGCTCCCTACAGTTCACAAAGTTCTACACCTAAGTCAACAGATTTTAAGTTTTGACTCAAATAGTAAACACGATCGAATAATTCAGCAGCATGTGTCTTCCAAAAATCTTGTTTTTTTGCAAAACTAAGGTGTATTTTGATGGCAATGACCTAACTACTAAAATAAAAGCTGCATATCTGACAAAGATAAAGAAAGGACCTGCCCATTAACATTTTCCAGAGCATTCAGGTTAAAACACAGATCTAGGCATAGCTTTGCAATGTAAATTTTTTAGAGTCAGAGAATTTTAGCGTTCGTTAAACATACAACATTCCTCTTATAAGAATCCCCAATATTTCTGCTGCTACATAGCTCGCGGTTGGCCACCTATCAGTATATTTCTGAGTGCAGCAGTACAGCCCAGCTTACCATCCCTTTACAGTTCTCATTTTCCAACGAAGAGAAAAAGCTGCTGCAGTGAAGCGCAGAGGCGGCACCACTGCGTCCTGTAACTAACAGCGCCAGGCTGGTGCCACACGCAAGGGAGCTCCTTACCCTTTCACAAGGAGACGCGCATCATCCTCAGAGGAACACGTTCACGTTCCGACCCCACAAACAAAGGCTGCGCATCCCGAAATACCTGCCTCCCCTCCCCCTTCTCCCCATCGCTGCAGGGCGGCACAGCCGCGCCAGGGCACAACGGTAGAGGCTTTGTGACCCTAGCCGGCAGCTACCGCTGTAGCAGCGCGAGAGGGCAGGACGACTTCAGCCCTGCTCGCTATATATCCCTTCCATCCTTCGTTATCTGATGCTCCTTTCCTTAGGTACGGTTCCCCCGCCCCTTTTTATGGCCACAAGCCTTTTTTCTTTCTTTCTTTCTTTTTTCGTCTATTTTAACCACAGAAGCGTTTTTTCCTCCCTTTCCGGCGCCACTGCCTCCGTCACAGGCGCAGCTGAGCACCGCAGGAAACCATCCTCGGTTCCCCACGCAGCAAGGCCCTGGATCCAGCAGCCCCACCACCGGCCCATACACGCGCACTTACCCCATCTCCGCAACCAACAACCCCACCCACCCCCAGCAGCTGCGCTAGTGCCGCGACCAATACAGCCCCCCGCAGTCACGTGCCGCCCAGAGCCGCCGCACAGCCAATGAGGCGGCGCGCCCCGGACACTGTCGTCCTTCCTCCCCCCCCCCCGCCGAAAAACAGTTGCGTACTCCAGGCCATATCCCTAGGCGGGAGTGTTCCGGCGAGAGCCGCTTCCTGAAAACACAGGTTTCGCCGCATTTTGCACTAGCTGAAACGACGGCAAGCTGCTGCTCTCAGCACCGGAAGCAGCCCTGCCAAACACAGTACGTATCGCCAACATTAAATGCTTCAGAGGGGCTAATGAACAGCCGTGCAGACTGGACAGCACTGTCGGGGGGGGGGGGCGGCTTCCCCTGAGTGGCTACCGCATTCCTCTTTAACGCGGATTCATCCACAGCTTTAAGGGGGGAAAAAAAAATAGTGAAAAATAGTAAACCCACACCACTCGGCCGCCAACAGTGAAAAGCAGGACCCGAGGGTATACCTCTGCCTGAAAGTTAATGCAAACGAGGCTAGACAAGTTAAAGCACTAGTTGCATCTGAATAACTGTGCAAAGACACTTTCATTCCAGAATAACAAGGCTGCGTTAATCTCAACCAATATTATAATGCTATTGAAAGGACACACCACTAAGTAGTTAAGCCATCTAAAATCTGTTGCCAGTCTGAATACACCTACTATGCACACATTACAGAATACAGAATATGATTTCTGTTAATGCATGTGTGACCTGCTCCTGATCCCTGGTAGCATGGCTAGCATAACCAACGCCGTTTTCTAAGACATAATAATATGCCATAATATGTAAGCGTGCTGATCACATATCACCCCCTTATCTCTTCCCTTTTTCAACAATCTGGTTGTCACCAGGATGTGATGACCCCCGTTACAGAACAGATTATCCCTGTCAGCATTAGGACAAGACTATTTGCCCACCAAGCATTGTTGCCAGCCAGGATGTGGTGCCACCAGATATGGAACAGGGAAGCATAACAGCACATGAGATACTGACTATAAAATCAAGCAGCTGCAAGTCCTAAGTGGGACTCAGACCAGACTGCTGTTGGATGGCAAAACCCATGATCCCCTGGTGGTCAGGGATGCCTCCACCATTGTCTTCTTCCTCCAAGAACTGAATGATTCATGTTCTTTTAGGTAAAGTCTGAATCTAGATTATGATTACTGTATCATATGCTGATTATTAAGAATTTGACACAATATGGTGACTTAAAAGTCCAGGTAACTAAAAACTCTAGATAGTAAGAAAGCTACACTGATTACTAGAAATTCTATTTAACTGAAAGCTATGCTAATTACTAGAAATTCTGTGTTACAATAAGATAATAATCCCTAGAAAAACCTGCCTGTCCCTGTAGCATTAAGTGACAACATATGCTCATATTCCAACTTTTGGGTAGGTTTTGACCACTGAGAGGGCAGGCAAAAAGTTATCATAAATGCAAAAGCATCTCCAATTCTATATTTCAGCATTAATACTTACTCTATAGTAATGGGTAAGACATTTAAATTCTCCCTGTAGAAAGTCTCACAAGTATCTGCATCACTCAGGTTGTGAAGATTATCATTCTATTTCTCCTTTCAATAAAAGGACAAGGTATTGATAATATTCAGGTATATAAAAAGAAAAAGGTTCTACATGTACTAGAATAGCCAAAGCTGAGCCAATCAGCGAAGCTGGTAGCATCTCTGTGAAAACATATTTTAAAAAGGGTAGAAAACTAGAAAACACCAGATGGGGGGGGGAGTGAGAAACAGAGGGAACACCAAGGCCAGAGAAAGGAGGAGGAAGAGCTGCATGGTAGAGCAGATATTCCCTGCAGCCCATGGAGAACCTATACTGAAGCAGATGGAAATTCCTAAAGGAACTGCCGCCCATGGAGAACCCATGCCAGAGCAGGGGAAAAGAGAGAATGAAGGAGCAGCAAAGAGAAAATGTTATGTACTGACTGTAAACACACACACACACCCATTTCCACCCCCCCTGAACCATTGGGAGAATTCGAGGAGCCTGGAGTGGAGTGAAGTGGGGGAAGAAAAGATCCTGTTTTAATGTTTGTCATCTTGTTTCTCTCTACCCAAATCAATATTTATTTTAATTGGCAATAAATTGATTTTCTTCAAGTTGAGTCTGTTTTTGCAGTAATTGGTAAGCAATCTCCCTGTCTTTATCTTGACCCACAAGCTTTCTCACTCCTGTTCATCCTATTTCCTCCCATCCCATTGGGGGAGGGGGGATAGTGAGCAGCTGGGTGGGAGTTTGTCTTTTAGCTAAGGCTAACCCACCACACCAGGTAATAAGTAGGATATTGTTTAAGCAATCCAGTTCTAATATAAAAGGCAGCTTTGTAAAAACAGCACAATATTAAGGCAATGGGTTTTTTTATCCTCTGGAAGTATTCTAGAATAAATCAGTGAGCAGTGCAGTCCAACATCTCCGCAAAAGAGTGACTGATGTACATTTTAAAATGCAATGGTTTGAGCAAAGCAAGTGAATGCCCTTCCCTTGTGGCACGTTACAAACTATGGAGATATTTGGTTATGCAAGTGGACATAAGAGTAGACAGTTCATTAAAAAATATATTCTTAGCGTGTCAGAGGAAATTTCATTCTTCCTATAATAATTTGATTCATATGAAACTAGTAGGCTCATAATACCTCATGGTTGGGACCAAGTGAAATGAAAGGCACTACAGGCTTGTATAGGAAATGTAAGCAATTGTACCACAGATATTTAAATATTACTACTTTCATTTCAGCTGTGTTTTCATGGCTCATTTTTCCAGAGTCATAGAAGACAGCAGTCCACTCTCAGGAAAGATGTTCTTTGCCAGTTAATCTTTCAAAGGTCTTCAAGAATGAGGAGATAATGTGAGACTACATTGTCTGCTACTTTCAACAGGGTATCACACTAAGTCCTCTTTGACTTCATCAGTATAGCTAACTACAGAACTCACATCACATAAGCTGTTATGGTAAACCATAAACAAAGTTAACTGGGCCCATATTCAAGGAGTGGCTCTCTAGGATGAGGAAAAAGAAGTGTGTCTCATGCTACTTTATTTTTTTTGTTACAAAGTTTCCATTAATTACAGCAATATTTGACAGCCTCCTGATTTTTGATCCCCTGTTTCATTTTAGACTCAAATATACTACAGAGACTGCACTAGTGAGTTAATAATCCTTCAGCTGTAATGAACTATCACATTACTCCTAACAGTTATAGCTCAGAACCTAATTTTGCATTAGACCTAAAGCCATCTCACTTTGATATAAACTACTATTCCTGCCCTCAAAGAAGGGAAACAAGTACTCCCAGTTGTTACTGTGTAGCTCTATCTGAAAATTATTTAAGTTAACATACCTCAAACCACTCATGTTATCTAGTTGGCAAGATGCTATAATTTGAACTGCGGCTTATACTCCAATGAGATCAGTCAAGTGACAGTTTTAAATCATGTTCATAACTTGAAAGTGCAATAGAGTGTAGAATGACTATTTTAAGTGTGCAAAGACATACTAAGTGCCAGAGAAAGTGATACCCTTTAAAACTAAAGTGCACATATAAGTATTTCTCAAGCTTGGTTTTTAATTTAGTTTTCATATACCTTTCTAGAATCCAAAATGGGAATATCAAAGGTTTCATAATATATTCCTTTAATTTTACACACATTATACTGCATTTCCTGAAATTCTGAAGAACTATAAACTATAGTTCTCAGTCTGTGAAAAGATTCCCATTAGTCCTGACCTATAGCTTTATGAATCTGGTACTCACAAGCTAGCATAGATTTAAGTAAATTCAGTGCTGGTGGAAGATATTAGATTCACAGCTCTACAGCCTTAAATTCTGTGTTTATTCACAGAACAAGCAGAGCATAAGCAGCAACACAGATTCTCTCATATATTCTAATAATATGACAGCTGAGTGGGAAGCAGAAAGGTTTCTCTTCCTTGCTCATAGTAATGCCCATTCTGTTATGTCTATAAAACATAGCACCTTACATCTTATTTGTCGCATGCACTTGCCTCTGAAGCAAAATCCAAGTTTAACTGCAATTCAGTTTAACATACAGCATGTTAAAAGTAGTAAGATTACCTTTCCCATACTGTATATTCCAGAGGTGTTAACACACTGACATACAGCCAAACAGGTGAATGGTATTGTGATATATACTCTATTTACTTCTTTCAAAACTTTTCTATGCATAGTATTGGCATCTGCTAATGCGGCTGATATCAATGAAAGCATTTGATTAAAAAAGGTCAGACTCCAAGGGAGGAGGGAGCACAGAAAGGAATTTTAGAGAAGAAAGTCCTGTTTAAGACTTAGAAAATAATTAACTGAAAATAAAACCATGTGGCAGAAAGAATGAGCTTTTTTTTCATTCTTTGAAAGATACCATTACCAAAACCCAAGACAGATCTAGAAATACCTACTGTGTATTATGTAAAAGCTTTGAAGTCTATTAAAAAACTAAATCTTTGCACATAAGCTATCAACTCCCAGAGATACAATTTCATTATCCAAAAATCATCAGCTCAGTTTCAGTATGCACAATCCAATTATTTTTATTGTTTTGGACCAGATCCCTGTAAGTTTACCCAGCAGTGTTCTCAAACAGCTAAATGGGAATTCTGCTCCAGAAGAGGAATTTACAATCTTTTCATAGAATACTTTGCGTAATTCAGGCACTAAATATTTCCCAACTTCTTACTGTATTTATAAAAATCCAGTTAGAGATCAAACAAAATTAAGGCACAACCCTTTTTGTTGTTGGGTGGGTTTTTTTTTACTCCCATGTTTGTCTCCCTAATCTACAAAATAGTGTCAAACAGAAGCTCTCAGCAGATTGTCCACATATTTTTGAAAAACAAAGGACATCCTGCAAACATTTACTTCATAAGAATCAGAAGTATTACAACAGAAAATGCAAGAGGTTGTGGGTTTTTTGATAGCTTGATCATAAACGGAACAGTTTTATGTGCCTTCTGCAGCAGTACCCTTCTCCCCAGAGGCCTTTCACCACGTTACATACTTAAAGAAATTGATATTTCATAACTAGTTATCGCATATGCACAGTACTAACTGCCTCAGACTCTAGACACAGTGAGTGGGTTGGATAATGTGTTGAAGTCTCTTTGTTGCCAGGCACTATGCTTGGTATTACTCACAAATGTGAAGTGTAGTGTTGGCAACTTAAGATATTTGTCTTAAGAATTTTGTTTACTAATACAAAATGCAAGTTTTACACATTTATTTACATCAAGCTGCATCTTGGAAAAAAGCTGCATTCACAAATTTTATTCACAGAAAACAAAGACATTTCATATTTGTTTTACCTAGATGCAAATTTCATCTTCATACAGAACTTGATAACATATTTTACCTGTTGCTACAACTGAAAGATCATCTCCTTTCTTCAACTTTATTTTAAAAATAAGTTGTTAAACACGTTCTCTTGCTTCTCATTTCCTTGGAAGTTGTGAAGTAAAGTTTCTTTCATCTCTCACTACCACACACAGACTGTCTGTTGTTCTCTCCGAGCCTTATCCTTGTGACTGGGATCATATACATACAGTCATAATCATAACCTATCATCAGCATTCACATCAGTGTTTTGACTATGTAATGCTGTATTCCTACTTTGTAGGGCAGGATTCTGAGAAACATTGCATGTTATTTCTCCATACAGATGCTCTCTAACTACCAGCATTAAAAAGGCTATCAGAAAAAGATGTTTCCTGAGGATCAAGACACCAAAGAACCACCTTTCTCATGCAGAAGGAGAGAGAATAGAGAAAGAGAACACTGCTACTGTTTTGAAGGCGTCTTCCAGAAAACATGCATACAACTCATCTTAGATACTAGTCCTACAGAAATAAATTGAAAAATTCCATACTGGGCATAGAGAATCAGAAATGAAATTTTTCTTTTAAGCGTTTTTCATGAAAAACTTCAGGAATCCCAGGTCCTAGAGCAGAGACCAGGGGGAAAATATGAAGCAAGAAAGATGTACCCTTGGTGGAAGAGGATCAGGTTGGGGAATACTTAAGCAGATTGGACATACGTAAGTCTATGGGCCCTGATGGGATGCACCCACGAGTGCTGGGGGAGCTGGCTGATGTCATTGCAAGACCACTCTCAATAACTGATCAATCATAGTGATTAGGAGACACACCTGAAGACTGGAGGA
This sequence comes from Pluvialis apricaria, assembly GCA_017639485.1. Taxonomy (NCBI): domain Eukaryota; kingdom Metazoa; phylum Chordata; class Aves; order Charadriiformes; family Charadriidae; genus Pluvialis; species Pluvialis apricaria. Next base: position 13,518,894 of record CM030043.1, read on the forward strand.
AAACAAATGTCTGTCCTGTCTTCAAGAAGGACCCGGGGAACTTCAGCCTCACCTTGATCTCTGGGAAAGTGATCGAGCAGTTAATCCTGGGAAATATTTCCAGGTACATGAAAGACAAGAAGGTGATTGGGAATAGTCTCCAAGGGGAGGACCAAAGATTTGCAAACTTCTATGATGAAATGACTGACTTGGTAGATCAGGAGAGAGCAGTGGGTATCATCTACCTTGACATGCGTAAGGTGTTTGACACTGTATCCCATAACATTCTCATAGATAAGCTGATGTATGGGCTGGATGAGCAGGTGGGTTTGAAACTGAATGGCTGGGCCCAGGGAGCGGTGGTTAGTGGCACAAAGTCTAGTTGGAGGCCAGTAACTAGTGGTGGACCCCAGAGGTCAATACTAGGTCCAGTAGAGCAAGACCCAGATCATCCAAGGAAATATTTCACGGTAAAGAATTAAGCTTAAGAAAGCAAGAACACTTCTAAAACAAAAGTTAATTCAAAATCTGACATTAATCATTACATTTAATGATTAATACATCTGTTAGCAGGAAAACTGCATGCTGACTACACATCTGTGAAGGGTCTAGAGAACAAGTCTTATGAGGAGTGGCTGAGGGAACTGGGGTTGTTTAGTCTGGTCTAGTCACTTGATCATTATAGGATAAAAAAAAGTTTTATTTAGTATTGATATAATCATGGAAGGACACAACTCCCTCACTTAAAAAAATTAAGGCTCTAGAAGTAATCTAGAAGTCTTTACAAAAGTATATATATATGCATATGTGTATATATTAAAAAAGCATCCACAAGGTACTGTAAGTGCAAGATACAGGTGTTCACTTGGGCTAACAGCTATTAGTTTAGTGCTAGTACTGACCAAAACAGCGTCTAAAGTTTTGTGCCCACGGTAGCACAGCACATCCTTAAGGGTGTTAGTTTGACATTCTAAGGAAACTTTGTTACTTGACAAGCATTGTCTAACAGATATCTAGGGATCAAAACTTCACATATGCAAGCATGTATTTCATTACATTTGCTAAGACGTATTCTTATACTCTATAGTGTTTGCTACTGCACAGTTTAGAAATAAATAAAAATAAATAGCATCATCTACACCATTTGGATTTCCTGAGTTTAGTTCATTCTCCCCCTCCTCCCCATTATACAACTAAGTATAAATACTTTTTACCAAGTAACCCATTTATATTTTGGAACCTAAAACATCCAAGAAGAGCAAGTACTTGTAATTGCAAAGTCCTTTTCATTGAGCAGAAATATTCTATAAATAGCCTTCATCATAAAAAGGAAGTTGAAGCATTACAACCACCTCATGACATTCACTTTAACAAGACTAATATTTCTTGAGTACTTAGGATTGGATGAAACCATTTGGCATACAGTTTTTGTCAAACAGTTTAAAAATAAGATTACAGCATCTAAAGACAACAGGAAAAAAAGTTCTGTTTCTTTGTCATTTAAATTAGTGACTATCTTAATCAACCCTTGTAGTAGTCCTAACTTACCAAAGTGTTATTTCTAGTAGCGATATCAATTCAGACATAACCTCCTGAAGCAAAGCTTTCAAATATGTGCTTCTCCACTGGTACACAGAAGTCTTCTCTTGTTGATTAGTAGTTGGTAGAGCCAACACATAGAATCAAAATTTCTGCAGAAATTTTATTTTTAGGAAAGTTAAAAGTCTTTGTCACAGTTTTACCAATAGGCTTGTCTTCCCAGTTTTACAAGCCGCTGCTATCATAGAGGTCATAATTATTATTAGGGGCAGGAGTACAACAAACAAGTCAATTATGTAGTTCAGTACACCTGCATCTTCACTGCTCTCTTCCCCTGTAGCTCCACAATGAAACTGACTTTTATAGAATTCTGAATTATTTTGCTTTACATTCAATCACTTCTGAAGCTATAAATGGCACTTGAGGCAAGAATGACTTCAGAAACTGAGGGTGCAGACACACCTGTACAGATCCACCCCTCATTACAAGAGGTTAGAGAGAAAACATAACAGAAGAAATAACCCCTACTAATAGAGAGCTTTGAAGTCAATGACTAATCTAACAGTTACAGAAAGGTTTTGCAGGTCAAGGACTTTAAATATATATATCTTTTCACAGAAGAACGAAGCTAACTTGTGTGCCTTACTACTATTGCCTTTATATTCCAGCAGTATTTTAGCTATCAAATATCTGCAAACTTTTGGTCCAATTTTAAAGTATAAAAGCATCAAATAAAGTCAACTCACATTTTACAGCTAAAAAGCTAGCAACAGCTTTATTATTTAACACCTACAAGATCAGGCTCCTACTGTGTGAGGGGCAGCGCCCACAGAAGACAGCCCCTATCCCAGAACAGTGACAATCTAGCCAGACTGCAGAAAAACAGAAGGCAAGGGACAGGAGCAGGTGGCTTCAAGAAGAAGCACACACAAGTCTGCCAGACTGATGCCTGGTTCAAATCCATCCTTCCCCCATCCTGCCTTGCAGTTCAGCATGCCCAAGGCTGCTACCACAGAGACAAGCCACTTAGTGAAGAACTATTGTGCTGTCAGGCGCCAGTGCACCCAGCAAGGACAGTCATAGTATAAGTCCGAAGCGATGTCCGGCCAAAGTAGAGACAGGTCCGGGGGGTGGGGGTGGGGAATGGGGTGGAGAACGGAGCTGCCACTGGCAGGTACTGTCCAAGAGAAGGAAGGGGGAAGGACTGCTGCCCAGGGAAGCGGGCGGTGTCCATCAGGGCCCAGCTCTTCTACCGACGGACACTCACCTGCTTGCCGCACTCTCCCCACCCAGTAGCTAGCTACAGCACCGCCACCACGCGCAGGCACAACCGAGAGAACCCCGGCTTCTGCAGCAGAGGTGCGTATGCGCGAGGGCCTTAACTCCTCTGCTCCCTTCTCTTGGCACATATCTTCTGCGAGAGGTGAGCCGCAGTGGTGGTGGGGTGAAGGATGTGGCAGGGTGGTTGTTTTTCACTGCTAGCTGCTTTTGTGGTTCCTGGTCTGTGGCGCAGAGCAGAGTATGGCAAGATTCTTTATTCACAGGGAGATCTGAAGGTACACAGGCTGTGCTGGCAGGGCAAAGCTGCCAGACAGTAAGAGCCCTAAATAGTAATCAAATGGGAACAGCATGTACTGGGTCTGGCTGGGATGGAGTTAACTTTCTTCATAGTAGCCTGTACCATGCTGTGTTTTGGATTTGTGGCTAGAACAGTGTTGTTAACACACCAGTGTTTTGGCTATTACTGAATAGTCCTTGCACAGCATCAAAGCTTTCTCTGTTTCTCACTTAGCCCACTCCCCTGCCCTCAGTGAGTGGGCTGGGAATGGGCAAGAGGTTAGGAGGGGGCACAGCTGTGACAGTTCACCTGAATTGGCCAAAGGGGTATTCCGTACCAATAACCTCAAGCTCAATTAAAAAAAAAACACCACTAACCAAACAAACCACAACAGCAACAAAACAAGGGGGGGGGGGGGGGGGGTGTGTGTGTATTCTAAGGTAGCTGTTGGCCAGAGACTGGCTGGGCATCAGCCTGCTTGTGGGAGGTTGTGAGTGATTGCCTTCCGATTCTCTCCCCTATGAAAGACAAGATGCAAACTGCAATATGACTTGCTTAGAAGAATGAACACTACCTGGAACTATGAGCTTTTACCTCAGGGTTGATGTGACTGGAAGATGCAACCTAAGCCAGCTCTTGCCAGCTGAGAACACCCCATACTAACAAAACAATAGAAGATTAACCTTTCAATGGAACCAGGTGTATAACCATGTCCAGAACTGCAATCAACCAGAATTGACCCACCACTACCTGCATGGGACATTGGTTTAGAACAATGAGGATTAACACACCACTGACCATACATCTGTACCACCTGCACAGGACAAGCACATACTGATTACGTGAGCAATAGTAGGTGATTAACCCACCCCTTAACATGAGTAATTTGATTGGTCTGCACAACTGTGTTGTAACATATATAAACCCTGCTTTCTTCTGTATCAAGGTCCACCATGCATTAGGCTGGGGCACTGTTATGTGCATAGCTAAAATAAGAGAATAAATTCCCTTGGTAATTCTATGCTAAGCATTCTTGCCTTTCTCCTTGGCCCACAAAGAACTGACTTTTACACCCCCATCCCGCTGCAGGAATGAGTAGCTGGTGGGTGCTTAGTTGCTGGCCAGGATTAACCCATGACACAGCAAAATAGAAGTAATCCCTGAAGGGTTACCTGACTTGGTTATGGAGAATGAAGTAGTGTCAGGTGGAAGAGACATAGGCTACAAAAAGCCAATTCGCTTTGGCAGAAAGAGACGTGTACACACATGCAATGAGGTATGGAAGCTGAAGCGTGCCTAAATTTAGATTTAGTGTATCATAGTGTATCCCCTTTCTCCACATATCGGAACCCTCCTCCAGCAGGTCAGTGAGAAGAGAGGAATGGAGCAATACTTTTCAGTGTTTGCATGCTTATACTCCAGTACATATTGTAATAATTATATCCATATTAAGCCTTAATATCTGTGAAATTCAAATAAATATGGCAGATAATACAGTTTGCTGTTTGCATAGGACATGGTTTTGGATACCCTGGGTAAGATTTATTTCAGGTATCTGAAGTCATATCAAAGATACCCCATGGGGGTATCTAACTTATTTTACACATTTAAGATAAATGACCCTCTAGAGGTACCTGTTTTTTTTCCCACTAATTATAAAGGGAGTCTAGACAGAACAACTTAGACTTAAATGTCTAATTTTTAATTGAAAACATATGAATCACCTCATATGTCAGTACATAATAAAATACAACATAATAACGCAAGAAATTAATGCAAATAATAAAAGTAAAAAACATTTAGCAAGTTGTCCAAGTATCTACACAAGTAGATGATCTTGTGTAAAGGACATAACTTTTGTAATTTGCAATTTTGACATTTTTGATTGGTGCTATCATCAGTGTACTCTCAGTTGTGTGATTTTTATCTGAGATGCTGCTACTGTTTCCTTGGAAAAAAAGTTCTGGGGCCTGAATTACCAGATCTAAGACAGCTATAAATCCATTTAAATTAATGTGTCAGTATCAGTGAGATCAAATGGCTACACCCATGGCCATCACAATACTAGGTATTCATTCTTTCTGAAAGTCTATCATCATTAGTCCACTGGTAGTAACAGTATTTACAGTGCTGATGTAAACTTCCAGATAACCCTAGTCTCTCTAAGCAGTATTGTTATGGTTTAACCCCAGTCAGCAACTAAGCACCACACAGCCGTTCACTTGCTACCCCCCAGCAGGATGGAGGGAGAGAATCATAAGTGTAAAAGTGAGAAAACTCATGAGTTGAGATAAAAACAGTTTAATAATTGGAAAAAAAAATTGTAAAGAAAAGGAAAATAACAGAGAGAGAGAAATAAAACCCAAGAAAGACAAGTGATGCAAATGAAAACAATTGCTCACCACCAACTGACCGATGCCCAGCCAGTCCCCGAGCAGCAGCTCCCCCACCAACCTCCCCCCTAATTTTATTGCTGAGTGTGATGTCATACGGTATGAAATATCCCTTTTGTCTGTTGGGGTCAGCTGTCCAAACTGTGTCCCTTCCCAACTTTTTGTGCACCTTCAACCTACTTGCTGGCAGGGCAGTGTGAGAAGCAGAAAAGGCCTCGACTCTGTGGAAGCATTGCTCAGCAATAATTAAAACATCCCTGTATTATCAACACTGTTTCCAGCACAAATCCAAAGCATAGCCCCATACTAGCTACTATGAAGAATACTAGCTACTATGAAGAAAATTAACTCTATCCCAGTAAAACCAGCACGAGTATTTTTGAAAAATCTTTGAAAACTGCCTGAACTAAACCCCCATGAATATAACTACATTACTGTCTTGGTTTGAGCAACACAGGAATAATTTCTCTTCTAATGCTTGGGAAAATTGCACTTTTAGAGGACTCTAGTGTCTGAATTTGTGAAAATATTTACTTTATAGCCAGCTATGGTATGTGGGTTTCAAGGTCTCAGTGTTTTCGAGCTTGCCAGGTGCAGGGATGAGGAGGAGCGAGACCTGGGCACTTGACCCAAGCTGGCCAACACAATTATTTCATACCATGAACATCACATTCAATATAAATTAGAAAGTTTACTGCAAAGTGCTCTCTCTCCCTTGATGGCTGCAATCCAGAGAACTTCTTGCCCTGGTGCTGGAGCCCTGAGGCCTTCCCTTCCTCCCGAAGCCGTAGTGCTCGCAGTGTCTGACATTTGCTGTCCTCTGCTGGGAGTGCACAGATTCCTACTGATATAATTGGCTGAGTATAATCCGTATATATTTTATATTGGTATTGGAATCAATATTGTTTATTTAGTGTTATTAACGTTAATTATCCACTCTTATTCTATTAAATCTGTTTATATTTCAACCCTTGGGTTTCTTTGTTTTTCATGATTCCCCTTCCCAGGTGGGGAGAGGTCATTGGATGATAGAATAATTGTCTAAATGACAATAAATTTTTGTGGGTTTTCTCAAACCACAAGAAACTTGGCGCCCAACATGGTATTTTAACAAATTTGGCACTCAACGTGATATTTTGCACTTAATTCAAATAGTGCTGGGAGAACCGTAGGCTTCAATTTGAGAGTTTTGAAGGGTTGAAATTTTAAACAGATTTGATTGGATTTGCCAAATAGTCATTATGACTCTGTTGGAATGGTTTCAAAGGAATATGGCCAGAGTCCTCTGGTATCTCTGTATAGACTTATGTTGGGAGCTATGGGAGCTGTGGGGGAGTTCATTGCCGTTTGTCACTGGTTTAGGGCAGCTTATTGTTTCTAAATGTGGATTTAAAAACATCGCCTTGTTATTTTGTGTGGTGGTGTTTTGCTGTGTTATCGGGTCTTTTGTAATCTTTCCGGTTTTTGTCACTTATGTAATGGCATCTCGCGAATCGTCGCGGTCGGACTCACCTCGGGACGCCGGGAGCCCTCCGCTGGGCATTGTTCATAATTACACCTTGGGTTATATTACGGGCCATTTAGCAACGGGGAGGATGTCTCTTCAGGATTTGTATGTTCCGGTGGCATCAATAGCAACCGGGTTTGAGAGTTTGGAATACCCTTGGAATTTTTTTATTATTGTGCTTGTGTTGTTAAGTTTTTCAGGCTTGTTCTTCTCCATTGGCTGGATCTGCTGTAGAGGGACACATCTGGTAGAGACCCTGCTGGCCCCCGTGACATACATCGCACCTGTGCAGACCCCACCAGCGCCCATGACAGACATCGTGCTTGTGCAGACCCCGCAGGCCCCCACGACATACATCACGTCTGTGCAGACCCCGCTGGCTCCCATGACAGACCCTAATCCTATCCAGACCCCACTGGCTACCACAACAGGACCCACAGCTGAAACAATGACTAAACCTACTCCGACCTTGGTGATGGATGGTGATTGGCTGAGGCCAATGGTATGAGGTTCAACAAGGCCAAGTGCCGGGTCCTGCACTTGGGTCACAACAACCCCATGCAGCACTACAGGATTGGGGCGGAGTGGCTTGAAAGCTGCCCGGCAGAGAAGGACCTGGGGGTGTTGGTGGACAGCCGGCTAAATATGAGCCAGCAGTGTGCCCAGGTGGCCAAGAAGGCCAACAGCATCCCAGCCTGTATCAGAAATAGTGTGGTGAGCCGGACTAGGGAAGCGATCATCCCCCTGTACTTGGCATTACTGAGGCCCCACCTCGAGTACCGCGTTCAGTTTTGGGCCCCTCACTACAAGAAGGACATTGAGATATTGGAGCATGTCCAGAGAAGGGCTACAAAGCTGGTGAGGGGTCTGGAGGACAAATCTTATGAGGAACGACTGAGGGAACTGGGGTTGTTTAGCCTGGAGAAGAGGAGGCTGAGGGGAGACCTTATCACCCTCTACAACTACCTGAAAGGAGGCTGTAGAGAGGTGGGGGCTGACCTCTTGTCCCTGGTGAAAAGTGATAGGACAAGAGGAAATGGGTTTAAGTTATGTCAGGGGAGGTTTAGACTGGATATTAGGAAACATTTTTTCACTGAAAGGGTTATTAAACATTGGAATAGGCTGCCCAGGGAGGTGGTGGATTCACCATCTCTGGAGGTGTTTAAAAAAAGGGTAGATGTGGTACTTGGGGACATGGTTTAGAAGTGGGTTTTGTCAGGGTAGGTTAATGGTTGGACTTGATGATCTTAAAGGTCCCTTCCAACCTCAGCAATTCTATGATTCTATGATCCAGACTGCACTGGAGAAGGGTGGAGCTCCAGAACACCTGCAGTACATTGATGATGTCGTTGTATGGGGTAATACAGCAGAAGTTTTCGAGAAAGGGGAGAAGGTAATTCAAATCCTTTTGGAAGCCAGTTTTGCCATCAAATGAGGCAAGGTCAAGGGACCTGCACAAGAGATCCAGTTTTTAGGAATTAAGTGGCAAGATGGACGTCACCAAATCCCAATGGACGTGATTACCAAAATAACATCTATGTCCCCACCTACTAACAGAAAGGAAACACAAGCCGCCTTAGGCGTTGTGAGTTTCTGGAGAATGCATATTCGTGGTTACAGTCAGATTGTGAGCCCTCTCTATGAAGTGATTAGAAAGAATGATTTTAAATGGGGCCCTGAGCAGCAATCAGCCTTTGAACAAATTAAATGAGATAGATTGTTCATGGGCCAGTCCGGACAGGACGAGATGTAAAAAATGTGCTGTACATGGCAGCCCGGGAAAACAGCCCAACCTGGAGTCTCTAGCAAAGGGCACCTGGAGAGACTCGAGGCCGACCCCTAGGGTTTTAGAGTCAAGCATATAGAGGATCAGAGGCTCGCTATACTACCACTGAGAAAGAGATATTGGCAGCATATGAAGGAGTTCGAGCTGCTTTGGAGGTAATTGGTATTGAAACATAGCTCCTCCTGGCACCCCGGTTGCCAGTGTTGAACTGGATGTTTAAAGGGAAGTCTCCTTCCAAACATCATGCAACTGATGCGACGTGGAGTAAGTGGGTAGCACTAATTACTCAGCGAACTTGAATAGGGAACCCTAATCATCCAGGAATTTTGGAGGTGATCATGTATTGGCCGCAAGGCATGGATTTTGGAGGGTCCCCAGAGGAGAGGGTGGTGCGTGCTGAGGAGGCCCTGCCATATAATCAATTATCAGCAAATGAAAGGCAATATGTGCTGTTCGCTGATGGATCTTGTCATATTGTAGGAAACCAGAGAAGGTGGAAAGCTGCTGTGTGGAGTCCTACTCGACAAGTCGCAGAAGCGGCTGAGGGAGTGGGTGAGTTGAGTCAGTTTGCAGAAGTGAAAGCCATCCAGCTGGCTTTAGATACTGCTGAGCGAGAAAAGTGGCCGGTGCTTTATCTTTATACTGACTCATGGATGGCGGCACATGCCTTGTGGGGGTAGTTACAGCAGTGGAAGCAGAGCAACTGGCAGCGCAGAGGTAAACCCATCTGGGCTGCTGAATTGTGGCAAGATATTGCTGCCCGATTAGAAAAGCTGTCTGTGAAGGTACGTCATGTAGATGCCCATATACCCAAGAGTTGGGCCACTGAGGAAAAACAAAACAACCAGCAGGTGGACGGGGCTGCTAAGATTAAAGTGTCCCAAGTAGACTTGGACTGGCAACATAAGGGTGAATTGTTTTTAGCTTGGTGGGCCCATGACGCTTCAGGTCATCAAGGAAGAGATGCAACATATAGATGGGCTTGTGACCGAGGGGTGGATTTGACTGTGGACAATATTTCACAGGTCATCCATGAATGTGAAACGTGCTGAAATTAAGCAAGCTAAATGGTCAAAACCTTTATGGTATGGAGAACGGTGGCTGAAATATAAGAAAGTGAAATTATAAAGAAATATATAATTGACATTCTTCAGCTGCAAATAAATATGACTATATACTGACACAATAAATACTCCAACATTCAGTTTCCAAAAGCACAATTTACAAGGCAGTTATATTTTAAATCACCTAATCCAGAGTATCAAATGTGCTGCAAGACCACCATTAGCCTACAGTACAGTCATTGCTTAAACTTATAAAAGCTGGTTTTAACTTTTTTTAGCTGAGGTACTGTTAGGACTAGAGCTATAGTAGCAAAGAACTTATCAAGAGTTGCCATAATCTGTCTGGGAAGTGGAGTAAATCCTCGGGCACATAGCCCCCCCCCAGGAAGTTCTGCATGATTTATACTAGCAGTAACCAAACTAGTTTAAAACTATCTCAAGTACACAGCAAATGCTGTGCAGGATTATCCCTTATGTGGAATAATTACTAAAATAACCAAAATACAGCATTGTTCACACATTAAGGAAAAAGCTTAAAATCAAAAAGGTTCCTAGGGTAGAATACAGCCGCAGCTGGTATGCGAAGAATCCACTACATCTGTGATTCCCTGCACAATATCGCTCGCCGAGCAACACGGGGATGGAGTGGGGTGGAGATTCCACGGCCAAGCCCTGTGATAATCAGCAGATATGGGAACAAGATGGTCCTATGGAACTGATAAGCTGCACACTTGCTACCCTGAGCCAACAGTTTGTCAAATTTTGACAAAATGCTGTCCTTGGTGTGAACTTTGCTCATTATAATGTCATTATAATACCTAAACACACCTCCATCCCAAAGGCTACCCGCCTCCAAGGTGCGACCACTCCTCCTTGAGTCTGCGCCCTGAATTTTTGATAAACTATACCTTTAAATGTGAAGCGAGATAATTTTACACCAATCATAATAAAAGTATTTATGACTAGAGTCACTCAAACTCCACCTTGAAGGTAAAAAATAATATAAAAATAGCCCCAAAAAGGGGGAATATTAGGGAAGACACCATCATGAACAAGTCAAGGAGGACTCCATCAAAGACTGCCTTCGACTTCTGCGACCAGCCAATGGGCTGAGCCTTTCTTCCCCCCCATAGGGACGCCTTTGGGTAAGACTTAGACTGTACCAAGCGCTTCCACAAAAAACTTAGAAATCTCTCTCGAGAGTCTCTTTCCTATATTTATAGCCAGGCTGTACTGTATATAACTTTGTCATGTGTTTTGTATAACTAACAACACTTTTATTTGCACGTGCTTTGCAGACAGTGTATTTATCACCGGCAATCCATAAGAACTTATGTACCTGTTGCTAAAATAAACTGTGCTGCTTAAGTAGCTGGTCGTTTGGGTTCCTCATTGAACGTGACCACAAAAGTGGCCATGGTAGTTCATGAGCACGACTGGACTGAGGGTGCAGTCCACTATTAGTGTATCCAGAATCATGATAGTTTAATATATATATTAAACGCGACTGGACTGATAGTGGTGGATTGGGCATCACTCAGAATTTAAACCTAGCCGCACCTAGCCTCCCACCTCGGTGAGGAGTGTTAGAACGCAAGGGGGTTTATTTTCTGCCAAATTAATTCGCCCTTTAACACCAATTGGGCATCACTCAGAATTCAAACCTAGCCGCACCTAGCCTCCCACCTCGGTGAGGAGTGTTAGAACGCAAGGGGGTTTGTTTTCTGCCAAACTGCTCTGCCCTTTAACGCAACACCTTATTTCTACAATTTTTTTTTTATGGTTGGACCCTCTATTTCTTTGAAAGTTTTCCAGATTTAGTCATATGAGCTCACAATTACTTTTCAAAACACACTTTAGATTAATTAACCTACAAATTGCACTTAATTAGAGCTAAAGTAACTGTTGGCCAGCAATGAACACCATGGATGAAACTTGACTTCACATATCAACTCCTTATTTAAACTCCCAGCATCGAGGGAGGATGTGACACTGGGGATCTCCAAGTGCAATCCAGAGGAGAACTCGGTTTAAAAATATATCTACACCAATGAAATTAAAGTGAAGCTGGTTTACACTGTTAATAATTGGCATTTTTGAATGGCATTTAAATGAATAAGCATTTATTCTTTTTGCAACAACTTACTGCAAAATACAAGCACCTTAAAAACAGATATGTAATGCAACCAGGTCACTTGAACATTAAATGTGTTTACCACTATCTAGTCATGCTATGTATTTCCCTTCTTCTAAAGACATACTCTACAATTTTAAGCCATGCTTGAAGTGTGTGCAAATTATAATGTTTCAGCGTTTAACTCAATTTTCACATTATATTTCTTTTACAGTAACAAAACCATTAGTGTGGCAAGATTTTCAACAGTTACAACTGTAAAAATCTTAAGCAGGCATCATATAATTGATATAACTGCACTCTGGATGCATTAAGATGCTTTCATATCAACTGTTAAAATACAAAAAAAATTCCTTCCAAAAGATCCTCTTCCTAAAACTTACAATGTTAAAGTTCAAGTTGAGCCCTGGGTATATTTATGAAGTTTACCCTTATTAACTTAATTAATAGTTTTTCTCCTTTTGGTCATGACACAAAAGCCCACGCTGATGCACAACAATACCTACAACAGAAGCAGCATATTCTTGTCATAAGTAGTAAAGGTATCTTACAGATGCATTTCCAAAATATAGTTGTTCCTTCATATTACTTTTTTTAAAAATAAAAAAAATGGTCTTTTCTGGTTTGGTGATACATATAAATACAGTCTTTTCCAAGCAATGAATAAGAAATAGATTTCCACTGAATTTTCTTTAGTTTTGAGGAGTTTAGACATCATCAAATATTCTGCTTCGAGACGTTGACAGGTATCTTCCACCAAGCTGGTACCTGACGAATCAATTTTAAATATGAAAAAGTATCACAGGAATCAGAAAAATAAAGACCTATGAAATCATATAACCCTCGCTGCACTCTTTACGCCTTAAGTCTCCATGAATTACAGGATCTGAAGTTCTACAGAATTGCTGTTTCCATGAGAATTTGTTAGGCAGTCATTAAATTAAATCTCATGTGACCAAGAAAAACAGCAATATGAATACAGGGAGTCTTTCAGAACTTTGTTTCCTGTTACAACAGAAAGAAGTTGAATGTTTTTGTTGAATAGAACTTTTTTTTTAAACCAGCATCCAAAAGTTGTTTGGGTGATTAAAAGAACATCTCACTGGGTATTCCTAGGAGAAATACAGCATCAAAGATGATTAAAACAAATGGTTACATACTTAGTGGGGAAAAAAGAAGCTTCACAAATTGTTGATCAAATATATTTTAAAAGCATTTTAAAAGCATGAATAAGTTCCAATACAAGCACAATGTACTTCCCCTCTGCTGTACTTACCAAAACCTGAACAGACACAAATCCAGAACCTAGCCTCCCTCTTACGCTGTCCTAGAAGGCTTTCAACTATTATAGGAGCTATAGTTTTAAAAATCAGTGTTACACAAGCTATTTTTAAGTGAATTGAAATTTTAAATGCAATTATTCTTGATTTATTATCTCTGTGAAGTGAAATGCAGGTCACTAGAGGAAGGCTCAATTAAGTTCTCTGACTTCAGTTTTTCTTTTTAAAGAAAAAGTTCAGAATGTTCCACTCTGCAAAGTCCGTATAGGTAAGACTTCAGACACTGTAATTGAAACGTATTTGCTCCAAAAGAATTTTGGAACTTTTTATAAGGCAATTTAAAATTATTTATCATTAAATGGTTCTACATCATAACTGCCTACCTGCTGTAGGTGACCCTGTTGTGGCAGGGGGGTTGGACGAGATGATCTCCAGAGGTCCCTTCCAACCCTGACCATTTTGTGATTCTGTGCCTAGATAAAAAAGCACCTCATATTCTTTCTTGAACATGAGCAGAGTTTGGCAGTTAATAAGATACTCTGTTTCATGACTAAGGAAATTTGGTGTTGCAATCACACCCACAGAATCACAGAATTATTATAGGTCTATATTATAGTATCTATTATAGAGAGATACACTGCAGTGTGGGACTTTTTGTTCAATAAGTTCAGATTTTCATTTACTCTGATAGTTCCAAGATCTGATCCCCAGGTGTATTCCTGCAACTACTGCCCCTGTAATACTCAGTTTTATTTCTTACAGCCCTTTATTATAGTTTTTATACAGGGGAATCAAGTGGGCTTTCTCAAGTCTTGTAAGAAATTAAAGAAAACCTTGTATTGTACATATGCATGTCATTCTTCAGTTCTTTCACTTCTGTATTTATATGCAGTAATTTTCAGATTATGCCAATATACAAAATCATATTCAACTCAAACCTTACTCAAACATTTCTAAAAAAATGAAAAAAACCTTCAGGTTTCAATAGGTTTTAAAATAGTTTCCATATCATAGGGGAGAAGGAAAAGAGCTTGGCAAAACAGTAAAATGTTTTTTACAAAACTATTATTAAGAAACCATCTGATATAGCTGTTACAGGTCAGAAGACAGAAGACATTAATATCTTATAACTAAATAAAACAGAAGATTCCTTACCTTCCCAAGTCCAATTCAAGAGAGTCATCATTAATTGAGTTGGTGTTAAAATCCAAAGGTTCTGCATCCTGGAGAAGTTCTATTCTATCTCTTTCGGTCCTACCATTTGATTGGGCGTACTTTGATAGTGCTGAAAAGGTAAAAGGAAGGAAAGACACTCATTTGCTATATGAACACTTTAGAGTGTGTGGAAACATCAAACTTAAAAGACCAAAATAATAATTTGCTGGTATCTCATTCAAAGTGGAAGTGTGACAATTTGGAGTAGATTCAGTACTTAACCAAATCTGGCTACGTGCTCAAATTTGTAGTATTTAATTTTTGTATCTCCAGAGCAATGTGACTACAACTTTTCTTTTGCCCCTCAAGTAAGACGAGATCTACTTTGTAAAGAATCAAAGAAAATGAGAAGCTATGTGCAAACTTTATTTTCAAATCAATCAATCATCCATTCATCTTTCCACCTTCCCCACTTTTAATTAAGCTAGCCTAAAGAGAGCTATGTGCAAGATTTAGCTGGAGGTTTTTTGGTTTTTGTTTTGTTTGTTTTTAAAGAGGCAATCTCATGAATTAAAGATAGTTGTTTTGCAGTTCATTCTGCCACCTTCACTTGTAGCTTGTTTTGGTGTTGGAATGCTACATATTCATATGGTTAACATAAAAATATAATTTCATATAATTTCAGTTAGTCTACCACTGAAAATTTGGGTTTCCAACTTGGTAAAGAGAAGGGGGAAATCTACCAGAGTTGTCTCAAAAGCATGTTCAAAGCTTTCCCCCCTTTTTCCTTCTTTCTTTTTTTTTTTTGTTGTTTTGGAAAGCACTTGCCTTGAAGCTTCTCCCTTTTATTTAGTAAACTTTTATGAGCTTTGCAGCACTTCATTCAATCTGTCACAATGTTTAGTTGATCAGTTTCATTTCTCACTTGTTGTTAGCTTACAAGAGCACATAAAATATATGAAAAACATTAACACTGACAAATAAACTTTTTGGAAGTTTAGAGCAGACACAAAAAAGTTTTTTGTTAACAGAAGCTATTAAATAAACACATATATACTTGCATGATATGTTATTGGCTTTACATTTGTTGGGCGTTTATCTGATTATTCCATTATTCCAGTCTGAAAGAGTTCATTTGCAAGTAGAAGAGGTAAATTTTAAAATTTAAAACTCCCAACTTCAAGACATAATAATAAGCTGGCTGGACTTATAAACAGAGCTTTAAACTAGATTTAGTGGGGGAAGGGGATGGAGTTCTAAGCACAAGAGAAGAGCCAGGGTCTGCTGAGGTATTAGGCAGCAACAGGGAAACGCCTGTGAATTGCCTCAAGGGAATGAGGGTGAACTCCTCTAAAAAGGGGATGTGGCTAATAGCCCAGCTGAAGTGCCTCTATACCAATGCATGCAGCATGGGAAACAAACAGGAGGAGCTGGTGGCTGTTGCCCAGATGGAAAACTCTGATCTGCTTGCTATCACAGAAACTTGGTGGGATGAATCACACGACTGGAGTGCTGTAATTGATGGCTATAAACTATTCAGAAGGGACAGGCAAGGAAGGAGAAGTGGGGGAGTTGCCCTCTATGCCAAAAATGGGCAATGTGCAGGTTGAGAGCTTGTTGGAGACCAAGCTGACAAAGGAAACTTTGTGATTGGTGTCTGCTACAGGCCATCCAATCAAGAAGAGGAGGTTGATGAAAAGTCCTTTCTTTAACTTCAGGAAGCATCATGCTCACAGGCCCTGGTCCTCATAGGGGACTTCAACCACCCAGACATGCGCTGGAAAAGCAGCACAGTGAACTGCAAGCAATTGAGGAAACTACTGGAGCGCGTTGAGGACAACTTCGTAGTACAGATGATGGAGAGCCTGACTAGAGGAGATGCACTGCTGGACCTGTTGCTCACTAATGTGGAAGAAGTTATTAGAGAGGTCAAGACTGGAGGTAGCCTGGGCTGCAGCAATCATACCCTGGTGGAATTCTCAATCTTGAGGGGTACAGGATGGGTAAAAAGTAGAGTCAGGACCCTAAACCTCAGAAAGGCAAACTTTTTGGCTGTTTAGGGCACTAAACACCTCTGTGCCCAGCAAGATCATGGAGCAGGTCCTCCTGGAAACTCTGCTAAGGCACATGGAAAATAAAGAAGGTGATCGATGGCAACTGACATAGCTTCACTAAGGTGAAATCGTGCCTGACAAATTTGGTGGCCTTCTATGATTGGGTTACAACATTGGTACATAAGGGAGGAGCGACCAACATCATCTACCTGGACTTGTGCAAAGCATTTGACACTGTCCTGCATGACATCCTGGTCTCTAAATGGGAGAGACATGGATTTGACAGATGGACCACTCGGTGGATAAGGAATTGGCTGGATGGTCACGCTCAAAGAGTTGCAGTCAATGGCTCAATGTCTGGGTGGTGACCAGTGATGAGTGGCATTGCTCAGGGGTTGGTATTGGGAGCAGTGCTGTTCAACATCTTTGTCTGCGACGTGGACAGTGGGATTGAGCACACCCTCAGCAAGTTTGCTGACAACATCAAGCTGTGTGGAGCAGCTGACACGCTGGAGGGGAGGGATGCCATCCAGAAGGACCTGGACAGGCTTGAGAGGTGGGCCTGTGTGAACCTCATGAAGTTCAGCAAGGCCAAGTGCAAGGTCCTGCATGTAGGTCTGGATAATACCAAGCACAAATACAGACTGGGCAGAAAATGGATTGAGAGCAGCCCTGAGGAGAAGAACTTAGGGGTGTTGATGGACAAAAATCTGAATATGAGACAGCAATGTATGCATGCAGCTCAGAAAGCCCGTCATATCCTGGACTGCATCAAAAGAAGTGTGGCCAGCAGGTCGAGGGAGGTGATTCTGCCCCTCTACTCTGCTCTCATGAGACCCCAACTGGAGTACTGCGTCCAGGTCTGGAGTCCCCAACATAAGAAGGACATGGACCTGTTGTAGTGAGTCCAGAGGAGGGCCACAAAGATGATCAGAGGGCTGGAGCACCTCTCCTATGAAGAGAGGCTGAGAGAGTTGGGGCTGTTCAGCCTGGAGAAGAGAAGGCTCCAGGGAGACCTTATTGTGGCCTTCCAGTACCTAAAGGGGGCCTACAGGAAAGATGGGGAGGGACTCTTTATCAGAGAATGTAGCAATAGGATGAGGGGTAACTGTTTTAAACTGAAAGATGGTAGATTTAGATTAGATATTTGGTAGATTTAGATTAGATATTAGGAAGAAATTCTTTACTGTGAGGGTGGTGAGGCACTGGAACAGGTTGCCCAGAGAAGTTGTGGAGGCCCCATCCCTGGAAGTGTTCAAGGCCAGGCTGGATGGGGCCTTGGGCAACCTGGTCTAGTGGAAGGTGTCCCTGCCCATGGCAGGTGGTTTGGAACTAGATGATCTTTAAGGTCCCTTCCAGCCCAAACCATCCTAAGTCTCTTTGTTGACAGCTGGTAGTCTGATTGCAATCATACGTGCCATAAGAAAACCAAGTAATTGAGGCTAGCCCAAATCTCCAACCTCAGCTTGTTGAAGATGGGAAGAAATACAGCACTCTTGTGGGAAGCTTTTTGGAAAGCAACAGACACGTTGAACTGATGAGCTCCTGAACTGTGTCCAACAGAAGAGAAGGTCGACGTGACCGAGATACGGAACAAGTTAGTACAGTCTGAAGGTCGACATGAAGGAGGAATTCACATGCTGATACTGAAACTGCTGCTACGCCTAAATAGATAAATAGTAACAAAGCATAGATAATAAGCTACAGCTGTGTTTAACCAATAATAGTTTGTGTGTATATGTTTAGAAGCCAATGAGCACAGCACATGGGGCTAACCCACATTGTAGTAAAGGTATATAACGGCTAATGTATTTTTAATAAAGGGCTTCAGCACGATCACATTGGTCTGCGTCTGAGTCCCACTGTACACTCTCTTCAGGTGTCTTTAATGGGCAAGATGACACTGTGGCACAGAAGGGAATATATCATCACATCATCTATGACAAAAAGGAATCTATTTACATCTCTACTCACACAGCCAGTGTTATGCAGAGAAGATATTTAAAAAAAAAAAAAAACAAAACCAAACAACCCAACAACAAAAAAAAATCTCCAAAACCCCTACAAAACTTGCATTCTATTAGTATTGATCCCTGATAAGCTGGATTCTTTTTGGTCTGTGTGGACAGCTCTGTTTCTGGTGGTATCATCTCTATTTCCATACTGCTCTTTCCATTCCTGGAAAAAGACAAAAAAGAAAAAATAAGCTGTGAAGAAAAAGTACCACAACTAAAGCATACCTAGGGTCAAGACATAGTGTAGACCCACAGTTTAGAGTTAACTGGTCAGTCACAACAGACTATGAAAGTAATACTTTGAAAACGTTCCTGTTCAGTGTCTTGATACAGGAAGAATCTGGGGTTTTTTGTTTGTTTTTTTTAAACTCAAGATATGTCCCTTCATTAAACTGGTTTCAATAACTGTTTTCTGTGAGTCTTTCTTCTAAAGAATAAACTACATATTAAATCTGCACACAAAGTTTGCTCAACTGCTCTAAGTTATGGTGAGAAGACACACATTGCTTTTTTTGTTTCTATTTTTATCTAGTGGTAGAATAGTAAAATACCCAGATGCTAATAGCACAAAAAACACCCCAAAACATTTCAACAGGCCACGTTTACTAAGCTGCATGTTCTGTTGTGTTTCCACTCCATCATAGTGTGTCCATTACACATTTTAGCATGTAAACATTTTAATATGAAGTATAATGAAATATTAAAGAAGAAGATGTCTCATGCTCTTATTAGAAGTCAAATTCATGTCTCAATAGAAGCTCTTCCAATGGCTCCACTAACTTTAATATATTTCAGATTCATATCTGGATCCCACATTACATACTGGTAGGAACTGGTATACTCAAAGTTACTGTGCTAATTTATGTCATCATATCTTACAGTTCTAAGCTGCAGAAGGATCAAGCATTTAATCATGATCCAGTAAAAAGTAACATTCTCAAAAGCCCCAGAAGTTTCATGAATGAATGTGCTACAGTATTTAATGCAAAGTCAAAAAACAGGTAACATCTGAAACTGAGTTTGCTGTTGAAATGTCTTGCATTTGCTACTATTTAGTTTCACAATAAGTTCACACTCTAAAATTATGAGATGGGGGGAGAGAATCAGAAGAAAGGTCTATGCAGTATTGGCTGTCATCAAGAATTGAAGTCAAGTATCCCTGAGCTTGAAAAGCCCAGCGTTTTTAATCCCAGTATTATCTTGCCTTTCTGCAAATAATATTTTTCTCTTCCTTTAGTCAGGTCATTGTTTGCATGCATCCTTTCAATTTATCTCTTTGATTGTGACTTTCTATACTAAATTCCAAATGTTATAAATTAATGAAAAACTAAAGCTACAGTTAACTGAAGCTGCTTAAAATGAAGCTGCCTGAATTACTGTTTATACAGATTGACTACCTTCACCAATCTTTCAATTCAGTATGCACTCAAAATGTGATTTGAATCAAACATTCTGTTTGTTACTTGGTGGTAACAGCATTCATTCTGTCTTAAATGTAATTGTCTCCTCTGAAAAAATAAAAATCTGTGCCAATTACTTTCCAATAAGCACACAAACCAACAGGTAAATTTGGGAGGAGCATACCCCATTTCAGTGAATACGACTGTGGAATAATTGCTGGAGGTGACTTAGAAATTAAACTTATATTCATGTTTTGAGGAAAGGTACAGCATCGAAGAACCTCTCGGGGTGGAGTGCAGCTGGTATACATTCCACAGAGGTTCTCTAGGCAACCTTAGATGTCGGTAACACCAGGGGAGCCTGATGTGCTGACTCTAAGAGAAACTGCACAGGGGATGGAGAGGAGTGGAGACACCAGGAGCCGCAGCCAGGCTCTGTGATAAGATGGGAACTTGAAGGTATTATGGAACGGATAAGCTGCCTAATTGTTACCCTGAGCCAACGATCTGTCATTTTTTGACAAAATGCTATCCTTTGGGTGAACTTTGCTCATTATAATCTCATTATAATACCAAACCACACCTCCATCCCAAAAGCTACCTGCCTCTAAGGTGCGACCACTCCTCACTGAGCTTGCGCTCTGAATTTTTCCTAGTCTATACCTTTAAAAGCAAAGCAACAAAATTTTACACCAATCATAACAAAAGTATGTATGACTGGAGTCCCTCAAGTTCCACCTAAAGGTAAAAAATAGCATAAAATAGCTTAAGAGAGGAGGGATGTCAGGGAAGATACCACTGGAGTCAGGAGGGATACCATTGCTGACCACCACTGACTTCTGGGGATCAGTTGATGGGCTGAGCCTCTCTTCCCCCCATAAGGACACCTGTGGGTAAGGTTCGAACACTTGGTTATACCGAGTGCTTCCCTGGGAAACTTAGAAATATCTATAGAGTTGTTTTATGACTTAAGGTGTTTGTAGCCAGGTTGTATTACTAACATTCTCTCGCCGAGGAGACCGGCTCCAGTACAGGTAAGTCCACACTGGGAAAGGGAATCAAGGCAAAAAGGACCGGTAAGAGGCTCTTTTGGGGGCTTTTCGAAGCCGGGAAAAGCGACTAGCCCATGCTGGGACGGGCAGCTTGGGGGAGGACTGCTGACATGGCAGGGGCGGAGCCAGCACCACCCGCGGCAAGTCTAAAGGAGCCCTTCGGGAACGCAGCAACCCGGGTCGCTGTGCACTGAGTAAGCAAGCAGCAAGTGGGCAGCACTTGGGAGCACCACAGCAAGGGTGGGCCCCCCCCGGGCGGGCAAACAGACCAGGCCTACAGGGCGCACGGAAGGACGCTGAAAATCTACCAACTTGGTCAGGTAGCCATGGTATCTACCCGGCAGAAGACCATGGCCCCGATGAGCTGTGCATGCACCAGCTCTGATGCTGGTTTGCAGATGGAGCTCTTGGGTGGTCACACTGCCATCCAGGTGTTGGGCTGCAGGGTGTGTCCTGCTCCTACACCTGTGCTGGATGGCAGTGGTGAGCAGGCCTGTGGCAGGTGTGCCCAGGTAGAGGAGCTCCTATGCTTGGTGATGGAGCTCAGGGAGGAGGTAAGTAGGTTGAGGGTTATCAGGGAGTGCGAGAGGGAGATAGATGCTTGGAGTCGTACCCTGTCTCCCATTACAGAAACCCAGCAGGCAGACAGAGCCCCTGCTACAGAGAACTCCCTGACCGACTGAATGGGGTAGCTTGGAGGATAGGGGGCAATGGTGAGATGTTCCTGTCTGATGCAACAGGTGTCACAGGTGCATCTGCCTGCCAACTACCACACCTTCCCAGATGCCATTGCAGAACAGGTACAGTGCTCTGCAAGGGGAACTGGACAACAGTGAGGATGATAATCCTCCCAGCTTGGAGGTGTCATTGAGGTCTAGTTGGACCACCCCCCGAATCAAAACTGCCTCAGTCAAAAACAAAAGATGGGTCATTGTCATAGGTGACTCACTTCTGAAGGGAACAGAAGGCCCGATGTGTAGACTGGACCTGCTATATAGGGAGGTTTGCTGCCTCCCTGGGGCCTGGGTTAACAATGTTAAGAAGAAGCTTCCTTCCCTGGTACAACCCCCCTTTTTGTCTTTCAGGTAGACAGCAATGAAGTAGTGAGAAGGCCAATGGCAATGAAGAGAGATTTGAGGGCCTTGGGACAACTGGTCAAGGGATCAGGAGCACAAGTCTTGTTCTCCTCTATCCCTCCAGTTGCAGGGAATGATGAGGGGGTAAACAGGAAGAGCCAGCAGGTCAATGACTGGCTCTGAGCCTGGTGCTACCAGCAAGGTTTCAGATTCTTTGATCACAGCCTGATTTACAGAACACCAGGCCTGCTGGTAGCAGATGGGAAAAGCCTATCTCACAGGGGGAAAAGGGTTCTAGGACTAGAGTTAGCAGGGCTAATTGAGAGAGCTTTAAACTAAATTGGAAGGGGGATGGGGATGTAACTGGGCTCATCAGAGAGGCACCTGAGTGTAGTAGCTCAGCACTTGTGGGGCAGGGTGCTAGTATTTTTGAGAATCAGAAGGCCCACCACCCCTCAAGGGCAAAAACTACACACTCATTGGCCTCTCTGAAATGCTTATACACTAATGCATGCAGCATGGAAAAAAAACAAAAGGAGTTAGAGATCTGTGTGCGGTCACAGGCCCATGATCTCATTGCAATTAGTGAGACATGGTGGAATAGCTCACATGACTGGTGGGGGAGTTGCTCTTTATGTGAAAGAGCAACTGGAATGTATTGAGTTCTCCCTGGGGGTGGATGAAGAATGAGTTGAGAGCCTGTGGGTAAGGATCAAGGGACGGGGTAACAGGAGAGACACTGTTGTGGGTGTTTATTACAGGCCACCTGATCAGGATGGGGAAGTTGATGAGGCCTTCTACAGACAGGTGAGAATCGCCTCACAGGCCTTGGTTCTCATGGGGGACTTCAACTTCCCTGATATCTGCTGGGAAGGCTACACAGCTAGGCATGTACAGTCCAGGAGGTTCCTCCAGTGCATTGATGATAACTTTTTGACTTGGGTGGTGGAGGAGCCCACAAGGAGAGGTGTACTGCTGGACCTAGTATTGACAAACAAAGAGGGACTGGTGGAGGATGTTAAGGTTGGGGGCAGCCTTGGCTGCAGTGATCATGAGAAGACAGAGTTCAGGATTAAGTGCAGTATGCACAAAATAACAAGTAGGGTTGAAACCTTAGACTTCAGGAGGACTAACTTTGATCCCTTCAAGAAATTGCTTGGAGAAATCCTATGGGAGAGGGCTTTAGAGGGTAAGGGGAGCTCAAGAGAGCTGGCTGATATTTAAGCACCACCTCCTCCAAGCTCAGGATGGGTGCATTCCAAAGAGCAAGAAATCAGGCAAGGGAAGCAGGAGACCTGCATGGCTGAGCAGGGAGCTTCTGAAAAAACTCAGGTGGAAGAAGGGAGTTTACAGGATGTGGAAGAAGGGGCTGACCACTTGGGATGAGTATAAGAATGCTGTCAGGGTGTGCAGGGATGAAACAAGGAAAGCCAAGGCAGCCTTGGAATTGAACCTGGTGAGGGATATCAAGGCCAATAGGAAGGGTTTCTTTAAGTATATAGGAGGCAAAAGGAAAACCAGGGAAAATGTGGGCCTGCTGTTGAACGAGATGGGTGCTGTGGTGACAGATGATGGAGATGATGATGATGGAGTTGCTAAATGCCTTCTTTGCTTCTGTCTTCACTGCTCAGGCCAGCCCTCAGGAGTCCCACATTCTGCGGGTAACAGAGAATGTCTTTCCCCTGGTCGAACAAGATCAAGTTAGGGATCAATTAAGTAAACTGGATATCCACAAGTCCATGGGGCCTGATGGGATGCACCCGCGAGTGCTGAGGGAGCTAGCAGAAGTCATTGCTGGGCCACTCTCCATCATCTTTGAAAGGTCCTGGAGAACAGGGGAGGTGACTGAGGACTGGAGGAAAGCCATTGTCACTCCAGTCTTCAAAAAGGGCAAGAAGGATGACCCCGGGAAACTACAGGCCGGTCAGCCTCACCTCCATCCCTGGAAAGATGATGGAACAGCTTGTTCTGGGTGTCATCTCCAAGCATCTGGAGGAAAAGAAGGTTATCAGAAGTAGTCAACATGGATTCACCATGGGGAAGTCATGTCTGACTAATCTGATAGCCTTCTACGATGGCGTGACTGGATGGGTGGATGAGGGGAGGGCAGTGGATGTTGTCTGCCTTGACTTCAGCAAGGCTTTCGACACTGTCTCCCACATCATCTTCACAGGCAAGCTTAGGAAGTGTGGGTTAGATGAATGGACAGTGGGGTGGATTGAACAGTGGCTGACAGATAGAGCTCAGAGGGTTGTGGTTAGTGGTGCAGAGTCTAGTTGGAGGCCAGTAACAAGTGGTGTCCCTCAGGGGTCAGTACTGGGTCCAGTCCTGTTCAATATATTCATCAATGACCTGGATAAAGGGATAGAGTGTACCATCAGCAAGTTTGCTGATGACACAAAACTGGGAGGGGTGGCTGACACACCGGAAGGCTGTGCTGCCATACAGCGTGACTTGGACAGGCTGGAGAATTGGGTGGAGAGGAACCTGATGAAATTCAACAAGGGCAAGTGTAGGGTACTGCATCTGGGGAGGAATAACCCCATGCATCAGTACAGGTTGGGGGCTGACCTCCTGGAGGGCAGCTGTGTGGAAAGGGACCTGGGAGTCCTGGTGGACAACAGGATGACCATGAGCCAGCAATGTGCCCTGTTGTCCAAAAGGCCAAGGGCATCCTGGGGTGCATCAAGAAGAGTGTGGCCAGCAGGTCGAGGGAGGTCATCCTCCCCCTCTACTCTGCCCTGGTGAGGCCGCATCTGGAGTACTGTGTCCGGTTCTGGGCTCCCCGGTTCAAGAAGGACAGGGAATTGCTGGAGAGGGTCCAGCAAAGGGCTACTAAGATGATTAGGGGATTGGAACATCTCTCTCATGAGGAAAGGCTCAGGGACTTGGGTCTTTTTAGTCTGGAGAAAAGACAACTGAGGTGGGATCTTATCAATGCTTATACTTAAAGGGAGGGTGCCAGGGGGATGGGAACAGTCTTTTTTTTCAGTGGTGCCCAGTGGTAGGACAACAGGTAACTGGCACAAACCGGAGCATAAGAAGTTCCATCTAGACATGAGGAGGAACTTCTTTACTCTGAGGGTGGCGGAGCACTGGAACAGGCTGCCCAGAGTGGTTGTGGAGTCTCTGACTCTGGACGCATTCAAAACCCACCTGGATGCTGTCCTGTGCAACGTGCTGTAGGTGACCCTGCAGTGGCAGGGGGATTGGACTGGATGATCTCCAGAGGTCCCTTCCAACCCTGGCCATTCTCTGATTCTTAGTATTTGCACGTGCTTTGCAGAGAGTGACTTCATTACTGGCAATCCAAAAGAGTTTGTGCATCTGTTGCTTCAATAAACTACACTATTCATTAATGAAGCTGTGAGAGTTCTCACTGAATGCGACCAAACTCCTTAAGTGTGGCTGTGCTAGTTCATGGAACGCAACTAGACTGAAGGTGTATGGTGTTATTAGTGCATCTGTAATTGTGATAGTTTGGTATATTGAACGCCACCGGATTTATAATGCCGCATTGAGCATCACTCAGAATCTAAGCCTAGCTGTCCCCAGCAGCTGACAAGCTGGAACGCAAGGGGGTTTATTTTCTGCCAAATTACTTTGTCCTTTAACACAACAATGACAACACTGCAACTGCAGTTATTTCAAGCAGAGCAGTATCAACAGAAGAGACTGATAATAAGCCATTTCAGATTATTCTGCATCCTAGAATTCAGGATGCTTTTTAACACTTGTTAAACCTATAGGCATAGGCTGTTCTCACAGCACAATGATTAACAAGAGTGTCCAAGTCATGTAACCACAATCATCCTCTTGTCTTTTAAAGTGAAAATCTAAATTCTCTTTACCCCTCACCCAGCCAAGGCTATTCTGCAAGATTAAACTGATTCCATCAATTATTGGGGGACTATTTTTTTTTTTTTTTTGTGAAATAGATCATCCTGAATTAAATAGCAATGACAAATTATATTAGATATTGCAGTATATTAATATCATAATTAGCTAAAACAATCTCATACCCTTCTTCTGTTTTTGCTTTCTTCTTGCCTTTGTTGTTTTCTTTTCTCTATTGTCCTAGTTTAAGTGACACAAGATTAATTTCTCTTTCAGCAATTTTACTGTTCAGTAGTCTCTTCTAATGCTAGGGAAAACAGTACTTTTAAAATACTCTAGTGTCTGAATTTATGAAAATATTTATTTTGTAGCCAGCTATGGTATGCGGGTTTCAGTATTTTTGAGCTAGCCAGGTGTGGGGAGGATGAGGAGCGAGACCCAGGCACTTGACCCAAGCTGGCCAACGCGATTGTTTCATACCATGAACATCACATTCAATATAAATTAGAAAGTTTGCTGAGAAGTTCGCTCTCTCCCTTGATGGCTGCCATCCTGAGAACTTCTTGTCCCAGTGCCGGACCCCTGAGGCCTTCCCTTCCTCCTGAAGCCATAGTGCTCGCAGTGTCCTATATTTGCTGTCCTCTGCTGGGAGTGCACAGCTTCCTACTGATAGAATTGGCTGAGTATCATCCTTGTATATTTTGCATTGGTATTGGGATCAATATTGGTTCTTCAGTATTATTAATGTTGATTATTTAGTCTTATTTTGTTAAATCTGTTTATATTTCAGCCCTCGTGTTTCCTTGTTTTTTCCCGATTCCCCTTCCCAGGTGGGGAGGGGTCATTGGGTGATAGAATAATTGTCTAAATGACAATAAATTGTTGTGGGTTCTTCAAACCATAACATCTATAAATAAAAAAAAAAAAAGTCTGAGCTACATAGAAGAAAAATCATTACCAACTTTTTTTTTTGAACAAACATAACAAAAATCCAAAGTTAACTAGCAAAGATTCTTATCTAAATATGTGGCTCATACAATTAAATAAAAATAAAAGACAAAGCTGCTTGTCTATCATTATGGAGTTTCCCATTAAAATCAATTCATTGTGATGATATCTTGGGTCAAGGCATAACATTTGGATACCAGTTGGCAAAGCCAAAAGAAACTCTTAGAAATAGTTGGGAAAAGTATGATGTTAAGAAGAAACTTGAGCATTATTGAATCAAAATCTTGCTGAAGTTCTAGGAGGCCCAAAGTATGACCCAAATAGTTTGTTAGTATCTGCTATTAAGCTAGAAGTGTAATATCACAGTATCAAAGAAATATTAAACTCTTGTTTAAGGAAATAAGAGACACCCCCTTCTCCAAAAAAGAAATACTACTATAAGTAAATATAGCTGGTTTTGTTTTTCATAAACTATGAAAGTGTAGGTCAGGGCTCGACTGGTCTCAGCAAAACCTCCAGTACTGCTCAACTGATAAAGGGGGACGTGTTGGAACTTGTTGGTCACAAACCCTGGGGGAAAACAGGATAGCAGTCTTGCTTAGAAGGAACAGAGAGTGCTTGCTTTGTCTAAGAATAAGTGGTGAGTTATTGTGAAAGCAGAAACTATTGTTTGGCTTGAGATAAGCTTAGAAAAAATATGTTAGTGTTAGCATTTGTATTAACTAATCAGTAAGTGTCTAGTATAAAGAATTAACCAATCAGCTGAAGACATGCTGTCTTCTAATTTGCCTTCTGATCTGTATAAAAGAGTGTAAAGGATCTTAATAAAACGACATGCTTGCATCAAGCTGTGTCCCGTCTCTCAATCGCGGCATGAAAGGAGAATAAAAGTGTTGCATAATATAACATTATATCCAGAAATTTTAATTTCTAAACCTTCACTCAAGGACCACACAGCTTTTAAAAACTTTCAAGGAACACTTTCAATAAAAATTAACATTAAAAAAATTAAAAAGCTCTCCAAACCAGCAGATAGTAAGAGATGTTAGCTCTACAGAACAACATGCTTTGTGTGATAAAGCCCAGTAGTTAGTTGAAACAGCAAAAAATCCTAAAGGAAATGACAGAATTTGGACAGCTCAATGAACATACTTACACAAAGAATGATTAAAATGAGGTTGTTGATGATAAAGACAATTTAAGTGATAACTGTCCTTTATGACAGATTACACAAGATCTCAGCATCTGCTCAGGTATTATTAGATCACTAATGACTTCAGAGGAGCATCACTTAACTGAACTGTAAAATATTTAGAAATATCTCAATTTCAGATACTGGATGAGTAAAGCTGATACTTTACTTCAGATGTGAATGAAGTCCAGCACTGCTTATATATCAACCACAGTGCTGTAAGACTGTTGAATTTTGTGCAGTAGACTGCCTCAGTACCATTTTCAAAATATTGACAAGCTATATGCTTTTGGGGGGGGGGCAACTTTTCAGACAAGTTTAATGAAACAATATATTATATTTTGTGGGACCCCTCTATGCTTTTCTGCTTCCGACCCTCCAACGTGGCAAATAACAAAGTTGGTTGGCCTTGGGTGTTATAGCAATAAGTATAAGCAAGAGCCTCTCTGCATACCATGTCTGGACATCAGCTATAAACATTGGTCTTATCACTCTGAGAGAGCGAACATTGTCTGTACAATATGCTGTTAATTTCAGTAGTTAGAAGAGGCCCAGCTAAGAAGCGAAGTTACTGAACAAAATTGGTCCTGTTTTACCTCAAATCAGGACATTCCACCCCTTATTCCATACCATTTTGCATCTTGCTCAGATTACTATTACATTTATCTATCAAATCTATACACACAGAGAGATATATATATATACGGATACATACAGGTCACTCATCTACAATTTATCTTTATATACAAAAGTTTAAGTCCATTTATTTCATGATTGCAGGATCTCCTCTCAGGGCAGGAAAGATGGTACGAAATTCAGTGTGGTTTGTGCCTATGGGTAGCATGTTGATCTTGAAGAGCTTGCTGGATGCCACTTGATGAAGCTAGCTCAGGTTTAATTACCCCTGTGTTATCCTGAAAAACACTTATTGAACACTGTTAGGATTATGTAGTGATCAGCATCATACAGCTCAGGATCGAGTATTCTCACCAAGGGTTAAATTCCCTTGGGGTACACATTGAATTTCTCCATCCTTCAGCATCACCCACCAAGTACATCCAGGTCCTTGAGCAAAAACAGTCCCACGAATGGGTTTTCTTTTGCCTGAAGCAGGAGAAACCCAAACAGTTTTCCCTGACATATTCCTTTCATGCACCACAGGGACTTTGTCCCCTTCTACTGTATGTAAAAGGTCTGATTGAGCAGGACCGGCTCGATTGATGGATCCCCTGGTGTTAACTAACCAGGTAGCTTGCTCTAAATGCTTGTCCCAGTTATTAAAGGTTCCACCCCCTATTGCTTTTAGGGTGGTTTTTAACAGTCCATTGTATCGCTCAATCTTCCCAGAAGCTGGTGCATGATAGGGGATATGATATATCCATTCAATGCCATGTTCCTTTGCCCAATTATTGATAAGATTGTTTTTAAAATGAGTCCCAGTGTCTGACTCAATTCTTTCTGGCGTGCCATGTCGCCACAAGACTTGCTTTTCAAGGCCCAGGATGGTATTCCAGGCAGTGGCATGGGGCACGGCATAGGTTTCCAACCATCCGGTGCTTGCTTCCACCATTGTAAGCACATAGCGCTTACCCTGGTGAGTTTGAGGGAGTGTGATGTAGTCAATTTGCCAAGCCTCCCCGTACTTATATTTCAGCCATCGTCCTCCATACCACAAAGGTTTTATCCGTTTAGCTTGCTTGATTTCGGCGCATGTTTCACAGTCGTGGATAACCTGCGCAATAGAGTCCATGGTTAAATCCACCCCTCGGTCACGGGCCCATTTGTATGTTGCATCCCTTCCTTGATGACCTGAAGTGTCATGGGCCCACCGAGCTAAGAATAGTTCACCTTTATGTTCCCAGTCCAAGTCTGTCTGGAAAATTTTTGCAGCTTGATCCACTTGCTGATTGTTTCGATGTTCCTCGGTGGCCCGACTCATGGGTATGTGGGCATCTACATGACGTACCTTTACAACTAGGTTCCCTAGCAGGGCAGCAATGTCTTGCCATAATTCAGCAGCCCAGATGGGTTTACCTCTGCGCTGCCAGTTGCTCTGCTTCCACTGCTTTAACCACCCCCACAGAGCATTTGCCACCATCCATGAGTCAGTACAGAGATAGAGTATTGGCCACTTTTCTCGTTCAGCAACATCTAAAGCCAACTGGAAGGCTTTTACCTCTGCAAATTGACTCGATTCACCTTCTTATTCAGCAGCTTCTGCGACTCGTCGTGTAGAACTCCACACAGCAGCTTTCCATCTTCGATGCTTTCCTACAATATGACAAGATCCATCAGTAAACAGAGCATACTGTTTCTCATTATCTGAGAGTTCATTATATGGTGGGGCTTCCTCAGCACGTATTACCACCTCCTCTGGTGGCATTCCAAAGTCTTTGCCTTCGGGCCAATTTGTGATCACTTCTACGATTCCTGGACGATTTGGGTTTCCTATTTGAGCCCGCTGTGTGATTAAGGCAACCCACTTACTCCAGGTAGCATCGGTGGCATGATGAGTAGAAGGAACTTTACCCTTGAACATCCAGCCCAGACTGGTAATCGGGGCGCCAGGAGGAGCTGTGCCTCAGTACCAATTACTTCTGAAGCAGCTCTGACTCCTTCATATGCTGCCAAGATTTCTTTCTCAGTTGGAGTATAGTTGGCCTCGGAGCCTTTGTATCCTCGAGTCCAGAATCCTAGGGGTCGACCTCGAGTCTCCCCTGGTGCTTTCTGCCAAAGGCTCCAGGTAGGCCCATTGTCCCCGGCTGCGGTGTAGAGCACATTTTTAATGTCCTGTCCGGTTCGGACTGGTCCAAGGGCTACTGCATGCACAATCTCTTGTTTAATTTGCTCAAAGGCTTGTCGTTGCTCAGGGCCCCACATAAACTCATTTTTCTTTCGAGTCACTTCATAGAGAGGTTTCACAATCTGACTATAACCTGGAACATGCATTCTCCAGAAATCCACAACACCTAAAAAGGCTTGTGTTTCCTTTTTGTTAGTAGGTGGGGACATAGATGTTATTTTGTTAATTATGTCCATTGGGATTTGGCGATGCCAATCTTGCCACTTAATTCCCAAGAACTGGATCTCTTGTACAGGTCCCTTGACCTTACCTCTTTTTGCAGCAAAAACCTGCTTTCAGAAGAATCTTAATGATTTTCCTACCTTTCTTGAAAACTTCTTCTGCTGTGTTACCCCACACAATGATGTCATCGATGTATTGTAGGTGTTCTGGAGCTCCACCCTTCTCCAGTGCAGTCTGGATGACTGCATGACATGGCAAACAGTAGGGCTGTGTTTCCACCCCAGGGGCAGTCGATTCCAGGTGTACTGGACACCCCTCCAGGTGAAAGCAAATTGTGGCCTGCGCTCTGCTGCTAAAGGAATAGAGAAAAAGGCATTAGCAATGTCAATTGTTGCATACCATTTGGCTGCCTTTGACTCCAGTTCATACTGAAGTTTTAGCATGTCTGGCACAGCAGCACTCAGTGGTGGTGTGACTTCATTCAGGCCATGATAGTCTACTGTTAGTCTCCAGTCCCCGTCAGACTTTCACACTGGCCATATAGGGCTGTTAAAGGTTGAGTGAATCTTGCTGATCACTCCTTGGGTCTCTAGCCCTCGAATCAGGTTATGGATGGGAATTAAGGAGTCTCGGTTGGTGCGATATTGTCGTCGATGCACCGTGGCAGTAGCAATTGGCACCTGCTGATCTTTAACCCTCAGCAGTCCCACAACAGAAGGGTCATCTGAAAGACCAGCTAAGGTAGACAGCTGTGTAACATCCTCAGTCTCTACAGCTGCTATACCAAAAGCCCACCGATACCCTTTTGGGTCTTTAAAATACCCTCTCTTGAGGTTGTCTATGCCAAGGATGCACGGAGCATCTGGGCCAGTCACAATGGGGTGTTTCTCCCATTTATTCCCAGTTAGGCTCACTTCAGCCTCTAATACAGTCAGTTCTTGAGATCCGCCTGTCACTCCAGAAACAGTGATGGATTCTGCCCCTTTATGATTCGATGGCAATAGGGTACACTGTGCACCAGTGTCCACCAGGGCTTTATACTTTTGTGGCTCTAACCTGCCAGGCCATCGAATCCACACAGTCCAATAAATTCGGTTGTCCCTGTCCTCCTCCTGGCTGGAGGCAGGGCACCTCTAATGTCGACCATAGTACCTGTTCCTACCTGGACCGTAGGATCGCCTACTGTAGGTCGGAGCAGCATTCCTCCTGTAAGAATTCTTTCTTCTATCTGCTTTACTTTGCAACTCAAGCACCCGTGCCTGTAGGGCTGAGATAGGTTCTCCATCCCACTTCCTCATGTCCTCTCCATAGTTGCAGAGGCATAGATACAGGATATCTCAGAGCAGGTTCGATTGGTCTTGAGTCGGAGAGTGTTTTTTCTCTTGAGTAGGAGGGCGTGTTTTCTTAGTAGCTGCAACATGGGTCTGTGCAGGGGAAGAATGGAATTTTTCCTCCACCTTGGATAATGTATCAAGCAGTTTATCGGTGTGCTCAACTATTTTCTTGGTCATTTGCTCCATTGTCTCAGTCATTTTCTCAGTGACCACAGTCAGTTTTTCCATGGCTGCCACAGAGAAAGGACGAGAGAGACTGTCTTCATACTGTCGTACCTTGTTAACCACTTCACTTACACTTGGTGTGTCAGTATCGGATCCTCCCCAGACCATTGTTGACAATGTGTGGGAATATGTTGGTGGTGCACTTTGTACAAACTTTTTCAGCATGGATCGTTTGCATGGCATCTTATCAGGATCTACAGTCACTTGCCTATCACTATAAATCACCTCTCGCACAGCCAATTCTCTCAGGTACTTAATACCTTTTTCCATGTTGGTCCATTTACTTGGACGGCATTCGATACCATCCTTAAAGGGATACCTGCGCTTTATGGCTGACACCAGTCGCCTCCAGAGACTGAGAGTGCGTGTCTTTCTCCCAAACCCTTCATTGATACCTCCATCTCTGGCCAGGTTTCCCAACTGCTTAGCTTCTCTGCCATCTAAGTCTATGGTATCAGCCCCACTATCCCAGCATCGGAGCAACCAGGAGATGAGTGTTTCACCTTCATGACGACTAAAGTCCTTTCTAATATTTCTCAAATCCTTCATACAGAAGGATTTAACAACTACCTCTACATCTGAGTCTTCCTGTGATGAGGGTGCCTGAGAAGGACTCTCTCCTTTATCTGTTTTAAAAGGTCTCTTTCCATGGTCTGGTTTAGAAGGACCCTCTCCTGGGTCTACTCTAGAAGGGCCCTCTCCTGGGTCTCTGTCAGAACTCTCTCCCAAGCTATCTGGCTTGTGCTGGTCCTTGTCGCGAGCGACAGGGGAATGAGCTGACTTCTTTTTGTGCTTCCTGGTGACTGGGGCAACTGGTACCGGTTCTGATGGAGTTTGAGTAGCAGCGGTACTCACTGTCGTGGCTGGAGTCGCTTGTGCCGGGACAGGCAGCGGAGTTTCCGGTGTTGTTGCGGTGGGGGGGCAGCTGGCGGTGCTGGTGCCGCTGCGGGCGGGGGCAGCGGTGCCTGTGCCAGGCCGGGCGGGGCCGTGGCTCGCGCCGGTGCACGTCGCGGGGCTGCTGCGGTCTGAGTGGCGGCAGCGCACGTTACCCTATAGCCACCCCTGCACTGATATTTCACAAGAAACCACCCCTGCAGCACATTCAGGAAAACCGACAACAAAATCACAATCTTAAGGAGGTAACAATCCTTATCGTCACAGCCCAGAAGGTTTCCAAGCCCCGGCTCTGATGGTGTCACATTAATATAACTATCCAAGGGCGAAGTAAACTTTCCCAAGGTAGAACCAAAAGTGTAATTAGTAACAGAATCCATCACACGATGCCCGAGATATGCAGGTAGAGCCGTTACCCAAATAATCATGTTATAGACCTGAATTGCGAACCACACCAAAACAGCACATTTAAACCTTCGCATAAAAACACAAAGAGTAAATAAACTTTGCAATGCATTTGTCAGGTTAAACAGAGTTGACTCAATCAAGTGCAAACCAAGCTCTTTAAAGGCACGATACAACATTTCGTTTAAGAACGACATGCTGTAAGGTGTCTGCTCTAATCTCAGAACAAGCTGGAATTCAAACTATTCAGGCAATTTATCACAGCTCTGGTCGAGCACTGCTCGAGCCCCACCTTGGGCGCCAATTAATCTGTCGTGGTTTAGGCCAAATCGGCCACTGGGGACATAGGGGACCCCAGATGGGACTGACAGATGCTCCCCTCTACCCCTCTTCAAAGAGAGAGGCAGAGGAGGAAAAAGAGACGAGTTTAGAAGGATCTAAACTACTTTAATGAAATATTAATAATAAAAAGAAATAATGAGAAATATACAAAACCGTATCAAGCTCCCAGGATGACAATCACGACACCGGCTGTCACTGGGGCAGTCCCAGGCTGGACTCAGTGACGGACGGGAACTGGATTCTGGATCTGGATTCAGGATCGGGACCAAAGGCAGACGAACAGACAGAGTCCTCCTCAGACGTCTGTGGAGACATTCCTAAATGAAAAAGGGCATGGTTTGGTTCTGTTGAGCAACCCAGAGTTTGAACTAAGCACCCAGAATGAGGGAGAAAAGATCTAAGTAAACAAGAAAGGTGACATCACCCTGCCCGGGAGAAGAGTTAAACAGAGGCACATGAACAGAGGGCCTTAGCCAATCGGGTTGAGGGGCATTGTACGTGAACAAGGGAGCTGGACCAATCATAGCGTTGTTGACTATGCATGCTTTTGCTGCGAGCCTATATATACTCTGCTAAAATACTCAATAAAGGAGGACGATCATACTCACATTGAGATCGCGTCGTTACTCCGGTTCCGATCCCACTCCGACATCTGGTAGCAGAGGATGTCAACGGTAACCCTTCAGCACGACTGAGTTCTCCGAGACTGCGGTAAGCAGCGAGAGGAGGGGAGTGGGAAACACGGCTGGAAGGAGTGCTGCTCGGGAGCATAGACTAGGGTAGACACGGTTGAAGGTGGCCTCTCGCCTTCCAGGTTTAAAGTGAAGTATAGTTGCTATCATGGAAGTTGAAGCAACAGCAACGCTGCTCGCAAGTATCCTCTCTAAGAGAGGGGTCGAGACAGCGGCCAAACAGCTGATCAAGCTGATTAAGTTGGGACAACGATGGGGATATTTTAAAGACACGCATATGTTGTTTTCCCCTACGGAATGGCGATCCTTCGGTGATACAATGTGGGAAAAAACAATAACCGGGGACAAGAAACAGGAGAAGGAGATAAAGGCTGTTCACGAGTTGTGGCGCACGGTGTTAGAGACTTTAAAGGCCATGAAAGCGGAGAGAGAAGTAGCTTGTGCCGCCGCTCAAATGCTGGGCCCAGATCCAACTAGAGCAGGATATAAGAGCACGGAAACGAAACCTGGTGCGTGGGCACGGTTCTTCGGGCTGCCGGCGGTGAAAGGGATGACTGGGAGTACGTGGAAACTGTTGCCGAGGTCCGCGCGGGCGCCGATCCTGCTCCGCCGACACAAAGGGCAGAAATCACCACTCCCGAGATGCAGAGCGCGAAAAAGGCGGAAGTTGCCACTCCCGAGCCGAGACAGCCAACTGAGCAAAAGGCAGAAGTGGTGCCTCAGGAAACCCTAGAGGGGGTGTGGCCTCAGTCGAAGTCGCAGCCAGGAGGAGAAAACTGTCGACCTATGCCTTCGGCTCCTCCTCTGCCCCCCTCCACTGACTCATCTGCTCCTTCAAGGCCACCTGTTGGCTACTGCCAATATCAATCACACGAGAATACAGATAAAGTGTTACGAACAGTGCTGCTGATGAGGTTGTTGCTCACACCAACACAATTCTTGCTATGGGAATCATCTGCAGGAAGCAGCACAGAGACAAACGCAAGGTGACCCACTGCTAGGGGTCACCACAGAAATGTTCACTGGAAGTGGGCAATTTGCCGCCCTAGAAAAACAGCTGACTTTCCCTGCAATTCTCCTGCAGCGAGCCACGCAGCTTGCCCTGGACGCATGTTTTGGTTTGCCCGGATCGACAATTCCGTCATTCGGAACTATAGAATCATAGAATCATAGAATGGTTTAGGTTGGAAGGGACCTTGAAGATCATCGAGTTCCAACCCCCCTGCCATAGGCAGGGACACCTCCCACTAGACCAGGTTGCCCAAGGCCACGTCCAGCCTGGCTTTGAACACCTCCAGGGACGGGGCTTCAACAACCTCTCTGGGCAACCTGTTCCAGTGCCTCACCACCCTTAAAGTGAAAAACTTCTTCCTAATGTTTAATCTAAACCTGCCCTCTTCCAGCTTAAAGCCGTTCCCCCTCGTCCTATCACTACATGCCCTAGTAAAAAGGCCTTCCCCAGCTCTCCTGTAGGCCCCCTTTAGGTACTGGAAGGCCGCAATAAGATCTCCCCGGAGCCTTCTCTTCTCCAGGCTGAACAGCCCCAACTCTCTCAGCCTCTCCTCATAGGAGAGGTGCTCCAGCCCTCTGATCATCCTCGTGGCCCTCCTCTGGACACACTCCAGCAGGTCCATGTCCTTCTTATGTTGGGGACTCCACAGCTGGATGCAGTACTCCAGGTGGGGTCTCACGAGAGCAGAGTAGAGGGGCAGAATCACCTCCCTTGACCTGCTGGCCACACTTCTTTTGATGCAGCCCAGGATACGGTTGGCCTTCTGGGCTGCGATCGCACATTGCTGGCTCATGTCGAGCTTCTCATCAATCATCACCCCCAGGTCCTTCTCCACAGGGCTGCTCTCCAGCCATTCCCCGCCGAGCCTGTATTTGTGCTTGGGATTGCCACGACCCAGATGTAGGACCTTGCACTTGGCCTTGTTGAACTGCATGAGGTTGGCTTGGGCCCACCTCTCCAGCCTGTCCAGGTCCCTCTGGATGGCATCCCTCCCCTCAAGCGTGTCTGCCTCGCCAAACAGCTTGGTATCATCAGCAAACTTGCTGAGGGTGCACTCTACCCCACTGTCCATGTCGCTGACAAAGATGTTGAACAGCACCGGTCCCAGTACCGACCCCTGAGGAACGCCACTCGTCACTGCTCTCCACTTGGACACCGAGCCGTTGACCGCAACCCTTTGAGTGCGACCATCCAGCCAGTTCTTTATCCACCGAGTGGTCCATTTATCGAATCCATGTCTCTTCAATTTAGAGACCAGGATATCGTGTGGGACAGTGTCAAACGCTTTGCACAAGTCCAGGTAGATGACATCAGCAGATCTTCCCTTGTCCACTGCCGCTGTAACCCCTTCGTAGAAGGCCACCAAATTTGTCAGGCATGACTTGCCCTTGGTGAAGCCATGTTGGCTCTCGCCAATCACCTCCTTGTTTTCTATGTGCCTCAGCAGAGTTTCCAGGAGGATCTGCTCCATGATCTTGCCAGGCACAGAGGTGAGACTGACTGGCCTGTAGTTCCCCGGGTCTTCCTTGTTTCCCTTTTTGAAAACAGGGGTTATGTTTCCCCTTTTCCAGTCGGCAGGAACCTCGCCAGACTGCCACGACTTCTCAAATATGATGTCTAGTGGCTTCGCAACTTGATCTGCCAGTTCCCTCTGGACCCGCAGATGTATCTCATCAGGTCCCATGGACTTGTGCACCTTCAGGTTCCTCAGGTGGTCTCTCACTTTATCTTCCTCTACAGTGGGCGGTGCTCCGTTTTCCCAATCCTCTCCTTTGCAATCTGCGTCTTGGCCAGTGCGGCTGCTGTCCTTGTCTGTGAAGACTGAGGCAAAAAAGTCATTGAGTACCTCAGCTCTGTCGCTGTCCCGGGTAACCAGTTCTTGCGTATCCTTCCGGAGAGGGCCTACGTTTTCCCTAGTCTTTCTTTTCTCACTGACATACCTATAGAAGGATTTTTTGTTTGTCTTAATGTCCCTGGCCAGATTTAGTTCTAACTGGGCTTTAGCTTGTCTAACCCGCTCTCTAGCTGCTCGAACAATTCCTCTGTAATCCTCCCAGGCTACCCGCCCCTGTCTCCACTCCCTGTAGGCCTCCTTTTTTCTTTTGGTCACTTCCAGGAGCTCCTTGTTCATCCACGCAGACCTCCTGGCTTTTCTGCCTGCCTTCCTCTTTGTAGGAATGCATTGCTCCTGTGCTTGGAGGAGGTGGTCCTTGAATATTAACCAACTTTCTTGGACCCCTCTTCCTTCTAGCGCTTCATCCCACAGCACCATTCCAAGCAGATTCTTCAAGAGGCCAAAGTCGGCTCTCCTGAAGTCCAGGGTTGTCAGCCTGCTGCGCACCTTCTTCGTTGCCTTGAGGATTTCAAACTCAACCATTTCATGGTCACTACAGCCCAGGCTACCCTTGAGTTTGACCCTGTCAACCAGCCCCTCCTCGTTGGTAAGAACAAGGTCCAGCATGGCTCCTCTCCTTGTCGGCTCCTCAACCTCTTGGAGAAGAAGTTGTCCTCAATGCAATCCAGGAACCTCCTGGATTGCCTGTGCCTGGCTGTGTTATCCTTCCAACTGATGTCAGGGTGGTTGAAGTCACCCATGAGAACCAAGGTCTGTGAACGTGATGCTGCCCCTATCTGTCTATAGAGGGCTTCATCCACTTGGTCTTCCTGGTCGGGTGGCCTGTAGCATACCCCCACTGTAACGTCCCCTGCTCCCGATTTCCCTGTAATCTTGACCCATAGGCTCTCAGTTGGCTCTGTATCCTCCCCCAGGTTGAGCTCCATACATTCCAGCTGCTCATCAACATATAAGGCAACACCGCCTCCTCGTTTCCCTTCTCTGTCTCTCCTGAAGAGCCTGTACCCTTTCATGCCGACGCTCCAGTCATAGGAGTCGTCCCACCAAGTTTCTACGATGCCAATGAGATCGTAGCCTTGGAGGCGTGTACACATCTCTAATTCCTCCTGCTTGTTCCCCATGCTCCACGCATTTGCGTAGAGGCACTTCAGCCATGTCTTCATTGTGGCTGATTTGGTTGGAGCAGCTGTAATTACTTTGTGCTGCTCTCCAGTTGGCATTCCTTTGCCCTGTATTAACAGTGCCTCCCGATTGACTCCCGTTGGTCCAGGAGCTCCTAGCTCATGTACGCGAGGGTTTGAGCATACTGCAGCGTAGCTGGCACATCTTGGAGCTAATGGCTGCAGGCCCTCACCAGCTCCCTGTTCCCCTTTCCTTGATGTAACATCCCTTGGCTGTTCATGGGCAACCCTGATAATACCCCCTTGCCCCGTCGAATTTAGTTTAAAGCCCTGTTAACGAGCCCTGCCAATTTTTGGGCAAAACCCCTTCTCCCTCTTTGAGTGAGCCAGCCCCCATCTGATGCCAGCAGGCCTGATGCCGCATAGGTCATTCCATTGTTAAAAAACCCAAAGTTGTGGCGTTGACACCATCCACAGAGCCACGTGTTAACAGATTGAGCTCATCTGTTCCTTTCAATGTCATTGCCCGCAACAGGAAGTAGGGATGAGAAAATCACCTGTGCTCCAGATCCCTGTAGTGACTGTCCCAAGGCCCTGATATCCCTTTTAATCATCCTTGCACTCCTATCTGCACATTCATCGCCCCCCACATGAAACAGGAGCAGCGGATAGTAGTCCGAGGGCTGCACCAGGCTAGGGAGTCTCTTAGTGATGTCCCTAACGCGTGCCCCCGGGAGGCAGCAGACTTCCCTGAGAGTGGGGTCTGCCCTACATATTGGGCCCTCAGTCCCCCTCAGTGCTGAGTCGCCCACGACTATAGCCCTCCTTTTCTTCCTTGTAGCAGTGGTCTTAATGTTGTGAGTGAGCCTTCCCAGTCCTGGCGTCTCCTGTGATGTATTAGGACTGTCCACCTTGTTGTCCTTCGGCTGTCCTACCATGCCTAGGGCCTCGTACCTGTTGTATAATGGTACTAGGGGAGGGGAGGCGGGCAAGGAGGAGGCTCGCTTGCTGCGCTTACCGCAGACTTGCCTCCATTCATCATTTTTCGGTAGGCCTCTGCCTTCCGTC
Organism: Pluvialis apricaria; assembly: GCA_017639485.1. Classification (NCBI taxonomy): domain Eukaryota; kingdom Metazoa; phylum Chordata; class Aves; order Charadriiformes; family Charadriidae; genus Pluvialis; species Pluvialis apricaria. Next base: position 13,558,836 of record CM030043.1, read on the forward strand.
CCTTCAGCCATACAGGGCATAGAGATGATATCCCTGTGGTCTTTTTTTATTTCCGGTGTCTGGCCCGGTCTCTCTTTCACGGAGCTCAAGGCCTGGGTCCAGCAGTCTATTTCTTTCTCACTCTCCCTGATACTCCTTAGTCGCTCAACTTCGCCCCTGAGCTCTGCCACCAGGCTCAGCAGATCATCTACTTGCTCACACCTCACACAGCCGTTGTTACCGCTACAACTTGCTCGTAGAGCAAGGCTGTGGCACTCCCTGCAGCCAGAGGCCTGGGTGCCTGTGTGCACCCAAAAACAGGGAACAACAGAAAAATATAGCAACTTTATTGATAGGCTGTGGGAGGCAGTGATGCAACGCCCTGACCTGAATGAAGAAAACAAAAACCAGATGTTTAAAATATTGGCCTTTGATAATGCCAATAACGCCACCAAACAACTACTAGCCAGCTTACCCAGAGGGGCAGGAGTTGAAGACATGTTATTAAGAGTCGACAGGGTTGAAGGCCAAAGACAGACCGCTACGGTTGCAGCGGCGGTCCAAGGAGCGGTAAGAGAGATCATACAGCCATTAGCCGGGGTTGTGCAGAAACAACAAATGAAAGGCCGTGCAAACCCCAATAAACAATTCACAGGAAAATGCTTTCGGTGCGGAGAACAGGGGCATGTTAAAGCTCACTGTGGAAAAGCAGTATGGTGTGAAAAGTGTCAGAAGAATACTCATGCCACAAAAGCGTGTACGGGAAATGGGAGGAAGAGTGCGGAAAGAGGCCGCATGCTGAAACAAATGAAACCTCACGAGGAACCAAAGGCTTTCTACAACAGCGTCGACCAGCAACCAGGGGGAGCCTGGGATTCGACTTGGCAACAGCAATAGACACAACACTTACTGATAACACTGTCCAGAAGATACCCAGTGATGCAGTAGGGCCTTTATGTCACCAAGACAGCTCTATAGGAGGTCTTTTAGTGGGCCGATCCTCGGCAGGAATTAAGGGACTAATTGTATTAGAACTGTTACGAGGACGACAACCAGCCGACATCATTACACTGTCCACAGCACAGCAAGCTGCATTGCAACAAATTGTACAGAAACTACAAGAGGCGTGGTCAGCCCGGCGCATCTTGGAGTTGCCAATTTCTCTGTTAATTTGTAATACTGTTGAATTGCCGTATGCAGTTATTTGTCAGTGGCAAACAGGAGAGGGGGAGATTCTCCCCCGCCCCACCTGTGCCACTGACAAATCATCAGGAGACATGTTTAAGATTTTAGAATGGGTCTTTTTAAGAGTACAACCCAAGTCTAGCATTCAAACAAGACCGGAGGCAATAGGGGAGTTGATCAGGAAGGGCAGAACAAGAATCTTAGGGATTAGTGGAATGGAACCCGATGATGTCAGTATTCCAGTGAATGATGCCGGTCTAGAATGGTGGTTGTGTAACTCAACTCCCATCCAAGAAGCATTAATAGGCTATAATGGACATATACATTTGCAACAACCAAAAGGGAAAATGTGGCAAGTGTTAAAACGAAATCAGTGGATGACAAAAACAAAAGTCAGGCAAGAACCACTGGCTGATGGTCTCACAGTGTATACAGACGCTGGAAAGCGGCTTTGCCGTGCGGTGTGTGTCTGGCAGGATAAAGGACGATGGTGCCAGCACATACTGGAGGGGCAGCCACAAGACTCCCTTCAAACATTAGAACTTACTGCGGTAGTCTGGGCACTAACCAACTGGCTGACAGCCCCCTTAAATGTAGTAACAGACTCCCTGTATGTGGCTGGGGTAGTGCCGCCACTAGAAGATGCCCTCCTTAGGGAAATAACCAATCCAAGGTTGGGAAAATTATTTATCCAGCTGAGATTCACTCTTGGTCAACGAACTGCGTCTTGTTGTATCATCCATATTCGCAGCCATCAGTTGGATTTAGGTTTAGGATTGGGTAATCAAATTGCCGATAACCTAGTCAGTAGAGTGCGACATTTACCTCCAATTGACAAATTTCAACAAGCCAGACAAAGTCATGACAACTTCCATCAAAATGCTAAAGGGTTAAAAAGGCAATTTGGATTAACCGAAAATGAAGCACGCTCTATTATACAAGCATGCCCTAGGTGTGGGAATCATGGACCAGGAGTGGGACTAGGGGTGAACCCGAAAGGGTTAAAAGCGCTGGAAGTATGGCAAATGGATGTAACACACATTACAGAATTTGGCCGATTGAAATATGTACATGTTACAATTGATACCTTTTCAAAAATAATATGGGCTACGGCACTACCAGGGGAAAAGGCGCATCATGTATGCAAGCATTTACTTGCATGCTTTGCCGTGTTAGGAGTGCCCGAACAGATTAAAACAGATAATGGGCCTGCTTATATTAGTCAAAAGGTGAGAACTTTTCTACTGAGATGGGGAATTAAACACATAACGGGAATACCCCACTCACCAACCGGGCAAGGCTTGGTTGAGCGAACCCATCAAGTGCTAAAAGATTATTTAAATAAGCAAAAGGGTGAAGACACAGATGAACAACAGCAATTACACAGGGTACTGTTTACGCTAAATTACTTATGTCTTATGGGCGATCAAGAGGAACCGCCAGTAGTGATACACCATCAAAACATTAAGCTGAATAGTACCACTACCCTACCTAAATTTATGGTACATTATAAAGACCCGGCCACCGGACCATGGGTCTGACCAGTGACCTTCCAACTTACAAACACAACTCCTAGGTAATGACTCTGCAACTCTTGCCGATAGCTGGGATGGATGGGCTGCATATCTGCCACCCCTCCATGCTGAGCCGCAAGAGCTTGAACTTCTAGGATCACTCACGAGGGATAGCTGTGTGTACTACACAAACAATTTTTGCCTTGTTTTTTTGCGCCAGAAGTAGCAGCAGTACACGCTTTAACTACGCTTAATAAACTAGGATGTTGGCTTGCTAAACAATCTAATGCTACTGCATTGGCATTGAGTGGATTATTGTTAGACGTAGATTCTGTTAGACACGCTACACTCCAGAATAGGGCTGCCATAGACTTTTTGTTATTAGCGCATGGTCATGGGTGTGAAGACTTTGATGGGATGTGTTGTATGAACCTCTCAGACCACTCCAAATCAGTGCACCAAAGCATCAGAGAATTGTATCAAGGAATTTCCCTGCCTGTGGCAGGGGGGTTGGAACTCGATGATCTTCAAGGTCCCTTCCAACCTAAACCATTCTATGATTCTATTCTATGATTCTATGAATACAAAAGCTGAGAAAAGATGATGAATGGGGATGGTTGAATCAAATACTATCAGATTGGGGAATCAAAGGTTGGATAGCTATAATTGTGAAAACTGGCTTGCTTATATTGCTCATTGTAGTTATAATCTCAGTTGTATTATGTATCTTCTCTTGTCTACAGCGCATGCTCATGAAAATTGTGCACCAAGCCTGGGTTGCTCAAAAAGAAGAAGGGGGAATTGTGGAGACATTCCTAAATGAAAAAGGGCATGGCTTGGTTCCATTGAGCAACCCAGGGTTTGAACTAAGCACCCAGAGTGAGGGAGAAAAGATCTAAGTAAACAAGAAAGGTGACATCACCAAACCCGGGAGAAGAGTCAAACAGAGGCGCGTGGACAGAGGGCCTTAGCCAATCGGGTTGAGGGGCTTTGCGCGTGAACAAGGGAGCTGGACCAATGATAGCGTTGTTGACTATGCATGCTTTTGCTGCGAGCCTATATATACTCTGTGAAAGTACTCAATAAAGGAGAACGATCATACTCACATTGAGACCGCATCGTTACTCCGGGTCCGATCCCACTCCGACAAACATCGGCCATTGAAGGAAGAAGGAGGGCTGATCCTTTGATCCCTCAGCTTTTATACTGAGCATGAGGCAGATGGGATGGAATACCCTGTTGGTCAGTTTTGCGTCACCTGTCCTGTCCGCTCCTCCCCACAGGTGGGACCCCAGTATGCTTTTCCGCTTCCGACCCTCCAACGTGGCAAATAACAAAGTTGGTTGGCCTTGGGTGTTATAGCAATAAGTATAAGCAAGAGCCTTTCTGCATACCATGTCTGGACATCAGTTATAAACATTGGTCTTATCACTCTGAGAGAGCGAACATTGTCTGCACAATATGCTGTTAATTTCAGTAGTTAGAAGAGGCCCAGCTAAGAAGCGAAGTTTCTGAACAAAGTTGGTCCTGTTTTACCTCAAACCAGGACACTCTTCTTTGCCAGAAAAAAAAATACTATTAAGATTCTGCCTATTATGATTTCTGTGTTTTTGAAACAGTAATAACATAGGGAAACCACCTTCATCTCAGGTTTTACTCAGGAGAAATGTGTGGCGTACTCTTAAGCTGTAGGGATGCTGGCCGCTACCCATTAGACAGCAGTCAGATAATAAGCTTGCTCCATCTTTTGCCCAGGATTAAGCTAGTCCTGGATCTGGGTAGCATGAAACTACTTTCACCATTTCAACTTACCACCAGAGAATACAACTGCTGGTTTTGTTACTGTTTTCCTCTCTCCAAACTGGACCATCAATATCATGTTCAATGTTGGCTTCATTGTATATTTATGCTGAAAAGTTTTTTCCTATACTGTCTGAACTTTAAGACTGCTGGATTAAACAAGGGAGACAGATTTCCTTGATAGATTTTAATTGAACATTCAGTTTCACATGTATCTGAATTTTTCGAGGGCATTAAAGTGCAAAGCAGCTTCCTCTCCTTTAGTTTCTTTTCTTCCTTTTCACCATGGCATTCAAGACCCAGGATCATCACAGACAAGAAGTCACACAAAGCATTTTCTTATAATTGGCTTTCCTTTTTGCTTTTTGTGGGTTTCTTTTTCCCCCACCACCACTCTTGTCACCTAGCCTAAAGGTAAGCAGGAAAAAGCTAGGACTGGATCCTTGTTGTCTTACTACCTGTGGATGTGCACAGGATATTAATGGACATTCAAGGCATTTAACTACATTCTACACGACTCAAAACCTATATGTTGCTTCTGACTGAACGATAATGCAAAATTAAACAAGTCAACATAAATGTAGCCAAGCAGGGTCAGACCAAAGGTATCATCTCATCCATTACAGTGGTCAAAAGCAGACATTTTGAAATAATATAAGGATAAAGCAAGCATATAACAGTATTTTCTGCAATTACTCTTCCAGCCTCCAAAAAATTGTGCCTTAGGAAAACAAGATCAAATGATTTAAATCACTGTGCTTTCAAACTGAAGTCTGGCAACTGATCAGAAATTTGTTATGAGTCTGTTAGAAAGTTCATTACCTAAAGTTTCTACTAATGCTTCTTAGTTTATTAGAAAACCTTGCTGAAAACATAGCTTCCTGTTATGGTTTGAGAAAACCCGTAACAATTTATTGTTGTTTAGACAATCATTCTATCACCCGATGACCCCTCCCCACCCAGGAAAGGAAATAGGGAAAAAACAAGGAAACCCGAGAGTTGAAGTATAAACAGATTTAATACAGTAAGAGTAGATAATTAACATTAATAACACTAAAGAACCAATATTGATCCCGATACCAATACAGAATATGCAAAGATTATACTCAGCCAATTCTATCAGTAGGAAGCTGTGCACTCCCAGCAGGGGACAGCAAATGTCAGACACCACGAGTGCTATGGCTTCAGGAGGAAGGGAAGGCTTCAGGTGTCCGGCACCGGGGCAAGAAGTTCTCAGGATGGCAGCCATCAAGGGAGAGAGCGAACTTCTCAGCAAACTTTCTAATTTATATTGAATGTGATGTTCATGGTATGAAACAATCGCGTTGGCCAGCTTGGGTCAAGTGCCTGGGTCTTGCTCCTCCTCATCCCTGCACCTGGCAAGCTCAAAAAACACTGAGACCTTGAAACCCACACAGCATAGCTGGCTAGAAACTAAATATTTTCACAAATTCAGATACTAGAGTCTTCTAAAAGTGCAGTCTTCCCAAGTGTTAGAAGAGAAATTAGTCCTGTGTCGTTGCTCAAACCAGGACACTTCCTCATGGTAATTTTAATCTCAAATAGCAGAATCTAAATGCTTGTGGGCTCCAAAGTTTGAACAGAACAGACTCCAAAATCTAGGAATGAATTTTAATGCAAAAAAAAAACCCAAACAAAACAAAAACACAAAAAAAAAAACCCAAAACCCCCAAACTACAAACCCAGTTATGAGTTAATACAATGGTTATTCTTAAAATGTACACATTGCGCATATATAAATAGCGATCTATTGTTTTAGTTTTTGCATTTTTATTAATATGTCACAACTCAGCTGCTGGAAGAGAAGTGAATCTCTTCCTGATTGCTGACACATTATTAATGTAAAGAAAACATGGAGGATCAGTCTTGCAAATTACTTACCTAAAGTATGTGGCAATACAGAGAATGACAACAAGCATTAGATAATATATATAGAATCCAGCACTCTCATGGATCCCATTATCTGGAAAAAAAAATCCACAAGAACAAGCTCTGATCAGATATATTCTACATATACCCAGAAAGATTGTGCCGTCTCACTGTTTTCAGTCCACAACACACAAAACCACAATCCTTTACAGTTACTGAAACATAGGTAAGTATTATCATCACAGTTCTGATTCAGACAGCTGACCCAGAATGTCCAGATATAAAGGCCACCTCTAACAGTGTATTCACTTTGAGGTGTCTAAGATGCTAGATCTTGTCTCACCTGATCTAGAATAATTTCAAATCTGGTGGATCTTTTAATCTGCTGTGAAAGCAGATCTACTTACTAAAAACAAAGGGAGATGTGACTTGCTATCCTACAGAAATTGGTTGTTCAGTAAAACCAAACTCACTGGTTTTCAGGGGCAAGTTAGGTTTGCTCCCAATCCATAAAGATGCCCCATACACTAAAGCCAGTGGAAGCTAAAGCTATTAGGAAGTGAAGTCTGCACTCTTCAGCATATTACTGTAATTTCTTAGGATAGAGATCAAAACCTTTATCAATGATCTGGATGAGGGGATCGAGTGCACCCTCAGTACATTTGCAGATGACACCAAGCTGGGTGGAAGTGTTGCTCTGCCTGAGGGTAGGGAGGCCCTGCAGAGGGATTTAGACAGACTAGATCGATGGGCCAAGGCAAACTGTATGAGTTTCAATAAGGCCAAATGCTGGTCTTTCTTACACTTTGGCCACAACAGCCCCTGCCAATGCTACAGGTTTGGGGAGGAGTGGCTGGAAGCTGCTCAGCAGAGAGGGACCTGGGGGTGTTGATTGATAGCCGGCTGAACATGAGCCAGCAGTGTGCCCAGGTGGCCAAGAAGGCCAACGATATCCTGGCCTGTATCAGGAATAGTGCAGCCAGTAGGACCAGGGAGGTGATTTTACCCCTGTGCTCGGCACTGGTGAGGCCACATCTTGAGTACTGTGTTTAGTTTTGGGCCCCTCACCACAAGAAGGACATTGAGGTGTTGGAGCGTATCCAGAGAAGGGCAATGAAGCTGGTGAGGGGTCTGGAGCACATGTCTTATGAGGAGCAGCTGAGGGAACTGGGGTTGTTTAGCCTGGAGAAAAGGAGGCTCAGGGGAGACCTTATCACTCTCTACATCTATCTGAAAGGAGGTTGCAGAGAGGTGGGAGTTGACCTGTTCTGTCAAGTAACAGGTGATAGAACAAGAGGAAATGGCTTCAAGTTGTGCCAAGGGAAGTTTAGATTGGATATTAGGAAGAATTTCTTTACTGAAAGGGTCATCAGGCATTGGAACGCATTACCCAGGGCAGTGGTGGAGTGCCGCGATTGAGAGACGGAGACCCGGTTTGATGCAAGTCAGGATCTATTTTATTGATTACAACAATCATTTTTATATCTTTAAACAAACAATGAGCAGTATGTGTCTTAAGTTGATTGGTACAACAGCTAATCACCTAATACATATTACAAAAGCTGAGCTCATCATTGGTTAGCAATTAAGCAGCAAGATTTATTACTACTTCTCCTTTCTCTCGGCCCCCTCTGCGTGTCCAAGGGCTTGCTGGCCTTGCTCCTTATCAGTACAGAGCCTTTTATGCTGAGTTGTTTATATCTTCTGCAACTCTCGGCTTGCAAGGTCTAGTAGTGGAGTCCCCATCCCTGGAGGTATTTAAGGGTCGTGTAGATATAGTGCTTAGGGACATGGTTTAGTGGTGGGCTTGTCGGTGTTAGGTTAATGATTGGACTAGATGATCTTACAGGTCTTTTCCAATCTAGGAGATTCTGTGATTCTGTGTGATTCTGGGAGGCAGCAGAGACAAAGAGTTTAAACTCTGACACAGAGTTTGGGGAGGAGGTAAGGTTTGAGTCCTTATGCTCCCGGGGGGGGGGGGGGGGTTTGAGTCCCCTTAACTCCATACTGGTGCCTGAGAAGGGGTTCAAGTCCCCCGAGTAAGGTAAAATAATGGGAAATGTGGCTGGAGTAGAAAAGGGGATGCTCTTGGCCAAAATTCTCCAAAATTGGGATAAAATATATGGGACAGCAGAATTATTAAAAAAGCGCACTATAAAATTGTGTTGAGAAGATTGGCCATTTATAATCAGAAAAGCAAAAGGAGACCCACGGGACACCTGGCCAGACTGTGGAACATTTGATGGCCATCGGTTAACATTCTTGAGAAAAGTTTTAGAAGATCCGTATCTGGATCAAATAGACTATTGGTTTATATGGAATGATTTGGCTTACGAAAAAAAGAAAAACAATAATTAAAAAATGAATGATGGCCACAGTTGTAGAGACTGCACCGGAAAGATACTCCTCCTTACACTGTTGCTGCCTCTTCATCTGCTTCCACTGCTTTGCTTGCCTCTGCTTCCGCACCCCTATCTCCGCAAACTGCTGGTCTTTATCCTTTGTCTTTACAGCCCATTCCGAACCCTGCTGCTATGCAGCCTGGTGCTCCAGCAGGTACTGCACCAGTATTAGTATTTTATAACCATTATATCTGGTCTCCAGGGGACTTAGCTGCTTGGGAAAGTTAAATGCCTAGGTTAAGAGATGACACTGAGAGATGTGCTCAAGTCTTTTCAAATATATGCACTGGATATAATCCGCATTGGGGAGATACGCAAGTGTTACTGAGAGAATTATTCAGGGCAGATGGACAGGAAAAGATTCTCCAGAAAGATATGGAACTAGCCCAAAGGGCTGGGGGGGGGGGGGGGGGGGGGGGCACGGACACCCCTGGCCAGCAAATGATCCTAACTGGAATTATAATGAAGCGAATGGAAAGGCAGCCTGCAATTGAGCCCAACAAAATTTAGAAGAAGCAATCCGAGCGTGTGCTGAGACAGGGGTGAACTGGGCAAAGGTACAGGAATGTAGACAGAGGCCAGATGAACACCCCAGTGACTACTGAGGAAGACTCGAATAAAGCTCTATTAAAATATGGGGGAATGAGCCCTCAAAATTTTACAGAAGCACTGGCCATCAGTATATTTGTGGATCAGGTGTCCCCGGACATTCAGAGGTATTTTAAGGAACATTCATCGGGGTGGCAAGGAGAAAATTTACAAAAATATTGAGTGTAGCCACGTTTGTATTTGATGGAAGGGAAGAAAGGGAAAAAACAAAGGAGCAGAAGGCAAGGAAACAGTTAAAGAACAGGAGGTGACCTAGTGGAATGCATCTTGTACCGGGACAGCAGTGGAGAAATCCGAGGGAGAGTAGTGAATGTTATTCCTGTGGGAACCTGGGACACTTGCAACAGGACTGCCCTCTGCGCTCTCGTATGAGGGGGCCAGACGGACCGATGAATCACTCTGATCAGCATCCCCAAGCAAATTCCCAATGCCTGTAAGAGAAACCAGAGGAGGTACTGATTATGTACTCCCTCTGGAAAACAAAATTGGATCAAGAGGGAAATAACCCTGGGGCCCAGATTAGGGACATCACGAAGAAACTCCCTAGTCTGGTGCGGCCCTTGGGTTACTACCCACGGCTTCTCTTCCATGTGGGGGGCAATGAAAGTGCAATTCGGAGTGCGAGAATGATTAAAAGAGATATCAGGGCCTTGGGACAGCTAGTACAGGAATCCGGAGCACAGGTTATTTTGTCTTCCCTACTTCCAGTTGGGGGCAATGACATTGAAAGAAACAGACGAGCTCAGTCTGTTAATATGTGGCTCCGTGGCTGGTGTCACCACCACAAGTTTGGGTTTTTTGACAATGGAATGGCCTATACTGCACCAGGCCTGCTGGCATCAGATGGGGTTTGTCTCACTCAAAGGGGGAGAAGGGTCTTTGCTCAAGAGTTAGTGGGGCTCATTGACAGGGCTTTAAACTAGACTCAACAGGGGAAGGGGGTATTATCAGGCTTGCCTGTGACAAGCCAAGGGATGATGCACCAAGGATAGAGGAACGGGGTGCTAGCAAGGACCTGCAGCTGTTTGCTCCAAGATGTGCTGGCTACACTGCACCACACTCAGTGTCTTATGTAGATGAGCCAGGAGCTCCTGGGGTAACAGGAGCCAATGGGGAGGCACTGTTAACACATGGCAAAGGAATGCCACCTGGAGAGCAGCGCAAAGGAATTGCAACTGCTCCAGCCAAGTCAGCCTCAATGAGGACATGGCTGAAATGCCTCTATGCAAATGCACATAGCATGGGGAACAAACAGGAGGAGCTAGAGAGATGTGCATGCCTCCAAGGCTATGACCTCACTGGCATCACAGAAACATGGTGGGATGACTCTTACAACTGGAGTGTTGGCATGGATGGTTACAGGCTCTTCAGGAAAGACAGGCAGGGGAAACGAGGAGACAGTGTTGCTGTATATAAGTCAACAACCAGCTGGAGTGCATGGAGCTTGGCCTAGGGATGGATAAAGAGCTGACTGAGAGCCTATGGGTCAGGATTAAAGGGAAATTGGGAGCAGGGGACATTACAGTGGGGGTCTGCTACAGAGCACCTGACCAGGAAGACTGAGCGGATGAGGGGCTCTATAGACAGATAGGGGTGGCATTGCGTTCGTGTGGAGAGATTCTTAAATGAAAAAAGGCATGGTTTGGTTCTGTTGAGCAACCCAGGGTTTGAACTAAGCACCCAGAGTGAGGGAGAAAAGATCTAAGTAAACAAGAAAGGTGACATCACCGTACCCGGGAGAAAAGTTAAACAGAGGCGCGTGAACAGAGGGTCTTAGCCAATTGGGTTGGGGGGCGTTGTACGTGAACAGGGGGGCTGGACCAATCATAGCGTTGTTGACTATGCATGCTTTGCTGCGAGCCTATATATACTCTGCTAAAATACGCAATAAACGAGAACGATCATACTCACATTGAGATCGCGTCGTTACTCCGGTTCTGATCCCACTCCGACACGTTCGCAGGCCCTGGTCCTCATGGGGGACTTCAAACACCCTGAGATCTGTTGGATGGATAACACAGCAGGGTATAGGCAATCCAGGAGGTTCTTGGATTGTATTGAAGACAACTTCCTTCTCCAAGTGGTAGAGGAGCCAACGAGGAGAGGAGCTATGCTGGACCTTGTCCTTCCCAACAAGGAGGGGCTGGTAGGCAGTGTCAAGCTCAAGGGTAGCCTGGGCTGCAGTGACCATGAGATGGTGGAGTTCGAGATCCTCAAGGTGGCAAGGAGGGTGTGCAGCAAGCTGACCACCCTGGACTTTAGGACAGCTGACTTTGGCCTCATGAAGAACCTGCTTGGTATGGTGCCATGGGATGAAGCGCTGGAGGAAAGAAGGGCCCAAGAAAGCTGGTTAATATTCAAGGATCACCTCCTGCAAGCCCAGGAGCAATGCATCCCTACAAAGAGAAAGGCAGGCAGAAAAGCCAGGAGGCCTGCGTGGATGAACAAGGAGCTCCTGGACATGACCAAAAGAAAAAAGGAAGCCTATCGAGGGTGGAAGCAAGGAGAGGTAGCCTGGGAGGAATACAGAGAAATTGTCTGAGCAGCCAGGGATCAGGTTAGGCAAGCTAAAGCCCAGATTGAATTAAATCTGGCCAAGGACATCAAGACAAACAAAAAATCCTTCTATAAGTATGTCAGCGAGAAAAGAATGACTGGGGAAGATGTGGGCCCTCTCTGGAAGGAAACGGAAGAACTGGTCACCTGGGACAGAGTCAAAGCCAAGGTACTCAATGAGTTTCTTGCCTCAGTCTTCACTGGTAAAGACTGCAGCCACACTACCCATGATGCAGAAGGCAAAGGCAAGGATTGGGAAAATGAAGAACCGCCCACTGTAGGTGAAGATCAAGTACGAGACCACCTGAGGAACCTGAAGGTGCACAAATCCATGGGACCTGATGAGATACATCCGCGGGTCCTGAGGGAACTGGCAGATGAAGTTGCTAAGCCACTATCCATCATATTGGAGAAGTCGTTGCAGTCTGGCGAGGTTCCTGATAAATGGAAAAGGGGAAACATAGGCCCTGTTTTTAAAAAGGGAAAAAAGGAAGACCCAGGGAACTACAGGCCAGTCAGTCTCTCCTTTGTGCCTGGCAAGATCATGGAGCAGATCCTCCTGGAAACTCTTCTATGGCACATGGAAAATAAAGAGGTGATTGGTAGCAGCCAGCATGGCTTCACCAAGGGCAATCCATGCCTGACAAATTTGGTGACCTTCTATGAGGGGGTTACAGCGGCAGTGGACAAGGGAAGAGTAACTGACATCATCTATGTGGACTGTGCAAAGCATTTGACACTGTCCCGCATGACATCCTGGTCTCTAAATTGGAGAGACATGGATTCGACAGATGGACCACTCGGTGGATAAGGAACTGACTTGACGGTCGCACGCAAAGAGTTGTGGTCAACGGCTCGATGTCCAAGTGGAGACCATTTATGAGTGGTGTTCCTCAGGGGTCAATACTGGGACCGGTGCTGTTCAACATCTTTGTCGGTGACATGGACAGTGGGATGGAGTGTACCTTCAGCAAGTTTGCTGGTGATACCAAGCTGTGTGGTGAGGTAGACACACTGGAGTGGAGGGACGCCATCCAGAGGGACGTGGACAAGCTGGAGAGGTGGGCCCATGCCAACGTCATGAAGTTCAACCAGGCCAAGTGCAAGGTCCCACATCTGGGTTGGGTCAATTCCAAGCACAAATACAGGCTGGGAGGAGAATGGATCGAGAGCAGCCCTGTGGAGAAGGACCTGGTGGTGCTGATTGATGAGAAGCTCAACATGAGCCAGCAATGCACGATCGCAGCCCAGAAAGCCAACCATATCCTGGGCTGCATCAGAAGAAGTGTCAAGGGAGGTTATTCTTCCCCTCTACTCTGCTCTGGTGAGACCCCACCTGGAGTACTGCATCCAGCTCTGGAGTCCCCAACATAGGAAAGACATGGATCTGTTGGAGCGGGTCTAGAGGAGGGCCACAAAGAGGATTAGAGGGCTGGAGCACCTCTCCTATGAAGACAGGCTGAGAGAGTTGGGGCTGTTCAGCCTGGAGAATAGAAGACTCCGGGGAGACCTTATTGCGGCTTTCCAGTACCTAAAGGGGGCCTACAGGAAAGAGGGGGAGGGGCTTTCTACAAGGGCATGTAGTGATAGGATGAGGGGGAATGGCTTCAAACTGGAAGAGGGGAGATTTAGATTAGATATTAGGAAGAAATTTTTCACTCTGAGGGTGGTAAGGCACTGGCACAGGTTGCCCAGAGAAGTTGTGGAAGTTCCATCCCTGGAGGTGTTTAAGGCCAGGCTGGATGGGGCTTTGAGCAACCTGGTGTAGTGGGAGGTTGGAAGTGGGGGAAGCAAGAAAGACTCTGATTAAACCATTACTAGTGACTACTGGAAATAAGAGTGTATGGGGAAGAATTGTCTTAGCTGAAGGCTCACCAGTGTGCCTCTTGGGAAGAGACCTATTGCAGGCTCTGGGTGTAGAAGTAAGGTTGGCACCAGAAGGGGTAGATTTAATTATTATGGGAGTAACTGTGATAAAAGAAAAAGATAAGGGAGGTGTGAACAGGATTGAATTAGAAATGCCATCAGAATTGAAGGTAGTTCCAGAAATATTATGGACCTGTACAAGCACAGATGTTGGGTTGTTAAAATCAGCACAACCTGTGCGAATAAAAACAAAGGGGGGGGTGTTCCCCCAGCAGTGAAACAGTATCCTATCCCAAGTGAAGCTCGCCCAAGTATTCAAAAACAAATTGATGAGATGGTATTCTTCCCGTAATGTGAATCTCCATATAATAGTCCCATACTCCCAGTTGCCAAAAATAGAATCGATGAAGAAAGTAATCCAGAGTATAGATTCATACACAGCTTAAGAAAAATTAATGACCACGTGATAGTACTGCATCTTTTGGTGCCAGACCCATCTACCATTTTATTACAAATTCTATATTGGGCAAAAGTCTTTACAGTTATAGACTTAACTTAATTAATGGAATGACCTTTGCGGCATCAGGCCTGCTGGCATCAGATGGGGGCTGGCTCACTCAAAGAGGGAGAAGGGGTTTTGCCCAAAAATTGGCAGGGCTCGTTAACAGGGCTTTAAACTAAATTCGACGGGGCAAGGGGGTATTATCAGGGTTGCCCATGAACAGCCAAGGGATGTTACATCAAGGAAAGGGGAACAGGGCGCTGGTGAGGGCCTGCAGCCATTAGCTCCAAGATGTGCCAGCTACGCTGCAGTATGCCCAAACCTTCACGTAGATGAGCTAGGAGCTCCTGGACCAACGGGAGCCAATCGGGAGGCACTGTTAGTACAGGACAAAGGAATTACAGCTGCTCCAACCAAATCGGCCGCAACGAAGACACGGCTGAAGTGCCTCTTCACAAATGCGCGGAGCATGGGGAACAACCAGGAGGAATTAGAGACGTGTACACGCCTCCAAGGCTACGATCTCATTGGCATCGTAGAAACTTGGTGGGACGACTCCTATGACTGGAGCATCGGCATGAAAGGGTACAAGCTCTTCAGGAGAGACAGAGAAGGGAAACGAGGAGGCGGTGTTGCCTTATATGTTGATGAGCAGCTGGAATGTATGGAGCTCAACCTGGGGGAGGATACAGAGCCAACTGAGAGCCTATGGGTCAAGATTACAGGGAAATCGGGAGCAGGGGACGTTACAGTGGGGGTATGCTACAGGCCACCCGACCAGGAAGACCAAGTGGATGAAGCCCTCTATAGACAGATAAGGGCGGCATCACGTTCACAGACCTTGGTTCTCATGGGTGACTTCAACCACCCTGACATCAGTTGGAAGGATAACACAGCCAGGCACAGGCAATCCAGGAGGTTCCTGGATTGCATTGAGGACAACTTCCTTCTCCAAGTGGTTGAGGAGCCGACGAGGAGAGGAGCCATGCTGGACCCTGTTCTTACCAACGAGGAGGGGCTGGTTGACAGGGTCAAACTCAAGGGTAGCCTGGGCTGCAGTGACCATGAAATGGTTGAGTTTGAAATCCTCAAGGCAACGAAGAAGGTGCGCAGCAATCTGATGACCCTGGACTTCAGGAGAGCCGACTTTGGCCTCTTGAAGAATCTGCTTGGTATGGTGCCGTGGGATGAAGCGCTGGAAGGAAGAGGGGTCCAAGAAAGTTGGTTAATATTCAAGGACCACCTCCTCCAAGCACAGCAGCAATGCATTCCTACAAAGAGGAAGGCAGGCAGAAAAGCCAGGAGGCCTGCGTGGATGAACAAGGAGCTCCTGGAAGTGACCAAAAGAAAAAAGAAGGTCTATAGGGAGTGGAGACAGGGGCGGGTAGCCTGGGAGGATTACAGAGGAATCGTTCGAGCAGCTAGAGAGCGGGTTAGACAAGCTAAAGCCCAGCTAGAACTAAATCTGGCCAGGGACATTAGGACAAACAAAAAATCCTTCTATAGGTATATCAGCGAGAAAAGAAAGACTAGGGAAAATGTAGGCCCTCTCCGGAAGGATACGCAAGAACTGGTTACCCGGGACAGCGACAGAGCTGAGGTACTCAATGACTTCTTTGCCTCAGTCTTCACAGACAAGGACAGCAGCCGCACTGCCCAAGACGCAGATTGCAAAGGAGAGGATTGGGAAAACGGAGCACCGCCCACTGTAGATGAAGATAAAGTGAGAGACCACCTGAGGAACCTGAAGGTGCACAAGTCCATGGGACCTGATGAGATACATCCGCGGGTCCTGAGGGAACTGGCAGATCAAGTCGCGAAGCCACTAGCCGTCATATTTGAGAAGTCGTGGCAGTCTGGCGAGGTTCCTGCCGACTGGAAAAGGGGAAACATAACCCCTATTTTCAAAAAGGGAAACAAGGAAGACCCGGGGAACTACAGGCCAGTCAGTCTCACCTCTGTGCCTGGCAAGATCATGGAGCAGATCCTCCTGGAAACTCTGCTGAGGCACACAGAAAACAAGGAGGTGATTGGCGAGAGCCAACATGGCTTCACCAAGGGCAAGTCATGCCTGACAAATTTGGTGGCCTTCTACGAAGGGGTTACAGCGGCAGTGGACAAGGGAAGATCTGCTGATGTCATCTACCTGGACTTGTGCAAAGCGTTTGACACTGTCCCACACGATATCCTGGTCTCTAAATTGAAGAGACATGGATTCGATAAATGGACCACTCGGTGGATAAAGAACTGGCTGGATGGTCGCACTCAAAGGGTTGCGGTCAACGGCTCGGTGTCCAAGTGGAGAGCAGTGACGAGTGGCGTTCCTCAGGGGTCGGTACTGGGACCCGTGCTGTTCAACATCTTTGTTAGCGACATGGACAGTGGGGTAGAGTGCACCCTCAGCAAGTTTGCTGATGATACCAAGCTGTTTGGCAAGGCAGACACGCTTGAGGGGAGGGATGCCATCCAGAGGGACCTGGACAGGCTGGAGAGGTGGGCCCAAGCCAACCTCATGCAGTTCAACAAGGCCAAGTGCAAGGTCCTACATCTGGGTCGGGGCAATCCCAAGCACAAATACAGGCTCGGCGGAGAATGGCTGGAGAGCAGCCCTGTGGAGAAGGACCTGGGGGTGATGATTGATGAGAAGCTCGACATGAGCAAGCAGTGTGCGATCGCAGCCCAGAAGGCCAACCGTATCCTGGGCTGCATCAAAAGAAGTGTGGCCAGCAGGTCAAGGGAGGTGATTCTGCCCCTCTACTCCCCTCTCGTGAGACCCCACCTGGAGTACTGCATCCAGCTGTGGAGTCCCCAACATAAGAATGACATGGACCTGCTGGAGCGCGTCCAGAGGAGAGCCACGAGGATGATCAGAGGGCTGGAGCACCTCTCCTATGAGGAGAGGCTGAGAGAGTTGGCGCTGTTCAGCCTGGAGAAGAGAAGGCTCCGGGGAGATCTTATTGCGGCCTTCCAGTACCTAAAGGGGGCCTACAGGAGAGCTGGGGAAGGACTTTTTACTAGGGCATGTAGTGATAGGACAAGGGGGAACGGCTTTAAGCTGGAAGAGGGCAGGTTTAGATTAAACATTAGGAAGAAGTTTTTCACTTTGTGGGTGGTGAGGCACTGGAACAGGTTGCCCAGAGAGGTTGTTGAAGCCCCATCCCTGGAGGTGTTCAAGGCCAGGCTGGACGTGGCCTTGGGCAACCTGGTCTAGTGAGAGGTATCCCTGCCTGTGGCAGGGGGGTTGGAACTCGATGATCTTCAAGGTCCCTTCCAACCTAAACCATTCTATGATTCTATGATTCTATGATTAACTGCTGCATTTTTCAGCAGTCCGATTGAAGAGGAAAGTCAGCTGCTATTTGCTTTCACTTTGGAAGGGAAACAGTTAACTTGGATGAGATTGCCATAGGGCTTTGCAGGATCACCAACTATATTCTCACAAATTTTGAAAACAGACTTGGAAGATATAAAACCACCCAGACATTCACTATTGGTGCGATACATGGATGATTTGTTGATAGCAAGTAATTCAAAAGATAATTGTTTGATAGACACTGTGCATTTATGTGTGAAATTAGCAGAAAAAGGCCACTGTGCATCTCCATATAAGTTACAGCTGTGTCAGAAGTAAAATATTTGGGATTTATCTTAAAAGAAGGAAAAGGTTAATAGATCCAGAAAGAATTGAGGCAATTATTAACATGCCTTAGCCCGTAACAAAAAAAGCAGTTAAGAAGGTTCTTAGGACAAATGGGATTTTGTAGACCATGGATTCTGGGACTGGGAAAATTAATTAAGCCCTTATGAAGCTACGAAAGAGGAGGAATTGGAGCCCTTGGCATGGGGCCCAGAAAGGATAAGACCATTTGAAACTGTAAAGAAAGCTTCAATGACTGCTCCGGCATTAGGCTTGCCAGATTACTCTAAGCCATTCAATTTGTATACCCGTGAGAGAAAAGGAGTAGCCAACGGAGTGATTACACAGAAATTAGGACCACATCGGAGACCGGTGGCATATTACTCGGTCAAGTTATATCCTGTCATAAATGGTACTCCTCGGTGTATTAGAGCAACAGCAGTGGCAGCTGAGATGGTGGAAAAAAAGCCGTCCTTTGATTTTAGGACACCAGTTATATGTATTTGTTCCTCATGAAGTAGAAATATTATTGAAACACTCTGTGACTCAGGCTCTATCACCTCAGTGAGCACACAGGTACGAACTTATTCTGCTAATGATGGATAATATTGTATTAAAATGCTGTAACACCTTAAAACCCACTACTCTCTTGCCATTGCCAGAAGATGGCGCCCCACACCATAACTGAAAAAGTCATTATGATAACTAGCAAGCCACGGGAGGATTTAAAAGACACACACATGTTAAACCCTGATTTAACCTTATATGTGGATGGTTCCTCATACTACCAGGACGGGAAGCGCGTAACTGGATATGCAGTAGTGGACGACGAAGGAGTATGGGAATCAGGAGCTCTGCACGCGACAATGAGTGCCCAAGGAGCAGAACTGGTAGCCCTAACACAAGTGGCAAAGATGGGTAAGAACAAGCGAGTAAATATTTATACCAACTCATGATATGCTTTTTGAGTGTGTCATGGTATAGGAATGCTGTGGAAGGAGAGAGGTTTCCCGACTACTGCGGGAAAAGAAGTGGCAAATGGAAAAGAGGTAAGGAAACTGCTAGAGGCAATACATTTGCCAGAACAAATATTGGTGATACATTGCACGGCCCATACCTTGGAAGACAATCCAGTCACCCGAGGAAATGCCTTAGCTGATGCCGCAGCAAAAGCAACAGCCAGACAACAGGTGCCAGTTTTTATGATTGTGACTCAAAATCTGGAGAGACTAAAATTACCAGGTATGGCAGAACTATAAAATGAGGTAAACCCAGAAGAGAAAAATAATTGGGAAAAGTGGGAAGCAACTCAAAACAAAGATGGCGTATGGATAATAGGGGGAAAGCCTGTTTTACCAAAGAAATATCTATTGGTCATTGCTAGATGGTTCCATGATAAATCTCACGGTGGAGCAGAAAATGTTGTGAACTGAGTGCAACAAGTATGGGCAGCACCCGGGATTTATGCTGCTGCAAAGAGGATTGTGGGAGGATGCAAGACTTGTCAGCAATTTGCCATTGCCAAAACCCTTGAGCATACAGGCACACGACCCCTGGCATGTTTTCCTTTTCAGAAGCTACAAGTTGATTACACGAATATGCCACCATCATTGGGATATAAGCATTTATTGGTGATGGCAGACCAACTATCGGGATGGGTAGAGGCTTTCCCTACCCAAAAAGCAGATTCTGGAACTGTGGTAAAAACCTTACTTAAGGAAAACATTCCTAGGTATGGAGTACCAGAAGTGATAGATTCAGATAGGGGTTCTCATTTTGGGGCAGCTATATGTATTCAAGTGTACAATACATTGGGGATCTTACAACAATTACATACCCCTTATGTCGTAGTTTAGGCCAAATCGGCCACTGGGGACATAGGGGACCCCAGATGGGACCGACAGATGCTCCCCTCTACCCCTCTTCAAAGAGAGAGGTAGAGGAGGGAAAAGAGACTTATGAGTTTAGAAGGATCTAAACTACTTTAATGAAATATTAATAATACAATAAAAGGAAATAATGAGAAATATACAAAACCGTATCAAGCTCCCAGGATGACAATCACGACACCAGCTGGCATGGAGGCAGTCCCAGGCTGGACTCAGTGACGGACGGGAACTGGATTCCAGATCTGGATTCAGGATCGGGACCAAAGGCAGACGAACAGACAGAGTCCTCCTCAGATGTCGGCCATTGAAGGAAGAGCGAGCTGACCCTTTGATCCCTCAGCTTTTATACTGAGCACGAGGCAGATGGGATGGAATACCCTGTTGGTCAGTTTTGGGTCACCTGTCCTGTCCGCTCCTCCCTGCAGGTGGGACCCCAGTACGCTTTTCTGCTTCCGACCCTCCAATGGGGCAAGTAACAAAGTTGGTTGGCCTTGGGTGTTATAGCAATAAGTATACGCAAGAGCCTCTCTGCATACCATGCCTGGGCATCATCCATAAACATAGGTCTTATCACTCTGAGAGAGCGAACATTGTCTGCACAACACGCTGTTAATTTCAGTAGTTAGAAGAGGCCCAGCTAAGAAGCGAAGTTACTGAACAAAATTGGATCTGTTTTACCTCAAACCAGGACACCTTACCATCCCCAATCATCAGGGAAAGTAGAGAGAATGAACAGGACAATCAAAGAAAAACTAGCCAAAACATGCACGCACACAGAGTTAAAATGGCTGGAAGCTTTAAATCTAGTCTTATGTGACATAAGAAATACACCCAAGTATCCCATAGGACTGTCTCCAGCAGAGATATTATTTGGCAGGCATTTGGCAGCACCAAGAACTTATATCCCAGCAAGGACCAGCCTATTAGATGGAGATGAACGAGTGACTCAATATGTATTATATGTGCTCCATACCATAGTTGTCGTCTTGGGTTTGATTCTATTATGTCTGTTACTCACAATAATATTATATATGAAATAGTTGTCAATGATCAAGTGTCTTGAGAAATTCTGATAACTTTATTTTAGATATTAGCAAGTATGCTAAATAAAACAAAGGGGGGACTGTTAGAAAATAAAATAACTTGATTGTGGAATATTAGAATGAATTGTGTACTTGCTTAAAGTTCGGTTGAATTGAGACTTGCTAAGCCAGCAAGACCTTGGAGCTTCTCTTGGGCTTGGGAGTGTCTGTCCTTAAGGACAAGCTGGGCAATGAAAACATGCTGCAGGACCTGTTAGTGTCACTGTCCTCCTCAGAAATGACAGAAGGTGAAGGAAAAGGACTTCTTTGGCTGCTCCGAGAGGCAGAATCAGGGACTGTCACCCCAGTCCAGGTTTCATTTGCCCTTCAGCAGAGATGAAGAGTGGGCATCACAAGCCTTTAAGCAGAGGTGATGTGACCAGCTCCAGAACTGTGGCACACATATGCCATGGTTGGCTCCTGCCTAGACCCGCCAGTCTCTGTGTGCCTGGGGTTTGTGCTGCGTGTCCCTGTGTCTGTCCACTCTTGCTGCTTGAGACTTGGCTAGCATCTTGGCCCAGCAGGGCCCTGAGCTGCATCTATTGCTCTGCCTGTGAGACCTGCTCTAGGAGGTGTTTCACCATGTGCCAAGCAGGGCCAGGCTCCTCACAAAATACAGCTGTGACTGCCAGATTAATATGATCTATTGGCGCTGCTGTCCCCAGTATAATTTGAAAACCGGGGGCTTGTATTTTTTTTTACTTAAGCATCTAAGAAGTAAGAGACTCAGTCCTCAAGACCAAAGGGATCCAGATCCACATCTTTTGCTGTGCAGGCTGTGAGGTATACCAGAGGGGCAGCATGTCTACTGCTGTTGGAGTTAAGCTGTGAGCAATGTGAGGGACCCTGCCAGAGAGCTAAAGGGAAGGTGCAACAAAGGGTGTAAGGCTCCTGGGCTGGAAAGGGATGGCAAGGGAAGAGCAGGGCTGTAATCTGAAGACCTGGGGCACTTGAAGAAGGGGTGATGTGATGCTGGGTTCCTTTCCCTGGTATCAAAATGTGTTTTCAAACTGCAGCAACTATGTAATGCAAAATAGAGAAACAACTCTTTCCGGACACCAGGCTGTCATATGAAAGGTGAGAATGTCCTCAGACGGCCCTGCTTTTAAATAAGAGGGAGTGCTGAGTCATAGGCAGCTGTTCTTGAGCTCCACCACCCAGAAATCTCCCATGTGACTGTCAACACCTTTTAGAGCCCTGTATCTACTCATGAGAAGCTGAGATTGCATCACATCTTTTCAGATAATTCTTGGCAGGGGGTGGTGCATGTTTTAAGGAGCACTTTTGCAGTACCTGCTTTTCTCCATGTACCATGCAAAAGCATAGCTCACCTTGGGCTCCCTTCTGGGAGCCTGATGTGCCTAGGAAGGATGGGCATTTCAGCAGGGGAAAAAAAGAGTCCAATACCAGATTTCTGAGGCCTCCTTTTTGACTTGTCTTTCCCCTCCTGCATTCAGGGAAGTGTACAAGCCTTAGAAGTAATGAGATGCTCTTGTTTCCTAAATGACTATATGAATAAAGATTATTGTTGTCATTTTTCCATAGCTTTAGAATGTATACTAAGTTGATGTTATGGAAAGTTCTGCATTTGCCTGTCATACATAGGCTAAGATGATGATAATATCTTCCTACAATGATGACCTGAAAGGGGGATGAGTAGTGGGCTGGTGTACTGTCCTGGTTTGAGGTAAAACAGGACCAATGTTGTTCAGTAGCTTCGCTTCTTAGCTGGGCCTCTTTTAACTACTGAAATTAACAGCATATTGTGCAGACAATGTTCACTCTCTCAGAGTGATTAGACCGATGTTTATAGCTGATGTCCAGACATGGTATGCAGGGAGGCTCTTGCTTACACTTATTGTTCTAACACCCAAGGCCAACCGGCTGTGTTATTTGCCACGTTGGAGGGTCGGAAGCGGAAAAGCATAATGGGGTCCCACCTGCGGGGAGGAGCGGACAGGGCAGGTGACCCAAAACTGACCAACAGCGTATTCCATCCCATCTGCCTCATGCTCAGTATAAAAGCTGACGGAGCAAAGGGTCAGCTCTCCCCCCTTCTTTTTTGGCTCCTTCTTTTTTCGCTTCTTGCTTCAACGGCTGACGTCTGAGGAGGACTCTGTCTGTTCGTCTGCCTTTGGACCCGATCCTGAATCCAGATCCGGAATCCAGTTCCCGTCCGTCACTGAGTCCAGCCTGGGACTGCCCCAGTGCCAGCCGGTGTCGTGATTGTCATCTTGGGAGCTTGATACGGTTTTGTATATTTCTCATTATTTCTTTTATTTTATTATTAATACTTCATTAAAGTAGTTTAGATCTTTCTAAACTCGTAAGTCTCTTTTTCCCTCCACTGCCTCTCTCTTTGAAGAGGGGTAGAGGGGAGCATCTGTCGGTCCCATCTGGGGTCCCCTACGTCCCCAGTGGCCGATTTGGCCTAAACCACGACAGATTAATTGGCGCCCAACGTGGGGCACGAGCAGTGCTCGACCAGAGCTGTGATAAATTGCCTGAATAGTTTGAATTCCGTCTTGTTCTGAGATTAGAGCAGACACCTTACAGCATGTCGTTCTTAAACGAGATGTTGTATTGTGCCTTTAAAGAGCTTGGTTTGCACTTGATTCAGTCAACACTGTTTAACCTGCCAAATGCATTGCAAAGTTTATTTACTCTTTGTGTTTTTATGCGAAGGTTTAAATGTGCTGTATTGGTGTGGTTCATAATTCAGGTCTATAACATGATTAGTTGGGTAACGGCTCTACCTGTATATCTCGGGCATCGTGTGATGGATTCTGTTACTAATTACACTTTTGGTACTACCTTGGGAAAGTTTACTTCGCCCTTGAATAGTTATATTAATGTGACACCATCAGAGCCGGGGCTTGGAAACCTTCTGGGCTGTGACGATAAGGATTGTTACCTCCTTAAGATCGTGATTTTGCTGTCGGTTTTCCTGAACGTGTTGCAGGGGTGGGTTTTTGTGAAATACCGGCACAGGGGTGGCTATAGGGTAACGTGCGCTGCCGCCACTCAGACCGCAGCAGCGCCGCGACGGACAGCGGCGCGAGCCACGGCACCGCCCGTCCCGGCACAGTCACCGCCGCCGCCCGCAGCGGCACCACCGCCGCCCGCCGCCCCCCCCCACCGCAACAGCACCGGCACAGGCACCACCACCACCGCCGCCGCCCGCAGCGGCACCACCCCCGCCGGCCGCCCCCCCCACCGCAGCAGCACCGCCCACTCCGCCGCCCGTCCCGGCACAGGCGCCTCCGCCCCCGCCCGCAGCGGCACCAGCACCGCCGGCCGCCCCCCCCCACCGCAACAGCGCCTGTCCCGGCACAGGCGCCTCCAGCCACGACAACGAGTACCGCTGCTGCTCAAATTCCATCAGAACCGGTACCAGTTGCCCCAGTCGCCAAAAAGCACAGAAAGAAGTCAGTTTATGCCCCTGTCGCTTGCGACAAGGACCAGCAAGAGCCAGATAGTTTGGGAGAGAGTTCTGACAGAGACCCAGGAGAGGGCCCTTCCAAAGTAGACCCAGGAGAGGGTCAGTCTAAACCAGACAATGGAAAGAGACCTTTTAAAACAGACAGAGAGCAGAGTCCTTCTCGGGCAGCCTCATCACAGGAAGACTCAGATGTAGAGGTAATTTTTAAATCCCTCTCTATGAAGGATTTGAGAAATATTAGGAAGGACTTTAGTCGTCATGAAGGTGAAACACTCATCTCCTGGTTGCTTCGATGCTGGGATAGTGGGGCTGATACTATAGATGTAGATGGCAGAGAAGCTAAGCAGTTGGGAAACCTGGCCAAGGATGGAGGTATCGATGAAGGGATTGGGAGAAAGACACGCACTCTCAGTCTCTGGAGGCGACTGATGTCAGCCATAAAGCACAGGTATCCCTTCAAGGATGATATCGAATGCCGTCCAAGTAAATGGACCAACATGGAAAAAGGTATTAAGTACCTGAGAGAACTGGCTGTGCGAGAGGTGATTTATAGTGATAGGCAAGTGACTGTAGATCCTGATAAGATGCCATGCAAACGATCCATGCTAAAAAAGTTTGTACAAAGTGCACCACCAACATATTCCCACACATTGTCAACAATGGTCTGGGGAGGATCTGATACCGACACACCAAGTGTAAGCGAAGTGGTTAACAAGGTACGACAGTATGAAGACAGTCTCTCTTGTCCTTTTTCTGTGGCAGCTGTGGAAAAACTGACTGTGGTCACTGAGAAAATGACTGAGACAATGGAGCAAATGACCAAGAAAATAGTTGAGCACACCGATAAACTGCTTGATACATTAACCAAGGTGGAGGAAAAATCCCATTCTTCCCCTGCACAGAACCATGTTGCAGCTACTAAGAAAACACGCCCTCCTACTCAAGAGAAAAAACACTCTCCAACTCAAGACCAATCGAACCCACTCCGAGATTTCCTGTGTCTGTGCCTCTGCAACTATGGAGAGGATATGAGGAAGTGGGATGGAGAACCTATCTCAGCCTTACAGGCACGGGTGCTTGAGTTGCAAAGTAAAGCAGATAGAAGAAAGAATTCTTACAGGAGGCATGCTGCTCCGATCTACAGTAGGCGATCCTACGGTCTAGATAGGAACAGGTACTATGGTCGACGTTAGAGGTGCCCTGCCTCTAGCCAGGAGGAGGAAAGGGACAACCGAATTTATTGGACTGTGTGGATTCGATGGCCTGGCACATTAGAGCCACAAAAATATAAAGCCCTGGTGGACACTGGTGCACAGTGTACCCTATTGCCATCGAATCATAAAGGGGCAGAAACTGTCACTATTTCTGGAGTGACAGGCGGATCTCAAGAACTGACTGTATTAGAGGCTGAAGTGAGCCTAACTGGGAATAAATGGGAGAAACACCCCATTGTTACTGGTCCAGATGCTCCGTGCATCCTTGGCATAGACTATCTCAAGAGAGGGTATTTTAAAGACCCAAAAGGGTATCGGTGGGCTTTTGGTATAGCAGCTGTAGAGACTGAGGATGTTACACAGCTGTCAGCCTTCCCTGGTCTTTCAGATGACCCTTCTGTTGTGGGACTGCTGAGGGTTAAAGATCAGCAGGTGCCAATTGCTACTGCCACGGTGCATCGACGGCAGTATCGCACCAACCGAGACTTCTTAATTCCCATCCATAACCTGATTCAACGGCTAGAGAGCCAAGGAGTGATCAGCAAAACTCACTCACCCTTTAACAGCCCTATATGGCCAGTGCGGAAGTCTGATGGGGACTGGAGACTGACAGTAGACTACCGTGGCCTGAATGAAGTCACACCACCACTGAGTGCTGCTGTGCCAGACATGCTAGAACTTCAGTATGAGCTGGAGTCAAAGGCAGCCAAATGGTATGCTACAATTGACATTGCTAATGCCTTTTTTCTCTATTCCTTTAGCAGCAGAGTGCAGGCCACAGTTTGCTTTCACCTGGAGGGGTGTCCAGTACACCTGGAATCGACTGCCCCAGGGGTGGAAACACAGCCCTACTGTTTGCCATGGACTGATCCAGACTGCACTGGAGAAGGGTGGAGCTCCAGAACACCTACAATACATCGACGACATCATTGTGTGGGGTAACACAGCAGAAGAAGTTTTCAAGAAAGGTAGGAAAATCATTAAGATTCTTCTGAAAGCAGGTTTTGCTATAAAAAGAGGTAAGGTCAAGGGACCTGCACAAGAGATCCAGTTCTTGGGAGTTAAGTGGCAAGATGGACGTCGCCTAATCCCAATGGACGTAATTAACAAAATAACATCTATGTCCCCACCTACTAACAAAAAGGAAACACAAGCCTTTTTAGGTGTTGTGGGTTTCTGGAGAATGCATATTCCAGGTTATAGCCAGATTGTAAAACCTCTCTACGAAGTGACTCGAAAGAAAAATGAGTTTATGTGGGGCCCTGAGCAACGACAAGCCTTTGAGCAAATTAAACGAGAGATTGTGCATGCAGTAGCCCTTGGACCAGTCCGAACTGGACGGGACATTAAAAATGTGCTCTACACCGCAGCTGGGGACAATGGCCCTACCTGGAGCCTTTGGCAGAAAGCACCAGGGGAGACTCGAGGTCGACCCCTAGGATTCTGGAGTCTAGGGTATAAAGGCTCCGAGGCCAACTATACTCCAACTGAGAAAGAAATCTTGGCAGCATATGAAGGAGTTAGAGCTGCTTCAAAAGTAATTGGTACTGAGGCACAGCTCCTCCTGGCGCCCCGATTACCAGTACTGGGCTGGATGTTCAAGGGTAAAGTTCCTTCTACTCATCATGCCACCGATGCTATCTGGAGTAAGTGGGTTGCCTTAATCACACAGCGAGCTCGAATAGGAAACCCAAACCGTCCAGGAATCGTAGAAGTGATCATAAATTGGCCCGAAGGCAAAGACTTTGGAATGCCACCAGAGGAGGTGGTGACACGTGCTGAGGAAGCTCCACCATATAACGAACTCTCAGATAATGAGAAACAGTATGCTCTGTTTACAGACGGATCTTGTCGTATTGTAGGAAAGCATCGAAGGTGGAAAGCTGCTGTGTGGAGTCCTACACGACGAGTCGCAGAAGCTGCTGAAGGAGAAGGTGAATCGAGTCAATTTGCAGAGGTAAAAGCCATCCAGCTGGCGTTAGATGTTGCCGAACGAGAAAAGTGGCCAATACTCTATCTCTATACTGACTCATGGATGGTGGCAAATGCTCTGTGGGGGTTGTTAAAGCAGTGGAAGCAGAGCAACTGGCAGCGCAGAGGTAAACCCATCTGGGCTGCTGAATTGTGGCAAGACATTGCTGCCCGGCTAGGGAACCTAGTCGTAAAGGTACGTCATGTAGATGCCCATGTACCCATGAGTCGGGCCACCGAGGAACATCGAAACAATCAGCAAGTGGATCAGGCTGCTAAAATTTTCCAGACAGACTTGGACTGGGAACATAAAGGTGAACTATTCTTAGCTCGGTGGGCCCATGACACTTCAGGTCATCAAGGAAGGGATGCAACCTATAAATGGGCCCGTGACCGAGGGGTGGATTTAACCATGGATGCTATTGCGCAGGTTATCCACGACTGTGAAACATGCGCCAAAATCAAGCAAGCTAAAAGGTTAAAACCTTTGTGGTATGGAGGACGATGGCTGAAATATAAATATGGGGAGGCTTGGCAAATTGACTACATCACACTCCCTCAAACTCGCCAGGGTAAGCGCTATGTGCTTACAATGGTGGAAGCAAGCACTGGATGGTTGGAAACCTATGCCGTGCCCCATGCCACTGCCCGGAATACCATCCTGGGCCTTGAAAAGCAAGTCTTGTGGCGACATGGCACTCCAGAAAGAATTGAGTCAGACAATGGGACTCATTTTAAAAACAATCTCATAAGTAATTGGGCCAAAGAACATGGCATTGAATGGATATATCATATCCCCTATCATGCACCAGCTTCTGGGAAGATTGAGCGATATAATGGACTGTTAAAAAACCACCCTAAAAGCAATAGGTGGTGGAACCTTTAAAAATTGGGACAAGCATTTAGAGCAAGCTACCTGGTTAGTTAACACCAGGGGGTCCATCAATCGAGCCGGTCCTGCTCAATCAGACCTTTTACATACAGTAGAAGGGGACAAAGTCCCTGTGGTGCATGAAAGGAATATGTTAGGAAAAACTGTCTGGGTTTCTCCTCCTTCAGGCAAAAGCAAACCCATTCGTGGGACTGTTTTTGCTCAAGGACCTGGATGTACTTGGTGGGTGATGCTGAAGGATGGAGAAGGTCAATGTGTACCCCAAGGGAATTTAACCCTTGGTGAGAATACTCAGTTCTGAGCTGTATGATGCTGATCACTACATAATACTAACAGTGTTCAATAAGTGTTTTTTCAGGATGACACAGTGGTGATGAAACCTGAGCTAGCTTCATCAACTGGCGTCCAGCAAGCTCTTCAAGATGAACATGCTACCCACGGGCACAAACCACAATGAATTTTGTACCATCTTTCCTGCCCTGAGATGAGATCCTGCAATCATGAATCAAATGGACTTAAACTTTTGTATATAAAGATAATCGTAGATGAGTGACCTGCATGTATCCATACATATATATATATCCTCTGTGTGTGCATAGATTTGATAGATAAAAGTAATGTCCTCAGACGGCCCTGCTTTTAAATAAGAGGGAGTGCTGAGTCATAGGCAGCTGTTCTTGAGCTCCACCACCCAGAAATCTCCCATGTGACTGTCAACACCTTTTAGAGCCCTGTATCTACTCATGAGAAGCTGAGATTGCATCACATCTTTTCAGATAATTCTTGGCAGGGGGTGGTGCATGTTTTAAGGAGCACTTTTGCAGTACCTGCTTTTCTCCATGTACCATGCAAAAGCATAGCTCACCTTGGGCTCCCTTCTGGGAGCCTGATGTGCCTAGGAAGGATGGGCATTTCAGCAGGGGAAAAAAAGAGTCCAATACCAGATTTCTGAGGCCTCCTTTTTGACTTGTCTTTCCCCTCCTGCATTCAGGGAAGTGTACAAGCCTTAGAAGTAATGAGATGCTCTTGTTTCCTAAATGACTATATGAATAAAGATTATTGTTGTCATTTTTCCATAGCTTTAGAATGTATACTAAGTTGATGTTATGGAAAGTTCTGCATTTGCCTGTCATACATAGGCTAAGATGATGATAATATCTTCCTACAATGATGACCTGAAAGGGGGATGAGTAGTGGGCTGGTGTACTGTCCTGGTTTGAGGTAAAACAGGACCAATGTTGTTCAGTAGCTTCGCTTCTTAGCTGGCCCTCTTTTAACTACTGAAATTAACAGCATATTGTGCAGACAATGTTCACTCTCTCAGAGTGATTAGACCGATGTTTATAGCTGATGTCCAGACATGGTATGCAGGGAGGCTCTTGCTTACACTTATTGTTCTAACACCCAAGGCCAACCGGCTGTGTTATTTGCCACGTTGGAGGGTCGGAAGCGGAAAAGCATAATGGGGTCCCACCTGCGGGGAGGAGCGGACAGGGCAGGTGACCCAAAACTGACCAACAGCGTATTCCATCCCATCTGCCTCATGCTCAGTATAAAAGCTGACGGAGCAAAGGGTCAGCTCTCCCCCCTTCTTTTTTGGCTCCTTCTTTTTTCGCTTCTTGCTTCAACGGCTGACGTCTGAGGAGGACTCTGTCTGTTCGTCTGCCTTTGGACCCGATCCTGAATCCAGATCCGGAATCCAGTTCCCGTCCGTCACTGAGTCCAGCCTGGGACTGCCCCAGTGCCAGCCGGTGTCGTGATTGTCATCTTGGGAGCTTGATACGGTTTTGTATATTTCTCATTATTTCTTTTATTTTATTATTAATACTTCATTAAAGTAGTTTAGATCCTTCTAAACTCGTAAGTCTCTTTTTCCTCCTCTGCCTCTCTCTTTGAAGAGGGGTAGAGGGGAGCATCTGTCGGTCCCATCTGGGGTCCCCTAGGTCCCCAGTGGCCGATTTGGCCTAAACCACGACATGTACGTATAGCCTAGAGAGAGGCTGTAGTGCTTTTAACAATCAAGTCAAACAAGGCATCTGATCAGCAGGCAAAAATGAACCAGCTTTAACTAAAACACATTCACTCTTTTCCTAAAGGTATTTCTTGGGATGCACTTCCAGATGAATTGCTATTGGCAATCTTTGCATATTTGCCCCTAAATGACTTGCTGAAAGTTTCCTTGATTTGCAGGAGATGTCATCTTCTCTTGTAAGTATTACTTCTCATCACTTAGCACTAAGAAAACATTTGCTTCCATAGATTGATAAATGATCTGATTCGCATCTTGTATATTCATGTATAATTCAATTTGTGCTGTATGTCGGTTATATGTATGTATTATCAAAAGATGGCTCACATATTTTAACATTAGTAAATTCTATTAAATGGCTCTCTCCTCTCTGTCTTTTGTGACACTGAAAGCCTTCTGTGGTTGTACTCATAGTTCTGACCCTTCATTACTCACTAACAAGTAAAATTCTGTGCCTTAGGTTTGATGAATCTCTCTGGCAGACTCTCAATCTGACTGGTAGAAATCTGCTGCCAGTAGTGATTGGACAGTTGCTGCCTGCAGGTGTTACTGTATTCCACTGCCCAAGATCTTGTATTGGGAACCCATTGTTTAAAACAAGCAAGTAAGGCTTTTTGTCCATGTTCTGGATCCTGAAACCATGCCTCAAATATTCACAGTTTCTCTGTGTATTTTTGGTTTTAACATCTCCACCAGTAGTAGCATTTGTGCTGTCTCTGTGGAGTGTGGAAGAGCTGATCAGTGGCTAAGCATGTGTTGAAATAAGAGGATCTGCATTCAACTGTCAGTTATTTAAAATCAAGTTAATGTGATTTTTGAAAGTATACTTCAAGCACTGTTATCCATTTGCAATTTATTTCTTGTAGAACCAAGAATTGTCAGCCTCTCCAGTATTTTTATATGTGAAGCTCAGAAAAATTGTTTAACTCCAGCTGGATAGACTTGCAGCTGTTGTGATGAATCCTATAAATGCCTTGATGATAAGAGTTCTGCAGTTTTGGCTGGTAGCTTAGCAGTAGGCCAAATGAGTTTGTATGAACTCGTATGTCCAGTGTGCAGCTGAAATACAACAGTGTTCTGGTTTCAGCCGGGATAGAGTTAATTTTCTTCCTAGTAGCTGCTGTGTTTTGGATTTAGTATGAGAAGAATGTTGATAACACATATTGTTTTAGTTGTTGCTAAGTAATGTTTTCATTAGTCAAGGACTTTTTCAGCTTCCCGTAGAAGCTGAGAGGGACCACAGACAGGACAAGCTGGTCAAAGGAATATTCCATACCATAGACATCGTGCTCAGTATATAAATGGGGATGGGCCAGGGGTCAGGAATCCACGATTGCTGCTCGGGATGGGCTGGGCAATTGATCACCAGGTGGTGAGTAATTGCATTGCATCATTCATTTTGTATATTCTTTTACCATTATCATTATTATTTTCTCTTCTGCTACTATTTTATTAAATTGTCTTTATCTCAACCCATGAGGGTTTTTTCTTTTTCTCCCTCTTCTCCCTATCCCACTGGGGGGGGGGGGGGGGGGGGGAGTGAGTGAACAGCTACGTGGTCCTAGTTGCTGGCTGGGGTTAAACCATGACAAACAGTATAATTATTTTCTGCAAGCTTTATATCCTTTTAGTGCATTGAGTATATTTATGGTATGGGGAATTTGTGGAGCAGGTTTTTAATGCAATTTTAGTAACCTGCCTTTCTCCTTTTTTGGACCTCTCAGAGTTCAACATATGGATTTGTCAAACCACACAGTGTCTGTTGCAGATCTCCAGAGTATTCTTTGTCGGTGTGAAAGGCTGCAGAACTTCAGCTTGGAGGGACTAGTGCTTTCTGACAATATCATCAAGTGAGTAACACGTTTGGGAATATTCAATAAATACCTTCTGTTTGGTACTGTCATTTTGTGCAGGCTAGCGAAAGAATGCAGTTGAGAGTTGTTCACTGTAGGAGTTTTTTTGAAATGGCCAGTTTTAGGCACCTAACAGAGCTAGCTGGTAGGCTAGATGAGCTGCCTCTTTCTTCTCTATCCTCCAAGAGATGAGGTGAGGAGGAAACACCCCTCTAGAAGAATGTTTGGTTGGTTGGTTGTATTTTTTTTCATTCCCCAGAGTAAGGGGAGCTTAGAGAAACTGCTCACCTCTGTAGGGTTTATGTGTCCATTGGATGTTCGTGCAGCCAAGCTACACAGCAGAGCTACTTCTATTTTCCCATTTCTGTGCTCCCAAGAGAGCTTTGTGTTTGGCATACATGTTCTTTTCAATTTTAAGGGATTCCAGCAGCTCTCCCGACAGATGCCCTATGTGCTTCTGCACCATCTCTCACTTCTTTGTTGACCTTCTGTCATGCCCCACTCAGGAGAGAGGGGGGGAAGTGACTCAGATTCGCAAATCCCCAGCGGTGTGGACTAAGGTGAGACAACTCTCAAGGTCCATACAAAAACATTTATTAGATTCCCACAGTGATCAATATATGTCTTAACTAGGTCCATGATAATTGGCTAGGTATACAACAAGTTATGGCAAACAGTAAAACAAAGTACGGCAAAGCAGTTTAGCCATGAGTTTGGACTCCAGCCATCAAACCAGTCAGCTGGTTGCATTGTGTGAAATAGCTCCCCAGTCTGGTCAGCAATTTCTTTCATCTTGGCTCATGCTGCTTTGATGGAAGTTGTGGCATTATGAATGGTAATACAGCATTCGGATTCAGTCAAGTTTAACATACCACACACACCTTGTTCTTTTAACAGCAACACATCCAGGGCTAAGCAATTCTGTAACGCCATTTTTGATACTTGTTGCACTTGCATGTTTAACTCTCCAAAGGCATATCGGGTCCAATTACTCAATACATGTACTGGCCAAGTTATATTTTCTAAGACAAATTGCTGTCTTTTAAGGGTTACATACAGGGTAAATATATTCTCTAACATCAGAGATATTGTCATCCCCCAAGTGTAATAATCAGGTATGTCAACTCCATGTATAGCCCATTCAGGTCGAGCTTGGGGTTTGTCACTTTCCCTCCGCCTCCTTTTATGAGGTGAGGCAAAGTGAAAAATCCTTTTGGGACACATAGCAGGAATTCCCAAACCATACTGCAATCCAGACTGTTTGACAATGTTCAAGTGTGAGTACACCTTCCCATCCGGGCACCCCCAGACAGTCCCAGCAGGTGCAACATATGAAGTGTTTTGACAAGTAGTTGCATCTCCCTGGGGTATCTCATGTCCTGGGGAGTGGCTAATGGGAATTCCGCATCGTAGCCAGATATCAATGTTGCCAGTGGCCTGGTTACATTGGCTGTCTTGGTTTTAGTATCCAAAATTAGGATATCCCCAGCAAGTACATGTATCTCGAATTAGAGTTCTAACTTCCAGACTAGTCCATGTTTCTATGGGGTCACCTGCACCTGTGAAACAATTTAGAACATGGGTACAGTTCAACAAATGGGCATTATTGGGGCTGGGTGCATCCACAAATTCCTTCTTTAATAAGTACAGAGGTTGTTTTTTTAACATATGCTTCACTGACCATCCCCAAGCAGTGTGGGCGCTATTCATTAAGAGATATTGTCCTTTCATGTTAGGTATGTGAATGCACCAAGCCGAATCCCATTTCACATTATATTGTAACTCAAAAGGGGGAGTTTCTGGGGAAGCGGGCCAAAAAGGTACTAGATTGTAGGATATATTGTGGTAGGAAGGGCAGCCTGTTATTTCCCCCAAGATTGGAAAGGTGGGAATCTTTTGGAATAGGCTTCCTCAAATCCCGGAGGACATGGTGGGCTATGACTAATACCGATTTCACGACTGACCTCCAATTTCCATTGCTTACAAGTTTTGTTTATCAAGTTGGGCCACCCCGTGTCCCAAGGGATCTCATAGAAGGCCACTTCATCACACCACCATCTGCCAGAAGAGGTATAATTACTTCGATATTGGTACTCAAATGGTGCATCTACTAATCCTACAGTGCCATTGCTCATATTATATTTTCCAATATCAAACATCATGGGTATCAAACCGAATGTAATTCCCTGCTCGGCAGAAGTAGGAAACTGAATGCAGATCCCTTGATCTGTTCTATTCCAGACATGTATGAATCCTTGTATCACTTCCCAAGCTAAATTGGAGGTTCTTTCTCCTCGTCCAGACGCACCAAAGGTAAGGAAGGTAAGAAGGAAGGAGCCCCAAAACATCTTTCCTTATTATACCATAAGAATATTGCAAATAGTATCAGGCAAATCACACATATAATAATCCAAACAGTTAAAATTAACACGTGTCCCTCAGTGCTACTTTTTGAGTTTCACTTTAGCCCTGTAAAACATATACAAACACAAAACATAGACAGGGTCAAAAGGATGGAACAATCCATCAGGTGTGAATCCAGTGATCTTTCCTGTGTGCATCGGTGGCTACCCAAGTATAAAGACTGAGCGGGCTTTTTAATGTCAGGGGCATCGCTCCCACTGTCAGTAGTTCCACCAGAACAGGCTGTCCTGGATAATGGAGTGGGTTCGTGGGGTCTTTAGTCTCTCTTTTCCTGGGGAGTATGGACGGAGGCTTAGGACAGAATGCGGTCAGTTGTGGGCATCCATTAATTCCCCAATGGCTGTTTACTCTCATTACAGCATCTGGCACCTGTTGTAGCCATCCCAGTTTGTGGGGTTTTGGGGCCCGCTTTAGAAGCCCATTTGTGGAGACATTCCTAAATGAAAAAGGGCATGGTTTGGTTCCGTTGAGCAACCCAGGGTTTGAACTAAGCACCCAGAGTGAGGAAGAAAAGATCTAAGTAAACAAGAAAGGTGACATCACCAAACCCGGGAGAAGAGTGAAACAGAGGCGCGTGGACAGAGGGCCTTAGCCAATCGGGTTGAGGGGCGTTGCGCGTGAACAAGGGAGCTGGACCAATCATAGCGTTGT
The DNA here is from genome assembly GCA_017639485.1 of Pluvialis apricaria. NCBI lineage: Eukaryota > Metazoa > Chordata > Aves > Charadriiformes > Charadriidae > Pluvialis > Pluvialis apricaria. The sequence goes on from CM030043.1 coordinate 13,594,223, forward strand.
TGACTATGCATGCTTTTGCTGCGAGCCTATATATACTCTGCTAAAATACTCAATAAAGGAGAACGATCATACTCACATTGAGACTGCGTCGTTACTCCGGGTCCGATCCCACTCCGACACCCATTGGTACGCTCCACAATCCCGTTCACTTGGGGGTAGTATGGGGTATGGAAAACCCACTGGATTTCTTCATCCCGAGCCCACTCCTGAACCACCCCGGCAGTAAAGTGGCTTCCATTGTCTGGTTGAATTGATTTAGGTTTAGGCAGAAAGCTAAACCATCGTTTTAACCCCTTCACCATACTTTCCCCTGTTGCTTGAGATACAGCTTCTGCTTGGGTTAGGCCCGACACTATTTCAACTCCCGCCAACACAAAGCGTTTTCCCTTGGAAACCTGGAAAGGACCAATATATTAGATAAGAGCCATTGGTTAGTTCCCAATGCTAATAGAGAAGACCACGTGTGTAAGCAGCATTGTCAGGGTTTGGAACAGTAACGTGAACACGGCATTTCCGTTTGCCATCCTGCTGGGTGCTGTAAAAGAAAACAGACTTGTTTTGGTGGGGAAAGTCCAAACAGGTTACCCCGTTAAAAAGAAGGAAAAAAAATCCATCATACACTAATTCTATTACTTGTTTACCTGTGGTAACATCTAGTGCAATGGCCTTATAGTGCCACTTACTGTTTACTCTTTTTGCTGAAGCATCCATAAACCAAATGTTTTCTTTTGGTATACCCTCAGTGAGGAGGGGTGCATCCAGAATGCGAAAGGGTCTGTGTTTATGGGTATCTACAATTTGGAGACTTTAGTGTGTTCACTAGAAATGTAACTGGGGTTTTAAAAGGGCTAAGGGGAAAGGTAATCAACAAGTCTCCCTTACTATTTCCAGTGAGCTTTCTCAGGTGGACCCACTGGCTGTCCCCCAGCTCACCTATTAGGGGTGGTGCGTCCAGTTTCCCAACTCGAGATCAATCAAATCCTTTTCAGGGGCAGTAGGTGTTTGAGGGACACTTAGCACCATCTCCTTAGATTTCGATTCCGCCCTGCCTCTCCCCAGGGAGAGTTGCTCGGTCCTGAGCAGTAATTTCCTTTGATCTTTCCATGCTCAAATAAGCTTCTCTAGGGCTGCCATGGGTAAGCCATCCATTACATGCCGGCGAATCCCCTTCTCAATTCCTTCAGCCCACAACAGATTCCTCTTTGTCCCTAGATTTCATGGGGGGGGGGGGGGGTCCTCCCATTGTTGTATTCTACGCACAGTGGGTTTAGATTTACCCATTCCCCCTGTCAGGCCCATCCTTCCTCTGTAGCTAATCAATTCTTGTGCCACTTCCCCCCAGGTCATAGTTCCCCCTGCTGATTCCATCTTCCTCCCCTCGGGGTTAATGCATCCCACAAACAGTCCTGGAGTTGGACCGCATATAGTTTTAAAGAGTCAGGCAAGCCCCGGATCAGGGGAGTCATTCTGTCGGGGTTCACATTTAATAACATCAGAGACGGTTGCTGAAGTACTAAATGCCTGTCATGCATCAGCTGGAGACAGGCAGTCTTTTGCAGACTTTCAGTTAAGTGGTTTATAGTTGGGGTCTCAATACATATTGGGTCCCCTCGCTCTATGGGATCTAACCCCCCTGCCCAATATGCAACTTGTTGGGTTAAAGACCACGGTTCTCTCGGGTCATTGGTGGTCAAATATACCCTGGGCCCCCAATACCCCTGTGCCTCATCTTCTGACAATAAAACCCGGTCTCCGCCGGTCAATGATACCCTCCATACATATTCAGTCTCGGTTTCTTGATCTAGTCTTGTATATTTTTCCTGGATTTTTAATAATTCAATCGCCGAATATGGTACCATTCGGGTGGTAACTTGCGGGGCTCCTCCCGCCTGACCATTACCAGTAGTCTCGATATTAATTAGAGGTCTCAACCTTGCCTCCTCATTTTTAGGGTAAAAAATTTCTTGGCACAGCTCTAAGTCCTTTGTCAGATACAAGGGTCTATTGGCCAATTTTGCCAGACTTGTAGATCCCAGTTCACTATCCAAGAGAGAGTTAAGATCCATTTGGTCATAGGTTTCTTGTTCATTCTCCTCTAGTTCAGACCGTAAGATTTTTTCTCAGTCCAGGGCATTCGACAGAGCCGTGTGGAGTCGCTGAGTGGTGTTACCCTCAGCGGCTAATTGGCTTTGCAAAATTTCAATTTGCTCTTGCAAGGATCTGACCATTTTAGTAGCATCACGTTCCTTTGCCAATTGATCCTGGAGAACTTTTACCTGATCTTGCAAGGATCTGATTGTTTCCCCTTCTGCTTGCCTGGTTAAGTGTCTATCCTTTTGGGCTGCGGTCAGTGCTGCCCCTAAAACAGCACACACTATAACTTTTCCTTTACCTAACCGCAACCTTTGTTTCTTTGCAAGGGTAGTGATGCGACTTGCCACTGCTTTTGGATTATCCCAATTATCGTGGGCCCAGACCATTCCCGGTAGAGTAGGACAAGCCTTGTACTCCTTCAATTTCTCAAGAATCAGGGAGCAGTCAAGCACCGTCATTTCCCAGGCAGTCCTGGCTTGCTACTACTCGAACCCCTCCTGGCTTATAGCTGAGAGGTCACTTCCCAGTTGCATTTGTCGGATGGAGAATTGGTATCCCTTAGGACCTTGCAAGACCGAGGGGATCCTGTCCACGACGCCAATTTAAAATGCCATGCCCCACTCAGGAGAGAGGGGGGGGGAAGTGACTCAGATTCGCAAATCCCCAGCAGTGTGGACTAAGGTGAGACAACTCTCAAGGTCCATACAAAAACATTTATTAGATTCCTACAGTGATTAATATGTGTCTTAACTAGATCCACGATAATTGGTTAGGTATATAACAAATTATGGCAAACAGTAAAACAAAGTAGTAAAAGTAGCAAGCAGTAAAGTACGCCTTACGTTACTTAGTAACAGATATACAACAAATTATGGCAAGTGGTACTTAACAACAGATATACAATGAATTATGGAGAGTGGTAAGGTATGCCTTGTGTTACTTAACAACTTTAAAAGAAAAGAGAAAAGAAAGAGAAACAGAGGGATAGAGAAGGAGAGACAGAGCGAGAGCGAGAGAGAAAGAGATCACCAGTCCCGGTTCCAGCATTGGTCCAGCCAACAGGGGTCTCTGGTTTGTAGAAGTGCTCCTCTGCGAATCCCCCTTTGTGGTCCTAATTTTCCCCTTTTATGTTTGCGGTATCAGTACGATCCGCCCCACTGTTACGGTGCTCAGGTTTCTCCCCCCCCCCAGGTGACGTGTAACATGATTTGGGTGGAGAGACAAGTGCTATAGTCATATATGTTTAGCATGATCCCGATAATCTTCATTAGCATATGCAGGGGTGTCAACTTTAATATGCATTTTGTGGATAATGAGGCAAAGGTCATTCATTGGATGCAATGGCCCTGAAAACAGAGAACTAACAAGCTTCACAAGTTGAGCAGAAAGTCCTGCAAGACTTCCCCCCCCCCCCCAGGCGCATCCTGTGCTATTCAGATGAGTTTTCTCTCCTGAGTCACACAAGAGATAAGCAAGCATTAGCCTCATCAGTTCTTTGAGCACAAGGCCTTCATTATCCAGACTCCACATTATCCACCCCTCCACTACAGCTGTATTTCAGACTATAGCTGTATTTCAAAGTACTTTCGAGTGTTTGAGACATTCCTCAGTGAGGCTCAGAGGGCCTCTCCCTCTCCTTTTCTCTCCTCAGGCTGCTTCTCTCAGTCTTTGTTTTGGGGAGTCTCTCTTACACCTTCACTCTGAGTATCTGGAAAATTATGGACTCTGTCAAGGAGATGAACTATTGTTTGGCTAAACTGGAAAGACACTAACGGGTATGCAGTCAACCTCTTGTTCAATCACATCAGGTGATTGTGGAGGTGCCAGGGACCACAGGTCAGATGGCAGAAGCTCTGTGTCCTGCTTTCTACTTTTGAGCTTTCTGATGACTTCCTCACACTGGGGAGGGGAGGAGAAAAAAAACCCACGCCAACAAACAAACAAAAAACCCCAGAGGGCAAATAAACCAATATAGTTTGGCTTTTGATGCCAGATAAAAAGTATCTGAAAATTGGGTATTAATTAGTCACTGATTATGGAAGTTTATTGCTCCGGGTTCAAATGTAGATACTGGGTGTAAGGGTTTTTCCAGGTTTTGCCAACTGTATGTCTGCTCTAGTCTTGCAAACAAGTGCATTCAGGGGGATGCTAAACATGTGTTTTGTTCTGGAATAACCTCCATCTCGCAGAAGGATGACTTCAAAAATTGGATGATTGCTTTGTCTTTTGTAGAGGTACAGTCATCTCTAATAAGCCATAGCGCGTGTTTACTGGCATACAACAGAATGTGAAAATAAATTGTTTCCTTTTAAACTTAGCAGTTCACAAATATGCAGACATGTTAGGTAAATACTCAAGTATCCCTTTCCAAGTTGTGCTGTGATGCAGCAAGTACAGAGTTGAGATCCTTAGTGACTCTTAGGTTGGTTTCTTTACTAAAGATGCAGTGATACATGTTTAACAGATAATTCCGTGACTGGAATCTTAGTTCTTAAACATAATCACACATCCTAGAAAAGCAAGCCATGTTCCAATAAAAGTTTTATCAGACTTCTTTTTTATTCTCTACAGTAGCATTTTTAAGAATCCCAATTTGATGTGACTAAATCTCTGTGGGTGCTCAGGGTTTTCTGCAGAAGCCTTGGAGTTGATGTTGAGCAGCTATATAAGACAAAAATAGTTTTCATGATTCCCACTTACTGCTATTCCTGAGTGTCCTGGTTTGAGGTAAAACAGGACCAATTTTGTTCAGTAACTTTGCTTCTTAGCCAAGGCTCTTCTAACTACTGAAATTAACAGCATATTGTGCAGACAATGTTCGCTCTCTCAGAGTGATAAGATCCATGTTGATAGCTGATGCCAAGGCATGGTATGCAGAGAGGCTCTTGCTTATACTTATTGCTATAACAACCACAGTCAGCTAACTTTGTTATTTGCCCTGTTGGAGGGTCGGAAGCAGAAAAGTGTAAAGGGGTCCCACCTGCGGGGAGGAGCGGACAGGGCAGGTGACCCAAAACTGACCAACAGGGTATTCCATCCCATCTGCCTCATGCTCAGTATAAAAGCTGAGGGATCAAAGGGTCAGCTTGCTCTTCCTTCAATGGCCGACGTCTGAGGAGGACTCTGTCTGTTCGTCTGCCTTTGGTCCCGATCCTGAATCCAGATCTGGAATCCAGTTCCCGTCCATCACTGAGTCCAGTCTGGGACTGCCCCAGTGTCAGCCGGTGTCGTGATTGTCATCCTTGGAGCTTGATATGGTTTTGTATATTTCTCATTATTTCCTTTTATTTTATTATTAATATTTCATTAAAGTAGTTTAGTTCCTTCTAAACTCATAAGTCTGTTTTTCCCTCCACTGCCTCTCTCTTTGAAGAGAGGTGAGAGGAAGCATCTGTCAGTCCCATCTGGGGTGCCCCACGTCCCCAGTGGCCAATTCGGCCTAAACCACAACACTTAGAAAAAGAATTCTTTTTATTTTTTTCCTAGGCATCCCAACTGTACTTGTCTCTAATATCTTTTTTCATGAGCCTGTTTGTGTTCCCAAATGCCTAACAGTTGCTTATTAGCTTAATAGTCAGATAATTTCTTTCCAGCAAGTTATTTTCTTCTTTAATAGCAAAGATGTACTTCAGTAATTTTTTCATGAGTTTCCTTAAACATCCTCAAGGGAAGTCTTGTTGGTGGGTAAAACCCACTTATGTCTTTTTTATTATCATGTAAATTTGATTTTTCTCAATGAAAGCAATATGTGATCCTCACAAAGCTCCCTTTGCAGAGTACAGCATGAATGGCAGAAAACTGTGCCCTTCCATCAGTGATAGAATAATCCTTCAGTAACCTTTTACTTTATGAAGCACTGTGTTCAGATTGATAGTTCCTGTGATTAAACCATCTGCTGGCAGGAAGTCACTGAATTGAGCCCCCCAGCTCATAGCTCCCCCAGCTATATACTGGGCATAGCATCACATGGTATCGAATAACCATTTGGCTAGTTTGGGTCAGCCTACCTGTCCCAGCTCCTTGTGAAAATTAACCCTATCCCCACAGAAACCAGGACATTTACATAGAGATTGCCAAAATGCTCTACTTGTGCTGTTTTCTGTGCCTTTTCTCCTCTGGTTACATCTACAACACCTGCACACAAAGCAAATTCTTTGCCCCAGCCCCAAATAGTGATAGGCTATAGCTAATCAAGCATGTAAAGAGAATTAAGGCCACAACATGGCCAATACTTATATAAAGTATTTTATGCTAATTAGGATTAATTGGTCATCTGACCAATACTAATAGGGGATAGCCAAAGGCCTTTTTTCCTCTCAACGTGAACCTCTGTTCAGTAGGAACAGATTCAGGTCACCAACCAGAAGTAAGATGAAGACAGTGTCTCCTCTTGGCAGTTCCCTGAGAGAACCATTTTACTTCCTAAGAGATTATTGATTCATTCTGGTTGGAAGTGGCCTTGGGAAGTCACTTCAACCCCTTGCCCAGAGCAAGGACTAAATTCAGCACTGGCCAAGTTGAGGAGGACTTTCTCTAGTTGGGTCTTGAAAACCTCCAAAGACAGATTTCACAGCCTCTCTGGGCAACCTGCTCCAGTGCTTAATTATTGTCATAGTGAAATTTGTAGTCATTAATACAGGAACTTGGTAGTAGGTGTATTATAGCTTGACTTCTGATATTTATCTAATACAGTTGATATTTTTAAGGCAAAAACTTGTATTTCAGTCATTCTTCCAAACAACTCTTTGTTCATTTGTGTGTAGGTTGAACTTGTCCTGGTATGACTTCACAGCCACCTATGTCAAAGCAACAATCATGTTACTTCAGAAGTAACCCAATTAAATTTAAGTGGATACAGACAGAATCTGCAATTATCAGGTAAATAGCAGCATGTCATACATTTATCCTACTATGGGATAAAGCAGCAGGCTTTATATTTTCTTCTGGTCGGCATACGCTGTGTGTAGTAGAAATATCATGCACTAACACTGATTTTGTGCTCTGTTCTTGGTGTCAGAGAATCTTACTCATGTTTCTGGCTCAGCCATGAGGGGTGAGATAATTTGTCTTCTGAATTTAAAAATAGTCAGGTGAAAGCTCATTTCATCTTCAGTTGAAAGGTGTATAGCCTGCACTTATGAAGTAAGCCCTGGAAGCAAGATACACTGGATCCCATGTTCCACTGTAAACTAGCCTTCCAGATACCATGGGAGGGAGCTCAGTTCTTGAAGCTTTCTTAAGGCTTCTGCTATTGTTTCTGCCAAGGGCATCTTCCTAAAGAGACCAGTCGTAATAACTACTTGAGTTTCAGCCTGACATGATGTCCTACAGATACTAGTTAATTTGGAAGGCGAATAGTCTCAGCAATCAACATAACTATTCACTTGCTAATAGTTCTAGGAGGGAAAGCTGGGTCAAGTTGCAGGGTAATAGAAATTACAGAAAAATCTAGATTTGGTGAGAGGGCACAACAAAATGGACAGGAGCATAGATAAAGGGTGAAATGGCTTTGGTGGTGATGAGAAATTCATTTTCTCAATGAGCAAATGTGACAATAGGGCATTGGCTGACAAGCAGGTAGGCAGCACACAGGCTGTGACCTCCCTTTGATTTGTTTAAATGTCACACAGACCTCAGCATGCATTCCCTTGTGGGGAAATACACCAGTCTACTTTTTATCTCAGCCTCAAAACCATAAACAAACATGCTACATAATCTCCTACAAATCAAGAATTTGAACCTTCTGTTGGTCTGATCATTAGAGACAACGTGAGAAGCTCTTCTGTTTGCAAAACACTTTCTATGAGTAATTTTACTGTTTCAATAAAACTTATAAGGCATAAGATTTGAAGAGTTTACTAACCATCGTAATTTAAGTATTGTTTTCTTTAGTTTTTGCATGTGAATTCTGAAATACCAAAATCTTGTATGTTGATGTTGACCTTGCTAATAGTGGCCTTTTAGATGATATCTGAGTCATAAGCGAGTCTATGCTATTTGCAGACAATGAAAAGACAGTCTCAAGAATTTACAGTTTAAAATCAGGAAAACCATAATTTTCTGTCACGAGGGAAGATCTTTCTGTGGGTAAAAGGGTCGCCTGAAAAACTTGATGCTCTAAAAGGGGATTTGAAGTGTGGAAAAAATTTGGTATTTTTTCACTATGTGTAAGAATTTTAGGCATCTCAACATTACTGTGTCTCAGATTTCTACAGCAATATCATTTGAATTATTCACTTGCTAAGTTGCTGGTGGAACTGACTTTTAAGGATACTTCTTTGGACTAAATGGATCTGTTTTGCTGAGGATTTAAAAAAGTACCTGTAAGGTATCTTGATAGGTAGACTATATGCTGTAAATGTAAATATATATCTTTTTAACAAAAAGTTGCATTTCAAATGTGGGGTTCCAGTAGAGAAGATGTAAATGAACACATACGGAAGCCAGTAGGCTGTATAAAGCATGTCCATCATGTTACTGAAAGATCGGCCGATTGTGTGACCTCTTGAGATGTTAAAACACTGGTGGAAAGATGTCCTTCTTTTGTCCATTTAGATCTAAGGTAAGAAGACCTGTGCAGCTAGTCCTTAAATCCTTATGGTTCAGAGGATTGCCAATTCTATTGCTGTGCAGTGCAATAATGCATGCAATAATGCATGATTCTGTAGGATTGCACAACCAGAAAATGCTTTCTATTATAAACCTACAAAAGATTTGCTGTTTGGCGTGACCTAATCTGGTGCAGATAACTAACATTTCTTCGTTACCTCAGCATAAACGTTACATACATATAGGACTTGTTAACTAACAAGTGATTGTAGTTGATAGGTAGAGTGGAAGGAAACATTTAGACACATACAGTTTATGAGCCTAATATCTTATAGAGGGTTTAGTTCAGCTCTGATAAATTTTTTACTTCATAGTAAACCATAGAGGCCATAGAACTGTAAAAAAAAAAAGTGTATTTTGGTTTTGACCTAGTCAATTAAAATATTTTGAAATCTCATGTAATTGCCTTTTCAGAGCATGAGTTCTGCTACAGGATATCTGCCTGCAGAGAAGCTTATGCGTCACTTGCCCTTCAGTGAAAATCAAAATTCCTCCCCCCACCACACACACCAGAAATGGGTTACTTCCATATTGAGAAAAAAATACTTCAGTGGTAGAAAAAGAAGTTGACATTTATTAAACTTCTCAGCCTGAATTTTGGAAATATCAAATTTACTGCTGCTTTATACTTAAACCTCTATTTCATGTGCTCTCGTGTACAGTGACAGCATGATGTTAAAGCCTGAGTGCTTCCAGTATTTTCATCAACTCATCTTTCTACAACATCTGTGCCTTAGCCGATGTTATCAGATATCACCCACTGCCTTAGTGTAAGTAATCTCTAAATGGCTTTGGTTTGCTATTCATAGAGAGAATAAATGAATTTAAGCTTACTTTATTTTAGGCTTAAAATTGCAAGTACTGTTTTGAAAAACTTACTGGTATGAGGAATCATCTACTGGGACTTGTGCAAAGCGTTTGACACTGTCCCACACGATATCCTGGTCTCTAAATTGGAGAGACATGGATTCGACAGATGGACCACTCGGTGGATAAGGAACTGGCTGGACGGTCACACTCAAAGAGTTGCGGTCAACGGCTCGGTGTCCAAGTGGAGAGCAGTGACGAGTGGCGTTCCTCAGGGGGTCGGTACTGGGACCCGTGCTGTTCAACATCTTTGTCAGCGACATGGACAGTGGGGTCGAGTGCACCCTCAGCAAGTTTGCTGATGATACCAAGCTGTTTGGCAAGGCAGACACGCTGGAGGGGAGGGATGCCATCCAGAGGGACCTGGACAGGCTGGAGAGGTGGGCCCATGCCAACCTCATGCAGTTCAACAAGGCCAAGTGCAAGGTCCTACATCTGGGTCGGGGCAATCCCAAGCACAAATACAGGCTCGGTGGGGAATGGCTGGAGAGCAGCCCTGTGGAGAAGGACCTGGGGGTGCTGATTGACAAGAAGCTCGACATGAGCCACCAATGTGTGATTGCAGCCCAGAAGGCCAACCGTATCCTGGGCTGCATCAAAAGATGTGTGGCCAGCAGGTCAAGGGAGGTGATTCTGCCCCTCTACTCTGCTCTCGTGAGACCCCACCTGGAGTACCGCATCCAGCTCTGGAGTCCCCAACATAAGAAGGACATGGACCTGCTGGAGCGTGTCCAGAGGAGGGCCACGAGGATGAGCCGAGGGATGGAGCACCTCTCCTATGAGGAGAGGCTAAGAGAGTTGGAGCTGTTCAGCCTGGAGAAGAGAAGGCTCCGGGGAGATCTTATTGCGGCCTTCCAGTACCTAAAGGGGGCCCACAGGAAAGATGGGGAAGGACTTTTTACTAGGGCATGTAGTGATAGGACGAGGGGGAATGGCTTTAAACTGAAAGAGGGCAGGTTTAGATTAAACATTAGGAAGAAGTTTTTCACTTTGAGGCTGGTAAGGCACTGGAACAGGTTGCCCAGAGAGATTGTGGAGGCCCCATCCCTGGAGGTGTTTAAGGCCAGGCTAGATGGGGTCTTGGGCAACCTGGTCTAGTGGGAGGTGTCCCTGCCTATGGCAGGAGGGTTGGAACTCGATGATCTTCAAGGTCCCTTCCAACCTAAACCATTCTATGATTCTATGAATTAGGAATAAGGAACTGAGATGAAATAACCTGACTACTAGAGAGCATGTACCTTTGAGAATCCAGACTGGAACCAAAGGTATCTGGGATAATCTTTCCATGATGTCAGTCTGTACTCAGAGAACTTACTGCTCATTGTGTGCATCGTGTCTTCCCTTAATGGCGTTATATTACTTGTCCTCATTACTGTGAGGTACTGTGAGGTTCCAATCCTGCCAATGACCAGTATCAGTGTCAATATTAGGCTTTCAATTACACAGCAAGGAAGGAACAGTCCTTTGGAAAAGTTAACAGTGTGGATAGTACTTACTGAATAGCTAATCTGTGTATATTCCTTTGCTTTTGTGTGCACCTATTTTTGCTTGCCACTTAAACACAGCTTAGTTATTTGCCTGTGGGGTTTTTTTTCTGCCTTTTATTATTATAGCAGCTATCCATCTTAATCCTCTCGGGAAGGATGTCAATCTTAAAGAAATGATCAACACTAAGAGAAAGAGGTTGTGAGAGGAACAGGACTATCAAAATGGGAAACTGAAGAACCTTTTCTGTAGTAGTGTGTGCTGTCATGATGATACCTTGTATATCTCTGCCTTCCAATTTTATCCAACACTTGCTTACAGATACACAGTTTACATGATGACCGGGCAAATGCGAAGCAATCAAGAAGCCAGGGCTGGCTACTTACCAAAATGTCATAACAAATTGGAGATCAATAATACGTAGGGGCTTGTGTCCTCTGAGACATATCCTGAAACTTCATCTAGGGCAATTCCTTCCACTTGTTCTAAATAATAAAGTCCAGGGAAATGAAAGAGGAGGAACCAGTTTGTTTTCACTCTGTGTGTGAGAGAGAGAGAAAAAACAGCAAGAAGCAATTTGTTCAACTGGTTTCCTGAATTGTCAATGCAGAGAACTAGTTTCAATTAAACAGGTGTTTTTAAAAAGTAGGAAGGGGAATTTAGCTTTAGTTACTCATCTTACCTCTAAATATTTAGTAGAAATGCAGTTATCTAGTTAGGGTACAGACTGCAAAAAAAATAAAATGTTTTCAGGTTAATGATTAATTTCTTATTGCCCTCTTTCTATAGAACTTAGTGAAATTTCAACATTAAAGACTTCAAGTATTTGGAATAGTGACTGATAGCTCCCTACAGCTCCTGAAGGAAACACTTCCTGACATGAAGTTTTTTCACATTTTACAACTGTCACAAGGTCAACTGTTAGCAGTAAAAAGAACCATGAGATTTAGGGAATCAAATGCAGATTGATAGTGAGAAATCCTAGTGGCTTATGATCATGTACAATGCACTGGATGCAATAAACACTATGTGTAGCAAAGCTCCTTAAGAAGCAGAGTGCTGGAGCACCTTTAATCATAATATTGTTTTTATAAAAAGCATTCTAACTTGGTTTGATGCCTTAATATAGTTTCATAAATATTTTTACAGTATTTTTTACTTAAAGCCTTTAGAAATCTGATGATCTGTGAGCAATTGTAGAAATTTATTTTGGTTTTTGTTGTTTTTTTTTAAGGAGACCTTTTAAAAAAAGTTATGAAACAATCACTATAATTAAACAATATCAGCCTCTGGCAACTGTTGCAGGTTCTGATGCAGCTTTTGTTAGTCTAAGGTGTTCTAAAGGTGCTTTTTGATTAACTCTTCCAGCTCTACAACTTCTGAAACAGCTTGCAGAAGTGCTAGATGTCTTAATAAGGCTTATTAAGGAATTGTCTTGGTCCAAGTTTGCAGAACTCAAAACCAAATAATGGTATTAAACCTATTCAAATCCTTAATTGAACAAGATGTATAGTAAGATGAGAAGCTACCCACTGTTTGTGAGAGGGGCAGAGGACTGAGTCTGAATTCACCAAACCTGAAAACAGTGAAGAGAAGGGAGGTCTACACGAAAACAGCTCAGACAGCTCAGTATTGTACAAGTAAGAAGCAGTATAAAGGAGCTATAATGAAGTTTTTCTTTACCAGGCCACAAAGGTAACATCTATTTTTAACATTCTTTATTGTTAGCAAAATATAGGCTGAAAAGCTCATTCAGAATAAGCATGTGTAAAAGTAGATGCTGGTTATCAATTTCGTGTTATGCTGCTAGGTTTTCTGATTAAGTGTTACGGAACATTAATGCAGCTTCTGTGAATTTGAATGTGATCTCAGATAAAACTTCTTACAAAAGTTCTCTTTCTTTAAAGAATAAGATCTTCCAACTGCAACTAGTAAATTGGCAGAAGTCTTGCAGGAAGAGGGCTCAAATGGTTCTAGATCACAGAACAACAACAAAAACTGGGACTGCAGCATAAGAGCAACAAACAGAATAGATATTTTGGTGCTATTTTATCATAGCTTATGTTTAGTATTGTTTTAGTATAAATTTACTACTTTAATCTATAACACTAGACTGTAGTGGTTAGTGTTGTTTGTTAGTTTTTGTGTGGGTTTTTGCTTTGTTTTGTTTTGTTTTTTTAAGTCATCATCAGTGTCCTCCTGCATAAGCCTGGAATGTTCCAGCAGGTATAAGCATTAGTCAAGAAGTCCTAGGGCAAAACTTGTACCCTGTAAGCACAGGTAGGGCATGAATGTGCTTGCAGTAAGGAAGTGGTGAATTTATTTATGGATGTTTGTTATGCTACAGCATTACTGTAGGGCTGTTGCATAGGTGTAGTGTTTTCCCATCTCAACTTGAAGAAAAGAGCTCAGAAATAAATATTTGGTAGTATAGAACAGATTAGTTACTGTGAAAAGATTGTATAAGTATTAGAAGTTGATATTTAACTTTGTTTTCTATAGTAGAGCAAATACAGCATTATCTTGTCAACCTGTTCTAAGCTTTTTTTAGAATAGAATATTTCAGTTGGAAGGGACCTACAACAATCATCTAGTTCAACTGCCTGAACAATTCAGGGCTGACCAAAAGTTAAAGCATGTTACAGAATCACAGAATGGTCAGGGTTGGAAGGGATCTCTGGAGATCATCTAAGTCCAAACCCCCTGCCACAGCAGGGTCACCTACAGCACATTGCACAGGACGGCGTCTGGGCGGGTTTTGAATGTCTCCAGTGTGGGAGACTCCACAACCTCCCTGGGCAGCCTGTTCCAGTGCTATGCCACCCTCAAAGGAAAGAAGTTCCTCCTCATGTTCAGATGGAACTTCCTATGTTCAAGTTTGTGCCCATTACCTCTTGTCCTATCACTGGGCACCACTGAAAAAAGACTCTTCCCATCTACCTGGCACCCTCCCCTTAAGTATTTATAAGTATTGATAAGATCCCCCCTGAGTCTTCTTTTTTCTAGACTAAAAAGACCCAAGTCCCTCAGCCTTTCCTCATAACAAAGATGTTCCAATCCCCTAATCATCTTAGTAGCCCTTTGCTGGACCCTCTCCAGCAGTTCCCTGTCCTTCTTGAACCGGAGAGACCAGAACTGGACACAGTACTCCAGATGGGGTCTCACCAGGGCAGAGTAGAGGGGGAGGATGACCTCCCTCGACCTGCTGGTCACACTCTTCTTGAGGCACCCCAGGATGCCATTGGCCTTCTTGGCCACCAGGGCACATTGCTGGCTCATGGTCATCCTGTTGTCCACCAGGACTCCCAGGTCCCTTTCCACACAGCTGCTCTCCAGGAGGTCAGCCCCCAACCTGTACTGATGCATGGGGTTATTCCTCCCCAGATGCAGTACCCTACACTTGCCCTTGTTGAATTTCATAAGGTTTTTCTCCGCCCAACTCTCCAGCCTGTCCAGGTCACGCTGTATGGCAGCACAGCCTTCCGGTGTGTCAGCCACCCCTCCCAGTTTTGTATGATCAGCAAACTTGCTGATGGTACACTCTATCCCTTCATCCAGGTCACTGATGAATAAATGGAACAGGACTGGACCCAGTACTGACCCCTGAGGGACACCACTTGTTACTGGCCTCCAACTAGACTCTGCACCACTAACCACAACCCTCTGAGCTCTATCTGTCAGCCACTGTTCAATCCACCCCACTGTCCATTCATCTAACCCACACTTCCTAAGCTTGCCTGTGAGGATGATGTGGGAGACAGTGTCGAAAGCCTTGCTGAAGTCAAGGTAGACAACATCCACTGCCCTCCCCTCATCCACCCATCCAGTCACGCCATCGTAGAAGGCTATCAGATGAGTCAGACATGACTTCCCCTTGGTGAATCCATGTTGACTACTCCTGATAACCTTCTTTTCCTCCAGATGCTTGGAGATGACGCCCAGAACAAGCTGTTCCATCATCTTTCCAGGGATGGAGGTGAGGCTGACTGGCCTGTAGTTTCCCGGGTCATCCTTCTTGCCCTTTTTGAAGACTGGAGTGACAGTGGCTTTCCTCCAGTCCTCAGGCACCTTGCCTGTTCTTCAGGACCTTTCAAATATGACGGAGAGTGTCCCAGCAATGACTTCCACCAGCTCCCTCAGCACTTGCGGGTGCATCCCATCAGGCCCCATGGACTTGTGGATATCCAGTTTACTTAATTGATCCCTAACTTCTTGTTCTCAACCAAGGGAAAGTCTTCCTTCCTCCAGACATTCTCTGTTACTTACAAAGTCTGTGACTCCCGAGAGCTGGCCCGAGCAGTGAAGACAGAAGCAAAGAAGGGCATTGTCCAAATGCCTCTTAAACACTGACAGGCATGGGGCATCGACCACCTCTCTAGGAAGCCTGTTACAGTGTCTGACCACACTCTCTTTAAAGAAGTGCTTCCTAATGTCAAGTCTGAACCTCCCCTGACACAGCTTCAAACCATTCCCACACATCTTGTCACTGGATACCAGGGAGAAGAGATCAGCGCCTCCCTCTCCACTTCCCCTCCTCAGGAAGCTGTAGAGAGCAAATGAGGTCACTCCTCAGTCACCTTTTCTCCAAAGCAGACAAACCCAAAGTCCTTAGCTGTCCTCATAGGACAATAGAATCCTCACAGGATTAAATTTAACAGGGTATAAGTAACACTTAAGTCACTAATCAGCTTGTGCCCTTTACAAAGGGGTTAATGGGCAACCTACCCATTGTGGAATCTGGAGTGGAGAAGCAATGGGAGGTTGGAGGATACGATAGTCTACTGCTTCAGTTTGCAGCCTTAGGTTTATGCATTAAATTACTTCAAGAAAAGGAGTAAATCTTTGCAGCACAGCACTATTGTAAATTCTTCTTCTCCCTATACACAATGTAACCCCATACAACTTCTCTTGCATTTAACGGAGATCTAAGGAATTGCTCTACTGGCCAAAATATGAATGAATGGGAGAACACTTTCCATGACTTGCCATCAACTTTGTGTCATGGGTTAAAAAAAAAAAAAGAGCATCTAAACAATGGTGATTTGAAGGACAGGGTATCACCAATACATGTAGCATTCAACAGACTGCTTTAAAACCCTGTACAAAATTGGGACAGTAGTATGGCTTTAGCTAGAAGGAATAGTACTAAACTTGGTTTTTTAAATAGCAAGTTCAGTGTTGGAAGAGGACAAACATTTCTATTGCAGATTTGTTATGATGGCAGCTGTAGCAGATGCATAATGGAATTCCTCTGGGTAAGGTGCAGCACTGACCTTTTCCTAACTGGAAAAGTTAGTTGGTAACTCCAAGCAATCCATACCAAAAACTGCTACATAGATAAGTCTCTGCATTTTACCTATGGAAAGAAAGCATGAAGGCTTAGAAACCATTATTTAAAACGAACTGCACAGTAAAGCAAGAGGAAGCTGAGCACATGAAACATTTTTGAAAGTTGAATAAGGCACAAGACTAGTTTTTAATTTTTATTACATAATGTATAAACACCACTTTTTAAAAAAAAAAAAAAAACAAAGAATGACAGGTCTAGTTTAGCAGAACAGAATTGTGGACTGGCACTAAATGAAGATACCATGGATTTGATTCAGCAGGTAGAAGAGGTACAGAGTCCAGTGCCAGTCCAGGCTGATTAAATCAGTGTTAAACCAATACTCAATCCTGTCACAGAACACTGTGTACCACATAAGTTGTCTGTACTGCAATCCTTTGTAATAAAGGTTCCTTAAAAAGGATTCTACAATTCTTTAATTAAAATAAGGTAGCTTCTTACCGTTTATCTATTATAGATCTCTTAATCATCCTAGTTATTTAAATCAAGCATTCACCAGTAAATACTTCAACAGAAGTGCAGTTAAATACAGACACAAAACCAGCAGAGGCCACTCATGAGTAGGTCAGATTTCCATTTTCCCAAGTAACAGTTAGGAATTCAACTGAAATCCCCTACTAAGCCCTAAACCAGATCATACTTTGGGTCTCTAGGGCTTGAAAACATTGCCTTTTAGTCTCAGCATTCAGAATAAGGAATGACAAGCATCTTTAAGAGGTATGCACCCTGATCAGACTAATCAGTCTCCATTAAAACATTACAGCACACATGTGGAGGGCTGGCTAGCCGAGCGAGGGCATGTCAACATCGAAATGTTGAGTCATCAGGATCTCAAGAAATATCGAGAGCAGCTCTTGTGAGAACCAAGAGATGTCAAGGACAGTCTGCCCTTGTTTATTCCAACAAAAGCCAAACAAGGAACTTGTGGTTAAAAGAAATGAGAACTATGTGCAGTGACAGGATGTGTATGCAAAGATAGACCTTGAGATGCCTAGCCAATAAGGAGCTTGGCTTTTGCAATATGTATGAGCTAATTAAGACTGTTATAAAAGGTGTAACCGTGCTTTAATAAACGGAGTTTGCTGATCCCTCATATTGAGTGACTGCTTCTTCCCTCCGTTCCGACAAATGGCACGACAAATTGGCGCCCGAACAGGGACCTGACGGCGACCTGATAGCGGAGTCCGGGAGCCACGGTCGGCGGAGAAGTCGAGAGCTGGTCCTGTAAGCAGCGCAGGAGGCGAAAGGGATATCTTCCCCGCGCTCGGGAGCACCTAGAGAGGCTGTCCCGCCAGCCACGCCACGCCGAAGTCTTGCAAAGGCTGCAACAGCGCGCTTATAGAGGTATGAATAGACAAGCGGCGTATAATCTGCTCAAATGCTTCTTAGAGAAGCGGGGCACTGAAGGAATAGACTTGAAAAAGGAACTTCCTGATCTGTTAGGCTGCTCGCAAGAATTCTCTCTAAGAGAGGGATTGAGACAGCGCCGAAACAGCTGATTAAGCGGATTAAGTTGGGACAACGGTGGGGGCATTTTAAAGATACGCATATGTTGTTTTCCCCCATGGAGTGGCGATCTTTCGGTGATACAATGTGGGAAAAAACGATAACCGGGAGTGAGAAAGAGGAGAAGGAGATAAAGGCTGTTCGCGAGTTGTGGCGCACGGTGTTAGAGACTTTAAAGGCCATGAAAGCAGAGACAGAAGTAGCCTGTGCTGCCGCTCAAATGCTGGGTCCGGAGAGCACGGAAACGAAACCTGGTGCGTGGGCACGGTTCTTCGGGCAGCCGGCGGTGAAAGGGATGACTGGAATTACGTGTAAAACTGTTGCCGAGGTCCGCGCGGGCGCCGACCCTGCTCCGGCGACACAAAGGGCGGAAGTCGCCGTTCCCGAGATGCAAAGCGTGAAAAAGGCGGAAGTGGCGCCTCAGGAGACCCGAGAGGGGGTGCGGCCACAGTCGCCGTCGCAGCCAGGAGGAGAAACCTGACGACCTATGCCTTCGGCTCCTCCTCTGACCCCCTCCACTGACTCATCTGATCCTTCAACGCCACCTGTTGACGACTGCCAGGATCAGTCACACGAGAATACAGACAAAGTGTTACGAACAGTGCTGCAACGTCTTGATGATGGTCTATTTCAGACGCGAAAATTCGCCCGCAAAAGACAGACTTAACGACTCAATTGAGGACATTGACAGACGTACAGACTTTACTAGGAGACACTCAATGGGTATGCAACTGCTCTTGGAGTTGCCTATTTCTCTGTTAATTTGTAATACTGTTGAATCGCCGTATGCAGTTATTTGTCAGTGGCAAACAGGAAAGGGGGAAATTCTCCTTTATCCAGCTGAGATCCACTCTGGGTCAAAGAACTGCGTCTTGTTGTATCATCCATATTCGCAGTTATCAGTTGAATTTAGGTTTAGGATTGGGTAATCAAATTGCTGATAACCTGGTCAGTGCAGTGCGACATTTACCTCCAATTGACAAATTTCAGTAAGCCAGGCAAAGTCATGACAACTTCCATCAAAATGCTAAAGGTTTAAAAAGGCTATTTGGATTAACCGAAAATGAAGCACGCTCTATTATACGAGCATGCCCTAGGTGTGGGAATCATGGACCAGGAGTGGGACTAGGGGTGAACCCGAAAGGGTTAAAGGCACTGGAAGTATGGCAAATGGATGTAACACACATTACAGAATTTGGCCGATTGAAATATGTACATGTTACAATTGATACTTTTTCAAAAATGATATGGGCTACAGCATTACCAGGGGAAAAAAGCGCATCATGTATGCAAGCATTTACTTGCATGCTTTGCCGTGTTAGGAGTGCCCGAACAGATTAAAACAGACAACGGGCCTGCATACATTAGTCAAAAGGTAAGAACTTTTCTACTGAGATGGGGAATTAAGCACGCAACAGGAATACCCCACTCACCAACCGGGCAAGGCTTGGTTGAGCGAACCCATCAAGTGCTAAAAGATTATCTAAATAAGCAAAAGGGTGAAGACACAGATGCACAACAGCGATTACACAGAGTATTGTTTACACTAAATTACTTGTGTCTTATGGGCGATCAAGAGGAACCGCCAGTAGTGATACACCATCAAAACATTAAGCTGAATAGTACCACTACCCTACCTAAATTTATGGTACATTATAAAGACCCGGCCACCGGAGCATGGGTGGGACCAGTGCCAGTCATTTTTAATGGTCGAGGGTACATGTGTGTCTCTACAGGAACAGGCCCAGTGTGGGTCCCGAGCAGAGTGATAAAACCAGCATTGGAAGGACGAAGAACAGACCAATACCAGGAGATGGCGCAACAGAATGGGCCCAAAGAATCTTAAGAGCTTGCTAATAAGTAGTTGCGTCCTTCTTTTGGATGCAGAAATGGAAGGGCTTGATCACCCCTGCAGTTTCAAAGGAATGTCTGGGTGGCTTTGGCAAATATGACCGGTCAAGATTCCATCTGCCTATCCACAGCATCACCCGAGAATCCATTTTCCACCTGTCTAGTCGGTCTTCTGTCTGACCAACGGCCTTCCAACTTACAAACGCAATTCCTAGGTAATGGCTCTGCAACTCTTGCTGATAGCCGGGATGGATGGGCTGCATATCTACCACCCCTCCATGCCGAGCCGCAAGAGCTAGAACTTGTAGGATCACTCACGATAGATAGCTGTGTGTACTACACAAACAATTTTTGCCTTGTTTTTTTTTTGCACTAGGAGTAGCAGCAGCACACGCTTTAACCACGCTTAATAAATTAGGATATTGGCTTGCTAAACAATCTAACGCTACACTCCAGAATAAGGCTGCCATAGATTTTTGTTATTAACGCATGTCATGGGTGTGAAGACTTTTGACAGGATGTGTTGTATGAACCTCTCAGACCACTCCAAATCAGTACACCAAAGCATCAGAGAATTATATTAAGGAATGCAAAAGCTGAGAAAAGATGATGAATGGGGATGGTTGAATCAAATACTATCAGGTTGGGGAATCAAAAGTTGGATAGCTATGATTGTGAAAACTAGCTTGCTTATATTGCTCATTGTAGTTGTTATAATATCAGTTGTATTATGTATCTTCTCTTGTCTACAGCGAATGCTCATGAAAATTGTGCACCAAGCCTGGGTTGCTCAAAAAGAAGAAGGGGGAATTGTGGAGAGATTCTTAAATGAGAAAAGGCATGGTTTGGTTCTGGTGAGCAACCCAGGGTTTTAACTAAGCACCCAGACTGAGGGAGAAAAGATCTAAGTAAACAAGAAAGGTGACATCACCCTGCCCGGGAGAAGAGTTAAACAGAGGCGCGTGAACAGAGGGTCTTAGCCAATCGGGTTGGGGGGCGTTGTACGTGAACAGGGGAGCTGGACCAATCATAGCGTTGTTGAATATGCATGCTTTGCTGCGAGTCTATATATACTCTGCTAAAATATGCAATAAGGGAGGACGATCATACTCACATTGAGATCGCGTCGTTACTCCGGATTTGGAAGATAACTCTAGCTCCATACACAGGGAGATTAAGCAACTGATGGAACACTCACAGAAAATACAGAAAGACGTTGGATTTTTTGGGCTAGAAGGCCTAACTAATTGGTTAGGCCTAGGAGGGTGGCTAAAGGGGCTAATTCAAAGCTTAGTATTGGTCTTGGTGATAGTTATTGTAGGGCTCTTAATGTTTAGTTGTGCTTTGTCATGTATTAAGCGGCTTATAACGCAAGTTACCAATAACGCTTGGCTGGCACAAAATAAAAACGGGGGAATTGTGGGGGGCTGGCTAGCCGAGCGAGGGCATGTCAACATCGAAATGTTGAGTCATCAGGATCTCAAGAAATATCGAGAGCAGCTCTTGTGAGAACCAAGAGATGTCAAGGACAGTCTGCCCTTGTTTATTCCAACAAAAGCCAAACAAGGAACTTGTGGTTAAAAGAAATGAGAACTATGTGCAGTGACAGGATGTGTATGCAAAGATAGACCTTGAGATGCCTAGCCAATAAGGAGCTTGGCTTTTGCAATATGTATGAGCTAATTAAGACTGTTATAAAAGGTGTAACCGTGCTTTAATAAACGGAGTTTGCTGATCCCTCATATTGAGTGACTGCTTCTTCCCTCCGTTCCGACGAATGGCACGACACACACAAATGCATCTAAATAAGTAGGGGACAGAGTTTCTGCCATAAATTTGTCTATGCAGATATTCAAGGACACTTTACATACCTAAACCTCTGATCTAACACTGTGGTGAAGTCCTAGGAAGTCATAAATTAGC
Source organism: Pluvialis apricaria (assembly GCA_017639485.1). NCBI lineage: Eukaryota > Metazoa > Chordata > Aves > Charadriiformes > Charadriidae > Pluvialis > Pluvialis apricaria. The sequence goes on from CM030043.1 coordinate 13,615,905, forward strand.
ATTACTGGCATTGGTGGGGTGGTTTAGATTTTTTGTTGTGTGTTGGTTTTTTTTTATATCTTAACAGCATATTGACTAGTGTACTACACAGAGATTATTTTAGACATTAAGAGCTGTATTCTGATAGTTCCTGAACTTACCAAGTTTTGAAAGAATATTTGGCTACTTGATTTTCCCCTTCTGGTCTACAATCCAGATGACTCAAGCAGATACTGTAAATAACTCAATCTGCAGCACACTTAAAAGGTGAAATGTACACAAACAGTGATAGCTTATTCAAAAAGCTCCATCAGTATCACATTTTCCTAGAATTGACTGGTCTAGTCAAATCCATTTCCTCCAAATCCTGTTTCAGAGTGAATACAAAAACTAAAATAGTAAGTAGTAATAAAGTATTAGTAGAAGCAAAAACCCCCTTTATAGACTTCTTCCACATATAAAGATCAGTTTACATTTTGTGATTGGCAATAAATACAGATTGGCCACACTGGAGAACATTCCCATTAGACCTGAGAACATTTGTTACAGAAGTCTCTTCACTCAAAAGTAGTTTGAAGAAAACTCACTTTTGGAAATAGATCTGTAGTAGACAGGACAAACCCCATTTGTTTCAAGTCATGTAGCAGAAGAGTTCCTGCTGTAGTAGTCTTAATTTTGTCAAATTCTGCCCTCTCATCTATGTGTTAATCAGTACAAACTTTCAAAGGCAGTCAAAGTTCGCAGTTTCTCTAAAACATTATCTAAAAAGTTACTTCTTCTTCTATAATCAGAGCTTTTTTCCATTATCAACTTGCAACGCATAATCAGAGGCATATAAAATTAATTTGTTGCCAATTAAATATGCATAGAATTCAGCATAGGATTGGAAAAATCAAACTTTCTGGAAAAGTTAAAATCATACTCGGAAAACTGGGAGACATAGGAACTTCAGCTCCAACTACTAACTAGCACCCAACACATCCCATTCTTCTTCAGTTACAAAAGAACTCAGAACCTAAAATTCCAAACCATTCAATGACACAAGGCCAAATATCTTTCTTAATGATAGCCACCTGCATATGCTACTGTGATTGAACACCTGCTAGCCAGCTAATCCATTAAGTGAAGGAGTATATCTTACTTCATTATTGAAGCTATTGCCCCATCATTGAACTCAAAGGACATTCCTCCATCTACAACCATACATGCATCCCAACAACAGGAATGGACACAGACTCTGAAAACAAACAAACAAACAAAAAGTTTTCACAAAATAGCTTAAAAAAATTAGGTATTTCATACAAGGACTTATCTGAACAATGAGACTGGTTCTTGGACATTCCTTTGTGTGGGTCAGTAAATGCTTAATCACACATGAGCATGCTTAGAGAAGAATTTAGCATAGTACTAAGCACTAGAATCCCTCAACCTATCAGTACTTTGTATAGACATAGCAAAGAGCCCAAAGAGAAATGAAGGACCTGTTCAAATGGAGACTATTACTCCAAGCGTCTGAGAACAGCCTGTAAGTCAACACTCGATATTGAAAGCTGCAGTTTAGGTGTTTGGGGGGTTTGTTTGGGTTTTTTTGTTTGTTTTTTAAGCAAGCTACTGATTATCCCATTTAATACTGATTTGCTTGATCTTTCACAGAAAACTTTTATATTAATTTACAATTCTAGTGTATGGTCTTCATGTTAAGTAGAACATGCAGTTTACCCTAGCAATGCTTCAGATTCAAATAATCTGGATATTAATATAGTCTATTTTGTTACATTAATTATTCACAGAGAGAAGGGAAAGTCACTTTAAACACAAAGTTGAAGGTCAGAATGCTTACCAGGCAACATCATGAATAGGTAGGTGTGGTGGTTTAAGGTGAATCGGCTACTGGGGACGTGGGGGACCCCAGATGGGACCGACAGATGCTCCCCTCTACCCCTCTTCAAAGAGAGAGGCAGAGGAGAGCATCTGTCGGTCCCATCTGGGGTCTCCCATGTCCCCAGTAGACTATTCAGCCTAAATCACAACAAATTAAGTGGCGCCCAACATGGGGCTTGAGCAGGGCTCGACCAGAGCTGTGATAGATTGCCTGAATAGTTTGAATTCCAGCTTGCTCAGAGATTAGAACAGACAGCTTACATCATGTCATTCATAAACGAAATGTTGTCTTGTGCCTTTAAAGAGCTTTGTTTGCACTTGATTGAGTCAACTCTGTTTAACCTGACAAATGCATTGCAAAGTTTATTTAGCCTTTGTATTTTTATGCGAAGGTTTAAATGAGCTGTTTTGCTGTGGTTCACAATTCAGGTGTATAACATGATTAGTTGGGTAATGGCTCTGCCTGCATATCTCGGGCATCGCGTGATGGATTCTGTTACTAATTACACTTTTGGTTCTCCCTTGGGAAAGTTTACTTTGTCCTTGGATAGTTATACTAACATGAAACCATCATAGCCAGGGCATGGAAACCTTCTGGGCTGTGACGATAAGGATTGTTACTTTCTAAAGATTGTGATTTTGTTGTCGGTTTTCCTGCATGTGTTGCAGGGGTGGTTTCTTTTGAATCACCGGTGAAGGGGTAGCTATAGGGTAACATGCACTGCCACCAACCAGGCCCCAGCAGCCGCTCCTCCACCTGCAGCGGAGCAACCCACAGCCCTGCCCGGCCCGGCACAAGCCGCCCCCCCCCCAACACCACAACCGGCCACTCCACCGCCTGTCCCGGCACAAGCGACTCCAGCCATGACAGCGAGTACCGCTGCTACTCAAACTCCATCAGAACCGGTACGAGTTGCTCTGGTGACCAGGCAGCAGAAAAAGAGGTCAGCTCGTTTCCCTGTTCCTTACGACAAGGACCAGCTCAAGCCAGATAGCTTGAGAGAGAGTTCTGACAGAGACCCAGGAGAGGGCCCTTCTAGAGCAGACCCAGGAGAGGGTCCTTCTAAACCAGACCATGGAAAGAGGCCTTTTAAAACAGATAAAGGAGAGAGTCCTTCTCAGGCACCCTCATCACAGGAAGACTCAGATGTAGAGGTAGTTGTTAAATCCTTCTCTATGAAGGATTTGAGAAATATTAGAAAGGACTTTAGTCGTCATGAAGGTGAAACACTCATCTCCTGGTTGCTCCGATGCTGGGATAGTGGGGCAGATACCATAGACGTAGATGGCAGAGAAGCTAAGCAGTTGGGAAACCTGGCCAGAGATGGAGGTATCGATGAAGGGTTTGGGAGAAAGACAAGCACTCTCAGTCTCTGGAGGCGACTGATGTCAGCCATAAAGCGCAGGTATCCCTTTAAGGATGGTATCGAATGCCGTCCAAGTAAATGGACCAACATGGAAAAAGGTATTAAGTACCTGAGAGAATTGGCTGTGCGAGAGGCGATTTATAGCGACAGGCAAGTGACTGTAGATCCTGATAAGATGCCATGCAAATGATCTATGCTAAAAATGTTTGTACAAAGTGCACCACCAACATATTCCCACACATTGTCAACAATGGTCTGGGGAGGATCCGATACCAACACACCAAGTGTAAGTGAAGTGGTTAACAAGGTACGACAGTATGAAGACAGTCTCTCTCGTCCCTTCTCTATGGCAGCCGTGGAAAAGCTGACTATGGCCATTGAGAAAATGACTGAGACAATGGAGCAAATGACCAAGAAAATAGTTGAGCACACAGATAAACTGCTTGATACATTATCCAAGGTGGAGGAAAAATCCCATTCTTCCCCTGCACAGAACCACGTTGCAGCTGCTAAGAAAAAACACCCTCCTACTCAAGAGAAAAAACACTCTCCGACTCAAGACAAATCAAACCCGATCTGAGATATCCTGTGGTTTTGCCTCTGGGAATATGGAGAGGACACGAGGAAGTGGGATGGAGAACCTATCTCAGCCCTACAGGCACGGGTGCTTGAGTTGCAAAATGAAGCAGATGGAAGAAAGAATTCTTACAGGAGGAAGGCTGCTCCAACCTACGGTAGACGATCCTACGGTCCAGGTAGGAACTCATCTGGTAATCGTAGGTGCTATGGTCGACGTTAGAGGGGCCCTTCCTCCAGCCAGGAGGAGGAGAGGGACAACCGAATTTATTGGATTGTGTGGATTCGATGGCCTGGCACATTAGAGCCACAAAAGTATAAAGCCCTGGTGGACACTGGTGCACAGTGTACCCTATTGCCATCGAATCATAAAGGGGCAGAATCCATCACTGTTTCTGGAGTGACAGGCAGATCTCAAGAACTGACTGTATTAGAGGCTGAAGTGAGCCTAACTGGGAATAAATGGGAGAAACACCCCATTGTGACTGGCCCAGATGCTCCGTGCATCCTTGGCATAGACAACCTCAAGAGAGGGTATTTTAAAGACCCAAAAGGGTATCAGTGGGCTTTTGGTATAGCAGCTGTAGAGACTGAGGATGCTACACAGCTGTCTACCTTAGCTGGTCTTTCAGATGACCCTTCTGTTGTGGGACTGCTGAGGGTTAAAGATCAGCAGGTGCCAATTGCTACTGCCACGGTGCATTGAGGACAGTATTGCACCAACTGAGACTCCCTAATTCCCATCCATAACCTGATTCGAGGGCTAGAGAGCCAAGGAGTGGCTAGAGGAGCAAGTCTCGCTCACCCTTTAACAGCCCTATATGGCCAGTGCGAAAGTCTAACGGGGACTGGAGACTAACAGTAGACTATTGTGGCCTGAATGAAGTCACACCACCACTGAGTGCTGCTGTGCCAGACATGTTAGAACTTCAGTATGAGCTGGAGTCAAAGGCAGCCAAATGGTATGCAACAATTGACATTGCTAATGCCTTTTTCTCTATTCCTTTATCAGCAGAGCGCAGGCCACAATTTGCTTTCACCTGGAGGGGTGTCCAGTACACCTGGAATCGACTGCCCCTGGGGTGGAAACACAGCCCTACTGTTTGCCATGTCATGCAGTCATCCAGACTGCACTGGAGAAGGATGGAGCTCCAGAACACCTACAATACATCGATGACATCATTGTGTGGGGTAACACAGCAGAAGAAGTTTTCAAGAAAGGTAGGAAAATCATTAAGATTCTTTTGAAAGCAGATTTTGCGTTAAAAAGAGGTAAGGTCAAGGGACCTGCACAAGAGATCCAGTTCTTGGGAATTAAGTGGCAAGATTGGCATCGCCAAATCCCAATGGACATAATCAACAAAATAACATCTATGTCCCCACCTACTAACAAAAAGGAAACACAAGCCTTTTTAGGCATTGTGGGTTTCTGGAGGATGCATGTTCCAGGTTATAGCCAGATTGTGAAACCTCTCTATGAAGTGACTCGAAAGAAAAATGAGTTTATGTGGGGCCCTGAGCAACGACAAGCCTTTGAGCAAATTAAACAAGAGATTGTGCATGCAGTAGCCCTTGGACCAGTCCGAACCGGACAGGACATTAAAAATGTGCTCTACACCGCAGCCGGGGACAATGGGCCTACCTGCAGCCTTTGGCAGAAAGCACCAGGGGAGACTCGAGGTCAACCCCTAGGATTCTGGACTCGAGGGTATAAAGGCTCCAAGCCCAACTATACTCCAACCGAGAAAGAAATCTTGGCAGCATATGAAGGAGTTAGAGCTGCTTCAGAAGTAATTGGTACTGAGGCACAGCTCCTCCTGGCGCCCCGATTACCAGTACTGGGCTGGATGTTCAAGGGTAAAGTGCCTTCTACTCATCATGCCACCGATGCTACCTGGAGTAAGTGGGTTGCCTTAATCACACAGCGAACTCGAATAGGAAACCCAAATTGTCCAGGAATCGTAGAAGTGATCACAAATTGGCCCGAAGGCAAAGACTTTGGAATGCCACCAGAGGAGGTGGTAATACGTGCTGAGGAAGCCCCACCATATAATGAACTCTCAGATAATGAGAAACAGTATGCTCTGTTTACTGATGGATTTTGTCATATTGTAGGAAAGCATCGAAGGTGGAAAGCTGCTGTGTGGAGTCCTACACAACGAGCTGCAGAAGCTTCTGAAGGAGAAGGTGAATCGAGTCAATTTGCAGAGGTAAAAGCCTTCCAGTTGTCTTTAGATGTTGCTGAACTAGAAAAGTGGCCAATACTCTATCTCTGTACTGATTCATGGATGGTGGCAAATGCTCTGTGGGGGTGGTTAAAGCAGTGGAAGCAGAGCAACTGGCAGCGCAGAGGTAAACCCATCCGGGCTGCTGAATTGTGGCAAGACATTGCTGCCCGGCTAGGGAACCTAGTCGTAAAGGTACGTCATGTAGATGCCCACGTACCCATGAGTCGGGCCACCGAGGAACATCGAAACAATCAGCAAGTGGATCAGGCTGCAAAAATTTTCCAGACAGACTTGGACTGGGAACATAAAGGTGAACTATTCTTAGCTGGGTGGGCCCATGACACTTCAGCTCATCAAGGAAGGGATGCAACATACAAATGGGCCCGTGACCGAGGGGTGGATTTAACCATGGACGCTATTGCGCAGGTTATCCACGACTGTGAAACATGCGCCGAAATCAAGCAAGCTAAACGGATAAAACCTTTGTGGTATGGAGGACGATGGCTGAAATATAAGTACTGGGAGGCTTGGCAAATTGACTACATCGCACTCCCTCAAACTCGCCAGGGTAAGCGCTATGTGCTTACAATGGTGGAAGCAAGCACCGGATGGTTGGAAACCTATGCCGTACCCCATGCCACTGCCCGGAATACCATCCTGGGCCTTGAAAAGCAAGTCTTGTGGCGACATGGCACGCCAGAAAGAATTGAGTCAGACAATGGGACTCATTTTAAAAACAATCTTAGAAGTAATTGGGCAAAAGAACATGGCATTGAATGGCTATATCATATCCCCTATCATGCACCAGCTTCTGGGAAGATTGAGCGATACAATGGACTGTTAAAAACCACCCGAAAAGCAATAGGGGGTGGAACCTTTAAAAATTGGGACAAGCATTTAGAGCAAGCTACCTGGTTAGTTAACACCAGGGGATCCATCAATCGAGCCGGTCCTGCTCAATCAGACCTTTTACATACTGTAGAAGGGGACAAAGTCCCTGTGGTACGTGAAAGGAATATGTCAGGGAAAACTGTTTGGGTTTTTCCTGCTTCAGGCAAAAGCAAACTCATTCGTGGGACTGTTTTTGCTCAAGGACCTGGATGTACTTGGTGGGTGATGCTGCAGGATGGAGAAGTTCAATAAGTTGTGCCCGGTCATTAGGTCCTACATCTGGGTCGGGGCAATCCCAAGCACAAATACAGGCTCGGCGGAGAATGTCTGGAGAGCAGCCCTGTGGAGAAGGACCTGGGGGTGATGATTGATGAGAAGCTCGACATGAGCAAGCAGTGTGCGATCGCAGCCCAGAAGGCCAACCGTATCCTGGGCTGCATCAAAAGAAGTGTGGCCAGCAGGTCAAGGGAGGTGATTCTGCCCCTCTACTCTGCTCTCGTGAGACCCCACCTGGAGTACTGCATCCAGCTGTGGAGTCCCCAACATAAGAAGGACATGGACCTGCTGGAGCGCGTCCAGAGGAGAGCCACGAGGATGATCAGAGGGCTGGAGCACCTCTCCTATGAGGAGAGGCTGAGAGAGTTGGGGCTGTTCAGCCTGGAGAAGAGAAGGCTCCGGGGAGATCTTATTGCGGCCTTCCAGTACCTAAAGGGGGCCTACAGGAGAGCTGGGGAAGGACTTTTTACTAGGGCATGTAGTGATAGGACGAGGGGGAACGGCTTTAAGCTGGAACAGGGCAGGTTTAGTTTAAACATTAGGAAGAAGTTTTTCACTTTAAGGGTGGTGAGGCACTGGAACAGGTTGCCCAGAGAGGTTGTTGAAGCCCCATCCCTGGAGGTGTTCAAGGCCAGGCTGGACGTGGCCTTGGGCAACCTGGTCTAGTGAGAGGTATCCCTGCCTGTGGCAGGGGGGTTGGAACTCGATGATCTTCAAGGTCCCTTCCAACCTAAACCATTCTATGATTCTATGATTCTATGAAGTGTTTTTCAGGATAACATAGTGGCAATGAAACCTGAGCTAGCTTCATCAAGTGGCATCCAGCAAGCTCTTCAAGATCAACATGCTACCCATGGGCACAAACCACAATGAATTTCATACCATCTTTCTTGCCCTGAGATGAGATCCTGCAATCATGAAATAAATGGAGTAAACTTTTGTATATAAAGATAAATTGTAGATGAGTGACCTGCATGTATCCATAGATATATACATATATATCTGTGTGTGCATAGATTTGATAGATAAAAGTAATAGTAATCTGAGCAAGATGCAAATGGTATGGAATAAGCGGTGGAATGCCCTGGTTTGAGGTAAAACAGGACCAATTTTGTTCAGTAGCTTCGCTTCTTAGCTGGGCCTCTTCTAACTACTGAAATTAACAGCATATTGTGCAGACAATGTTCGCTCTCTCAGAGTGATAAGACCCATGTTTATAGCTGATGCCAAAGCATGGTATGCAGGGAGGCTCTTGCTTATACTTGTTGCTATAACAACCAAAGCCAGCTAACTTTGTTACTTGCCCTGTTGGAGGGTCGGAAGCGGAAAAGCATACTGGGGTCCCACCTGCGGGGAGGAGCGGACAGGGCATGTGACCCAAAACTGACCAACAGGGTATTCCATCCCATCTGCCTCATGCTCAGGATAAAAGCTGAGGGATCAAAGGGTCAGCCCTCTTTCTTCAATGGCCGACGTCTGAGGAGGACTCTGTCCGTTCATCTGCCTTTGATCCCAATCCTGAATCCAGATCCGGAATCCAGTTCCCATCCGTCACTGAGTCCAGCCTGGGACTGCCCCAGTGACAGCCGGTGTCGTGACTGTCATCCTGGGAGCTTGATATGGTTTTGTATATTTCTCATTATTTTCCTTTTATTGTATTATTAATATTTCATTAAAGTAGTTTAGTTCCTTCTAAACTCCTAAGTCTCTTTTTCCCTCCTCTGCCACTGTCCTTGAAGAGGGGTAGAGGGAAGCATCTGTCGGTCCCATCTGGGGTCTCCCATGTCCCCAGTAGCCAATTCGGCCTAAACCACGACAGTAGGGCAGCATCAATATTACTGTCAATATTAGAGTTTGACTACTATATCTTTAAGCTAATAAATTTAAGCTTATAACATTTAAGGCAGCTCTTCTACAGCTGGACAAGACAGAATAAATCTACTAACTGTATTCTTCACTTGCCTTTAAAAGGAAAATTAACTCAACCATCCTTTCCAGTATGTAGAAAGTGAAAACACTATTAAATAAAGAGTTCTCCAAGCTTTTTCCATATTGCTATATGGGAAGTAGTAGTGATGCCAGAGCAGCTGCGAGACTGCAGTCTTGCTTGATTGTTCCCGACTTCGGCCTTGGTCTAGACAATCTTCTGTCTCCAAAATTTAATCAACAATTATCCATTGACTTAAATTTTCATGAAGGCACATCTTTCATAAATATTGAAAGCTGGGAAGCATGGCCACAGTGTCAAAGCTTAATTGGTCTGTGCATCACTAAGACACAGCCAAGTCTGGACACTGGACACTCTAGAAGAACCGAAGCATGCTCTACGCCATTTCACTCTGCACAGCTACTATGTCAAAATATAAAGAACAACAGACGAGAGGTCTCTAGTATCAAGAGCTAAATATCAACTGTGACAGGCAGCAAATTCTACTTCAAAAAGGAAAAGCGGGCAGATATCCATCATAGGTACGCAGACATTTGTTGCTCCAGTATATTTTTTACAGCATATCCCATGCTGAGGACTCCAAATAAGATGAGACTTAGTCCTGGGGAACCCATGGATGAAAATGCAATTATTTTCTCCTATTGTAGCCTCTCCCCTTACAATCTCTTAAGATTTTTCTCACCCTTGAGACCTCCCAGATCAAAATGACTAAGAAGCAGTAAACACTTAAAGGCATGACTCATACACAGTAGGCCTCTAATATCATAATATTTAGCCCCAATAGACAGACATCCTTTATTACCAGGTCATAAAATGTTTTTGTAACACTGATGTGGCTCAAAAGGAGTAGAATTTGAGCCTCCTTCCACTCAAAGCAGGCCTTACTTGAAAGGCAGATCAGGTTGCTTAGGGCCTTGCCCAGTCAAATTTTGACTATCTACAAGGACAGTGATAATCTTTGGGTAACCTATTCTACTACCTGACCATCCTTACTGTGAAAAAAAAATTCCTTTTATTTTTATCAGAATCTTACATCCTATAGAACCATGGCTGTTGCTTCATATTCTGCTCTGAAAAGAGTTTAACTCAGCCTCCTCTGTAACCATCCATTACGTAGCTGAAGACAGCAACTGGATTCCCCCTGCTTAGTCTTGTCTCCTCCAGGCTAAATAAAAGCACCCTTTGAGTCTCTCCCTTATACACCATGTATTTTGGTCCCCTAATCATCTCAGCAGCCCTTCCCTGAATTCACTCTAGTTTGTCAATGCCTGTCTCATACTTGAGGAAATGGCACACACCCAAAACTGGGAACAGTGAAGTTATTTTATTCTGTAAGATTGTGCATGGATCAGACATTAAAAAGGCATAACCCCAACTTGGAAACATTTTCTTTCTCTTCTTATTAGAACAATACTCAAAAGCCCCTCAAAACACAAACAGGATGTTTAAACACTTCAAGTGAAATCCTGGATTACTCATACTTCAACAAATACACAGAATAAAATAACTTTTCAGTGACTGCTGTAGCCAACGCTTACTTTGAAGAGAAGCCACGCTGCCAACTACTTGAGAAAATTCCGTTTACAATATGTTCTTGAATACTGAAAAACATCTTTGGTTCTTCTGGACTGTAGAGCAGGGGGTCATTGAAATAATTTGTTACTGTAAATAGAGAAATCCGCCATTAGTTTTTCCCAGAGAAAATTAGTTATTTTTAGAAACGCACATTCCTCCAGGAAAGAGCAGCTTCCCTACCGAGAGGGAATACTGAGTTCTTGTCAGATATTTGATAGCCTTCACTTTCAAAATAATTTAATTTTACAGAAGATTCCTTTCAGTTCTATTGCATGACTAACACTCACCAGCGCTCTTAATGTGATTAAGTACTAAGTGTTTCAAATCTGAGGAGAACTGAAATTCTCCTGAAGATCTATACATATGAAAGTCTAATTAAGTGCTTTCATACTGAGTCAGACATTTTTCACCCAATGTGCCTACTAAATAATGGTTGTAAGACTAATATTGCAAGAACAATACTGAAAGCAGCACTGAGTATTAGAGTATATCAAAATTAACTGGTCAAAGTTATGATATCTTAAAGAAATCTTGCCTTTTTCACTAACCTTTTTGTACTAGTTCCATGTTCAATAGCATATTCAAGCTTCCATATTTTTTAGCTGTTGAGCCAAGAGAAAGAGCCCCAATTAGATAGGAGTATCTTTATATAAACTTGTCCAGTAGTGCCACACTGTTCACTCACCTATCTTAAGGATCTCTTCAACAGCTTGATTTGCTACCTTGTTAATAATATAGGACCTAGACAGAGAAGTAGAAGTCTTGTTCACTAAGCAATACAATTTGGGAGGGGAAAAGAAAAGAACCAAAACAATCTTGCATATAGATGAAGAACCAGGTTCCATAAGAGGAAGAGGAAAGAAAAGTATCCTATTAACTGTGAGCTGACAGCAGTCTTAAAAAAAAAAAAAGCCTTAAAGTAACTCTTGATTTGACATTTACCTATGTTTTTTTCAACCTTAATAATCCATTAAGTAAAGTCTTCAGGAAAGGAAAGCATGATACACAGGGTGTGGTCTCCTTATCAATAATCTTCCTGCCTTAAACCCCCAATAATTGGTGATTTAAGTCTGCATTAAGAAAAAATGAAACATGACAGTTCCACAGATTGCACATGTTCTTATCCCTTCTATCCACCTCTTACTAATTAATTCCTTCTGTTAGTTCTAATTTATGGGACCCAACACTTCTTTACAAGTATTATGCCTCTCTGTCCATACCACAAGGTGTGGGCTTGAATCTCACAATAATCGGTGTATATAGAAAAGGAACAGTTAGATCAGACACTTTTGCATTTGCCACATTTGGATGCATGACAAGTCAGCATAAAGCCTCAGTCTGAACCAAGGCTAAACTTCAATAACAGTCTCCTTCCTGTACCCAGGATCGAAAGGGATTAGGTACTAATCACAGCCTCTTTGCAGCAGTACTGTGAACATCTCAGTTGTCCAGGTCTCAGTAGAGCTTACAATCCTCATCCCAGGACTTCTGTTTGGCAGTAAAATACCTCAGACCACAACAGACATCCACTATACATCTAACAGACTATAGAGCTGCAGAGAGTGGTTGTTCAAAGCTCTTCCTCTTACACTCATTGCCCACCTGCAAGCCTGAGCAGATGCTCGAGAGAAATGGAGATGCATAGTCTGAAATCATTCTCTCTCGACTACATATCCTTTTGCACAAGTTTTGACAGCTGAAGGAAGCACTTGGACATTTAAATGCATCTCAGGCTGAGGTGGTCTGAAATCCCAGGAGAGCCCCTAAACTACAGGCTAAGGAAGATCTCCCCACTGAGGCTTGGCCTCAGTTTAGAAAAGTCCAGCAGTACACACTGGTTACAGCAATGAAGATGTGCGGTTCTGGAATTTGGTCCCTGGTTCTGGGATTGCTCAGTACAGAATGTATAATCAAATGAAATGCATAAGAACAGCTTTGAATTAAGACTGTACATTCCCAAGGTACTGAACACTAGGAAAGTTCCCCTAGCAGTCTGCCCATTTCATCCTTGGCAGCCTCCAGGACCAAGTTATACTGACCAAATACAAAATTCTGAATTACAAAGAAGAGTAAAACCCAGTAACCGTGGTTACAGCATGAATATTCATTTTTTAATTTCATTAAAAGCTTAGGTTTTAGTTCATCTTAGCTTGCCACGAATCCAGGGCCTGTTGTACAACTTTATAAGCACAGCCAGATTTCCAAGGGAAAGAGGCTCTCACTCTACACGTCCATTCTCAAAACTAAATTGATTAGACTTACATTCAGTACTGCAGCTTGTTTAAAGTGAAGTTAAGAAAATTTACCCCTTCAATTAAGCTAGCACAGCTCTGCTTAGATATGCCCATCTTTAAGGAGAACATTTTGACAAAGAGACTGCGCCCTTTCAATTAAGTTTGAAAGAGGCTTGGAAGGATAACAGACAGTAGATGTGCCAGAGAACACAATACTATTTCCAAGTACATGTTTTCCCAATTCTTCTTGGAGCTTAGATTTTTATAAGAGCTTTCTGAGCTACTTCATTGAAACATTTTAATTTTAGCCAACAAGTAGTTCAGACACCACCACCCCAATACGTTCTGCAAGTCAAACAGAAAAAAGTCTCTTTCCCTTGCCACCTCCAACCATTCATCTCCACGTGGAGCATGCAACTCTCTCACCAAAATTACACCTAAGGTAAACTTCTGTCTCAATGCCTCAGCTCCTCATCCTTTCAACTCTTTATATCTACAAGCGAAGGGCGCTCTGCTCTTCTCATACACCTGAGACAGCTTTGAACTATACTGACAGTGAAAATATTTGGACATAACTGACATGCACTGGACTTACCCATAGCCCAAGAGAGTCTCAGTACAGACAGAATGCTTAAGCTAGATGGACCTATTTTGCTTATCTGAAACAATATTTTATATCAAAGCAGCAACATGCACTTACCACACTTTTGATCCTGTTCCAATACACACATTAAGCCCTGAACTCTTCTGTTTTTCCCAAGGACCATCATCAACTGATATCTCATAATAGGAGGCCCTATGAAGTAAGAATTTGAAACTCGGTTTGCAGGACTTAAAGTTCTCCCTGAATAAGACAGAACACACAGCCTTATCAGGCACAAACATTTTGAGGGGCTAGCTTCAAATCTGGATGACAATTTCACAGGCTTTATACAGTGTTTTCAATTTGGCAGCCAATTTTGATTCAATGTTTTATAGCAGTTTTTATAATGGAAAAAAGTGATTTGCAGCATGAACTTTTAGGCAGTTTGTCTGCAGCTACTTTTACAAATTAAATGCCCCACAAAGAACTCACATGGGAATAGCTTTGTATATTAGCAGGGTTTCTAAACTTATGAGACTACAAATACATTACCTTCCTTGCATAATTGTTGAACTATCACAAACTGTGTTTATACTGTGATTGAATCTCATAAAATTACATCAGGGAACACCAAGAGGTAAGGAATTCCGATGTCAGTAGTAATAACATGGCTTCAAGCTGAATTATTTATCACTTTAGTAATTAAAAATCCATTGTGATTCTTCACAAACAGTTTTACAACACTCAGCAGGCTTAAGTTTCTCTCCAGAGAAAATTCTTCCTAAAACTCAAATGTAATAAGCCTTGGGGCACAGTCATCATTCTGCATGGCATTATTCATATATCAGGGGATTCCTAATGTTAGGCCTATGGCAACCAGACAGTTTCTCTCCATAAGCTTCATAACATCCGGGTGTAAATTTATGAACTGAAGTTGATGTTCATAGTGCCCAATCCAAACAGTATTATATAGTCTCCAGATTAATAGATACCCTCTTAGAAAAACACCACATTTACTGTGTTCATCATGACTGAGTTTCACCTTTTTTAGTAAAAGGAGCTTTACTGAGCTGTTTTAGGTGATGAACGTTTCAGTCTGGATCGACTATGAATACACCTCTTGAATATTTGGTGTCAAACAGTTCAGACTCTTAGTAACTAAAAGCATTGTGTGTACTCACTCTTGAGAAGAAAGGAAGATTAAAGAACTGGAAGCAAGTTAAGAACACAGATGCACAGCTTGATTCAGTTTAAGAAGTTTTGCAAGCTAGGTATGAAAGTTTTTTTTTTCCCCTTCAATTTCCTTGTTTTCTTAACTGACATGCAGAATAAGCCCTTGGAAGAAGCACCTAGAGTCATTTTGTCTTAATATACAGCAGACTTGTGTATTTGAACCTTACAGAAGGCTCATCTGCATGACATCATTATTTAAGTCTTCAAGAGTAAGGTCCTATTAACACAAAATTTATTACCAGAGACTTGTTCCTGCAGGCACTGTGTTCCCCAATGCTTCTCAAATATACTGGAATCAAAGATCACAATGTATTTGTGACATTCAGAAGCAGAGGGCTATTGTAAAGTGTTGGAAAGCCGCTTTGTGTTCCTCTATCATTGTATGTTAAAGAAATTTTTTAGAATCTTGATAAAATTAGATTTGATTTAGTAGAGAGCAAAATTCGTATCTCTGAGACTAACTCCTTCTGCCAGTCTGAGGTTGGAGTCCAGGTGGAAGATAAAGCACTCATGGAACATTTATACTGTTTCCAGCAGCAATCACAATGTCCCAAGCACTGTACAAAAACAAGACTAGGTTACACTCTAAAGTTGTTTCTTTTTTTTAAAAAAAAGAAAGATACAAAATAAATGGAAAAGAGAGATAAAATACAAGCAAGTTTAGCCAAGTCCTGACTAAGGATCATGTTTTAACTCCTTCCCCACAGCCCCAATCACATTCCCCACATCCTCTTTGTTCTAGTTTGGCTAGCAGAAATGCATTGATATTTAGGACAGAAAGGACTGTCAAAGATATCCCAGATAATGCAGTAGCAGGATTTGATACAAACTGGTTTCTTAAAAAGACACAAGCGTTGAACATTTTCCCACAATAAAACAGTTTCAGCCAAAGGCAGGCTGATACCTTTGCCTCTAACAACAGAGAGGCAAGGACAGGAGAAGTTACTAGGATTTCAGTTTGGTCATGCTAAAAGATATTTAAGAAGATATGCAGGAGAGGTAACAGTTTAAGGACATATATTTAAATCTTCAATCCACTGTAAAGACAGTAATTGAAGATGGACCTCGACAGGCTTCAGAGGTGGGCCTGTGCGAACCTCATGAAGTTCAACAAGGCAACGTACAAGGTCCTACATCTGGGTTGGGGCAATCCCAAGCACAAATACAGGCTGGGCAGAGAACGGATTGAGAGCCACCCTGAGGAGAAAGGACTTGGGGGTGTTGGTTGATGAGAAGCTCAACATGAGTTGGCAATGTGCGCTCGCGGCACAGAAAGCCAACCACATCCTGGGCTGCATCAAAAGAAGTGTGGCCAACAGGTCAAGGGAAGTGATTCTGCCCCTCTGCTCTGCTCTTGTGAAACCCCACATGGAATATTGCATCCAGCTCTGGAGCCCTCAACATAGGAAGAACATGGACCTGTTAGAGAGGGTCCAGAGGAGGACCACGAAGATGGGCTGGAGCACCTCTCCTACGAAGACAGGCTGAGAGAGTTGGGATTGTTCAGCCTGGAAAAGAGAAGACTCTGGGGAGACCTTATTGCATCCTTCCGGTACTTAAAGGGCGCATACAAGAAAGCTGGAAAGGGACTTTTTACAAGGGCATGTAGTGATAGGACGAGGGGGAATGGCTTCAAACTGGAAGAGGGGAGATTTAGGATAGATATTAGCAAGAAATTTTTACTATGAGGGTGGTGAGGCACTGGAACAGGCTGCCCAAGGAAGTTGTGGAGGCCCCATCCCTGGAAGTGTTCAAGGCCAGGTTGGATGGGGCTTTGATTAACCTGGTCTAGTGGGAGGTGTCCCTGCCCATGGCAGGGGGGTTGGATTGAGATGATCTTCAAGGTCCCTTCCAACCCAAACCATTCTATGATTCTATTTGATTATGTAAGAACTAGCCAGGAAAGGTATAAAACAATGAAGAAGAAAGCAAGTAGACAGGAATAATTAAAGATGGAAAGTCCAAACAGGAAGGTGGAAAACCAGAAATGAACATCACTGCACTTAAACCTCTAAATATTCACTTTGTAATCAGTAACAATACAATCAGTGTTATATATTCATGAACTAGAACAGACAACTGACAGAAGAGACACCCCGTCACTGATTGCCCATTGCAATGTCCTAAAAAGAAATTAAGTCAATTGTGCCTTACTGCAACAATAAACAGTTAGACATACCTGGATGAAAGAGAGACCCTGGAGAGGGTCCAGCAAAGGGCTACAAAGATGATTAGGGATTTGGAGCATCTCTCTTATGAGGAAAGGCTGAGGCACTTGGGTCTTTTCAGCCTGGAGAAAAGACGACTGAGAGGGGATCTTATTAATGCTTAGAAATACTTAAAGGGAGGGTGGCAGGGCAATGGGAACAGTCTTTTTTCAGTGGTGCCCAGTGATAGGACAAGAGGTAACGGGCACAAACTTGAGCATAGGAAGTTCCATCTTAACATGAGGAGGAACTTCTTTACTCTGAGGGTGGCAGAGCACTGGAACAGGCTGCCCAGGGAGGTTGTGGAGTCTCCCACACTGGAGACATTCAAAACCCGCCTGGACGCTGTCCTGTGCAACCTGCTGTAGGTGTCCCTGCTGTGGCAGGGGGGTTGGACTAGATGATCTCCAGAGGTCCCTTCCAACCCTGACCATTCTGTGATTCTGTGAGATTCCCCAATGAAGACTTCATTGAGTGCTCTCACTGGTAAAAGACGTGGACCAGAAATGTCAGATCCTGCAGATATTGAATACAGCAGTTATAAATCATGGCTCTAAACCCCAAATTTTCAAAAACAATTCACAACTCATTAGGGAACACGCTCTGCCTGGGTTTGCATTCTATACCTAGTGCTCCATCTTCTTCTTTTCCTTTACTGGAGACTACAGTTATTTGAACCAAGGTCAATAAGGCAATGACACTTATTTTCAGACATTGCTTTCCCCAAAAACTCGTTGGCAAGCAGACAGATTGAAGTCTTCTCTTCTATCACTCTAACCTAGTTAAATTAACCATCAGTGACTTAACAGACATTTCTGATAAAGTTCAAAGAATTAAACTTTATATCACGGGGTAATTAAGGGGGATTAACAAATTGTTCATGTTGAATAAGGACTTCTCACTGAGGAAATGCAGGGCTAGACACAGGTTTAGGATAGAATTGTGCATCTTCAATCCATCATAAAAAAAAACAGTTGAAGGTGTCTGATGACCAAGGAATTACCCAGGAAGAGATTTTAACTTGTAATTTCTCATTTGCATGCAGGCAGTCTGTTACAGCTTTTTCAGTTGTGAGATAACCTACCTCGAATTTAGCACAAGTTAAGAACGTATGCACACGCTTCTGGTGTGGAGCAGTGAAAAGCATGGTAAACTGTTCACGTGGTAGTCCAAAGTGTCTATAAGTAACCCTAAGATATACCATTTTAAAAGAGATCAGGTATTTTGCCAGCAGATAACACTATTTAAAAACATTTCTATAAATTAACTGTTAATACTGAAAAAAAGTTCTAGGTGTACAGTCCAGAATAAACATGTAGAAACTAAAAATACTCCCTTCTAAAGAAAAAAAAACAACCACAAACTTGGTCTGCGTCTTCAGCTAATGATAACCATCTCTCCCTGCCTCTCAAATATAGCAACCAGACTTCAAATACTTCAACTCCTACAAGTCTTTATCTCCTACTCCAAGTTATCATAGCTAAGAGATTATTCTTGTCACAGATTTTAACCTACTTTGATCCTGGAATATTTAATTTATGCAAGCCCTGCTGTGTTGCTCTTGGCTTAGTTGCTGTTCACGTAAGTCTACAGAGGTAGGGTTAATACTAGTTCCTTCAAGATACAGTCAGATTCTTTGCCGCCACTGCCACCTTAGGAGAAAGAAGTTGGTATCAGTAGCTGAAATATTCGTTACAGAATCAGTCTTCACTCTCAAAACAGAGCATCTTAAGATTAAAAGTTAAATATATTTGAAGTCACACTTCAATTTTATAGATTCTGCCATCACTTCTAAATTTAGAAAATTAATCATACTAAAATGTAAAATACTTTACGCTTACCAATTTGCTACCTAATACTTTTTTATATGCGTAAACTAAGAGGGCACTGGCCAAAAGTAGTCTACAAACATTACATTATGCATAACAATCCATTTTTTTCGGCATGTGATCCTAACTTTTGAATTCATGACTGATGCAGTGAGTTTTAAAACCAGCTCACTGGAATTTATACAGCAATACATGCTGTATTTTTACCATCTTTTCTTTGTATTTGCAGACGTCCAGAAAAGCAACTCTATCCACTTCTTTCTACATAAGGGCCACAAGTATACTCTCATTTTAAGAATCTCTCCTGGCCTAGGAACTTCAGGATGCTTAAGAGAAGTTCAAATTAAGAAAGAGGATATAAAAGGCATTCTTCCTTAAGCTGTTACATCATTCAGATTTTTTTTTATTTTTTCCGCGAGAAGACATCAATTCCTTTTTCTTCTTGCAATTAGATATTATATTAAAAAAATTGTAATAAAATTGTTTTGATTAAGAAAGCAAATCACAAGGAAGTGTTTTGAGCACATCTTTTCCCAGTTCACACTGCTGCTATCCAGGTGACAGTAACCAGCTTACATGTTTCCTGAAATTACAGCAAGGAAGACATACTTTATATGAATACATTACTAGTTTTCCCTCATTGTACTAGCTTCCTTACGATAGTCATGTCAAAACCCCTGTAAAAATAGAAAATGGGACTGTACCCCTGTTACACCCCTATTCTGAGATCCTGTTACAGTTTGCCATTAAAAAAAAGAAACATGGGTAATGTGATAGTTTGTCGTTCATAAATCAGTGATGTTGGTTGTTTCATGGGACAAGGCAAGCACTTACATAATGTTGCACTTAAGTAGCTGACACTCACTTCAAGGATAAGGACAAGGAGAAAAGGCAATCCCTTTTCCAGTCTCTGGTACCTCACCATCCTTATGGAACTCTCAGATACCAAAAGCTCTTTCAGACAAGCTGATCCAGTTACCCACCCATTTTAAAGTTTTCTTAGGCCCAAATAAATCTGAAAACTGCTAAGTCAAACACCCATTTAGATCCTTGCTTAGGAATATCGGTTCATATTATTCTGAAACAACAAGGAAGATCCTTACTGTTTGACTCAGGTGAGGCTTCAGCTCCATAACAAGCAACAGGAGTGTCAGTAACAATAATATAACATCCAACAAAACATTAGAAGGGGCTAGAGTATCAAGGGAGGTTACATACATCAGCACTACCAGCTTTACCTAAACAACTTAGCATGATTGCGAGTTAAAATATTCTGTTTTCTAAGCCTCAGAATGTTTGATTTGAAGGTACCTATTAATTTAGTAATACCTACTAAAACCCCTTCAGTTATTTATAATCAATCCTGATGACTGTATTCACCTCATTCTAGAACTTTTCTATGGCACAAATACAGTTACCCTTCAAGCAACAAATTAAATATCACAGAACCATAAAAGGATTTATGTTGGAAGGGACCTTAAAGACCATCTAGTTCCAATGCCCCGCCATAAGCAGGGACACCTCCCACTAGACCAGGTTAATCAAAGCCCCATCCAACCTGGCCTTGAACACTTCCAGGGATGGGGCCTCAACAACTTCCCTGGGCAACCTGTTCAGTGCCTCACCACCCTCATTAGGAAGAAATTTTTCACTATATCTAATCTAAATCTCCCCTCTTCCGGTATAAAGCCATTACCCCTCATCCTACCACTACATGCCCTTGCAAAAAATCCCTTTCCAGCTTTCTTGTAGGCGCCCTTCAGATACTGGAAGGCCACTATAAGGTCTCCCCAGAGTCTTCTCTTTTCCAGGCTGAACAACCCCAACTCTCTCAGCCTGTCTTCATAGGAGAGGCGCTCCAGCCCTCTGATCATCTTCATGGCCCTCCTCCGGATCCGCTCCAATAGGTCCACGTCCTTCTTATGTTGAGGGCTCCAGAGCTGGATGTAGCACTTCTGGAGGGGTCACCAGAGTGGAGCAGAGGGGCAGAGTCACCTCCCTCGACCTGCTGGCCACGCTTCTTTTGATACAGACCAATAAACAGTTGGCCTTCTGGGCTGCGAGTGCACGTTGCCAGCTCAACGTTGAGTTTCTCATCAACCAACACCCCCAAGTCATTTTCCTCAGGGCAGCTCTCAACCCACTCTCATCCCAGCCTGTATTTGTGCTTTGGATTGCCCCAAATCAGGTGTAGGACCTTGCATTTGGCCTTGTTGAACTTCATGAGGTTTGCATTGACCCACCTCTCCAGCCTGTCCAGGTCCCTCTAGATGGCATCCCTTCCCTCCAGTGTGTCGATCGCACCACACAGCTTGGTGTCATCAGCAAACTTGCTGAGGGTGCACTCAATCCCACTGTTCACATCACTAACAAAGATGTTAAACAGCACCGGTCCCAATACCGGCCCCTGAGGAACACCACTTGTCGCTGGTTTCCATTTGGACATCGAGCCACTGACTGCAACTCCGTAAATGTGACCATCCAGCTAGTTCCATATCCACCGAGTGGTCCATCCATCAAATCTGTGTCTCTCCAATTTAGAGACCAGGATATCATGTGGGACAGTGTCAAATACTTTGTGTAAGTCCAGGTAGATGACATCTGTTGCTCCCCCCTTATCTACCAGCACTGTATCCCTGTTGTCAAAGGCCACCAAATTTATCAGGCACAATTTCGCCTTAGTGAAGCCATGCTGGCTGTTACCAACCACCTCCTTGTTTTCCGTGTGCCTTCGCAGAGCTTCCAGGAGTAACTGCTACATGATCTTGCCGGGCACAGAGGTGAGACTGACTGGCCTGTAGTTCCCCGGGTCTTCTTTATTTCCCTTTTTGAAAATGGGGGTTACATTTCCCCTTTTCCAGTCAGTGGGAACTTCACTGGACTGCCACAACTTTTCAAGTATAATGTAAAGCGGCTTAGCAACTTCACCCACTAGTTCCCTCAGGACCTGCGGATGGATTTCATCAGGTCTCATGAGCTTGTGCGCCTTCAGGTTCCTTAGGTGGTCTCGTACTTGATCTTCACCTACAGTGGGCAGTTCTCCATTCTCACAGGCCCTGCCTTTGCCTTCTGCAACTTGGGCAGCGTAGTTAAAGCCCTTTCCAGTGAAGACCAAGGCAAAAAAGTCATTGAGTACCTCAGCCTTCTCCATATCCCAGGTGACCAGGTCTTCCGTTTCCTTCTTGAGAGGGCCCACACCTTCCATAGTCTTCCTTTTATCACCAATATACCTATGGAAGCTTTTCTTGTTGTCCTTGATGTCCCTGGCCAGATTTAATTCTGTCTGGGCTTTAGCTTTCCTAACCTGATCCCTGGCGGCTCAGACAATTTCTCTGTATTCCTCCCAGGCTACCTGTCCTTGCTTCCACCCTCTGTAGGCTTCCTTTTTGCTTTTGAGTGTGTCCAGGAGCTCCTTGTTCATCCATGCAGGCCTCCTGGCATTTTTGCCTGATTTCCTCTTAGTTGGAATGCATCGCTCCTGAGCTTGGAGGAGGTGATCCTTGAATACTAACCAGCTTTCTTGGGCCCCTCTTCCCTCCAGGGCTTTATCCCGTGGTACCCTTCCAAGCAGGTCCCTCAAGAATGTCCTAGAAGTATAAACAAAAAAACAATTGCAATATATTTTCATGTGAATGACTTATTTCCGTTTGATAGTTTGCCATCATAAAAGTATCCTGGAATGCTAATACACCACAGAACAATGTTTCTTTTTAAGAATTATTGAAAAAAACTCTTTCCTAGTCTGACTTTTAAAATTCAAATTGCTTCCTTCTCAAATTCAAGGGAAATTCTTCTATTTTAAGAATATCTAGTATTGAAAACATCAAGCTATCTTCAGCATAAAGAAAAGCTTTGCCTAACATTAATCTGGTAACAAAATTTAAGCCACTGTACTGTAATCACCAAAATCCCAGATGCATCACACTGAGCGTTTCCTAACTGTATAGGCTTCATTAACTTCTATTAGTATGGCCCATCACAAGTGCTTTTAAGCGTTAAAATGTGCAAAACAATACATCCTTTACAAGAACACAGTTCCTCATTTATGCATTTGCTAAGTCACAAAAGAAAATCAATTATTGATAGTCATACCAAAAGTCTTTTTGCTAGAATTGGTAGTCAGTTTTATCCTTTGTATTCCAATCCCACTCTCAACCACAAACCCGTTTTTTAACACTGTTAACATCTACACAGAATTCATAATTTGAGGCATTAATATTTTACTAGGCATCATCTCTTCCTTAGGAACTGCATATCATTAAGTATTTTCCAATCATAATGTTGTTTTTTTTATAACCAACAATCAGTGAATCCTACCTGAACTCACCACATTAAATCTTCTGTAGTGCTTCAGGAAACGATTGTGTATATCTTGCAGGCAAGCATAAGTGACCCTCTGATCTGGAAGCAAAAAAGGACAATGAATATGACAGTATAACTATTAAGATTTGGTCCCTTTAAAAAGAAAAAATAGCAGCTCTTTCTGTTACATAAAGCAAAGCTAGACTTTGACCTTTATGAACCTATACTATTCTTACATACATAGCACATCAGCAATAATACACCTCAGTTCCTGGAGTGTATGTATGTGAGAGATCAGAATCTTTCTCCCACATTTCCCCTAAAAACTGGCTGTTCAGCTAGTAATCCTGCAGGAATGCATAGGTACTAATATAGTTCATGTCACTATAGTTCTAGGCAAGAAATTCAAGCTTAATAAACCTTGCAAGTTAGAAAGAATATTTCCTCAATTTACACGCAAATTAGTGATACAGGACAGGTAAGTAACACACCTAAGATCAGAAGAACCTCGTGTCAAAGCCAGAAGACTAAACATTGTTCCCCTTTCATGAGTGATATTTGATAACTTGACGGCACTTTGTTTTTTGAACCCTGCTATTTAGGCTTGATACTTGTCCTGGTTTAACCCCAGCCAGCAACTAAGCACCACACAGCTGCTCACTCACTCACCCCCAGTGGGATGGTGGGAGAATCAGAAGGGTAAAAGTGAGAAAAACTCATGGGTTGAGATAAAAACAGTTTAATAATTGAAAAACTTTTAAAAAAATTTAAGGAGAAAAAAAGAGATAGAAAAATAAACCCCAGAAAAACAAGTGATGCAAATAAAAACAATTGCTCACCACCAACTGACCAATGCCCAGCCAGTCCCTGAGCAGCAGCCCCCCCACCAACCTCCACCCCCAGTTTTTTTTGCTGAGCATGACATCATATGGTATAGAAAATCCCTTTGATCACTTGGGGTCAGCTGTCCCAACTGTGTCCCCTCCCAACTTCTTATCTACTATCCCACTTTCTTATCTACTAAGATTAAATTAACTGGTAATATCAGAAGCAGAAACCTAAGTCTGGAAATTGCCGCAGACAGAGCCTTAGTGAATTCTGAGTTTTTACTTGCAATCCATTTGAAGGTACCAACCAGGCAGTACTAATAAACTGCATCCACCTGCCCAAATCAATCTTATGGCTAGGTGGATGCAACTTGTGCATTCATAAGAGGAAAAAAAAATGCCATTAATCAGCTGAGGAGGCAGCATCCTCTGAGGTATGGCATGGTTTACATGAAGAAATCAGAACAAGCTTCATCTGAAGCCCTATGAGATTTCCAATAGGATTCACCTTCTTCATAAAGAAACAAAGATTCTGAATGTTCAAACACCACACTGTTAGTTGCTTTGTTAAGTCCCTTTTCCTGTCACTGTTCTATAATGGTATCTCTAGCCTCAAGCTTCTGGTTAGTTAGAGCTCTATCTGTCAGCCACTGTTCAATCCACCCCACTGTCCATTCATCTAACCCACACTTCCTAAGCTTGCCTGTGAGGATGATGTGGGAGACAGTGTCGAAAGCCTTGCTGAAGTCAAGGTAGACAACATCCACTGCCCTCCCCTCATCCACCCATCCAGTCACGCCATCGTAGAAGGCTATCAGATTAGTCAGACATGACTTCCCCTTGGTGAATCCATGTTGACTACTTCTGATAACCTTCTTTTCCTCCAGATGCTTGGAGATGACGCCCAGAACAAGCTGTTCCATCATCTTTCCAGGGATGGAGGTGAGGCTGACTGGCCTGTAGTTTCCCGGGTCATCCTTCTTGCCCTTTTTGAAGGCTGGAGTGACAGTGGCTTTCCTCCAGTCCTCAGGCACCTCCCCTGTTCTCCAGGACCTTTCAAAGATGATGTAGAGTGTCCCAGCAATGACTTCCACCAGCTCCCTCAGCACTCGCGGGTGCATCCCATCAGGCCCCATGGACTTGTGGGTATCCAGTTTACTTAACTGATCTCTAACTTGATCCTCACCAAGGGAAAGTCTTCCTTCCTCCAGACTTTCTCTGTTACCTGCAAAGTCTGGGACTCCTGAGGGCTGGCCCGAGTAGTAAAGACTGAAGCAAAGAAGGCATTCAGTAACTTCACCTTCTCTGCATCATCTGTCACCATGGCATCTGTCTTGTTCAATAGCAGGCCCACATTTTCCCTAGTTTTCATTTTGCTTCCTATATACTTGAAGAAACCCTTCCTGTTGACCTTGACATCCCTTGCCAGATTTAATTCCAAGGCTGCCTTGGCTTTCCTCGTTTCATCCCTGCATACCCTGACGGTGTTCTTGTACTCTTCCCAAGCGGTCAGTCCCTTCTTCCACGTACTGTAAACGTCTTTCTTACATGCATATAATTCTTATGTGATAGGGGACTGATCGTTTACTAATGTGCCTACAGTGTTAAATTTGTAATCAACCTTTTTGAGCTTTATCCAGGCACCCAAATGGGACCTGGGCTAGTAAATTCTTGAATTAAATGGAAGACTTGGGTTGAAAAGATGTTTACAGAACATTAGAAGGTCAATAGGTGTGGAGATATTCCTAAATGAAAAAGGGCATGGTTTGGTTCTGTTGAGCAACCCAGGGTTTGAACTAAGCATGCAAACTGAGGGAGAAAAGATCTAAGTAAACAAGAAAGGTGACATCACCGTACCCGGGAGAAAAGTTAAACAGAGGCGTGTGGACAGAGGGTCTTAGCCAATCGGGTTGGGGGGCGTTGTACGTGAACAGGGGGGCTGGACCAATCATAGCGTTGTTGACTATGCATGCTTTGCTGCGAGCCTATATATACTCTGCTAAAATACGCAATAAATGAGAACGATCATACTCACATTGAGATTGCGTCGTTACTCCGGGTCCGATCCCACTCCGACAAATAGGAGGTGTAAATGTCTCAAACTGCAAGCCTAGTGACTGTGATTTGTAGTTTGGGAGATGAGAGGCTTACCAGACCTCCTGTAAGTAACAAATCACTTCCACCTGTGAAATCAATGATATTGGCTATAAAGCAAGAGGAAAATTGTGAGGATTGGAATAAGGCTGAGCTCTCTACAAATTGAATTTCCAAATTTGTGAAGAATCAGGTAGAAAAGGGAAATGCAGAGTTGTAAAGGAATAGCCCCATCTTACAGAGATTTAAACCTGACAGAGCCAAGTAGTAGAACCAAGTATTACAGGGGAAATCAGGGAATTATAGGGGAACAAACATCACTTAATTCTGCAAATAATATACCTGGTGGAAATTTAAATCTCCTTTGACAAATGCATGCCATCCTGCTTACATTGTTAGAGGTGGCTGGACAGTACAACCTAGGGTCAGCCAGTTCGATTGCCAGTGGTGACGTACCTTAGAAATTGCATTCTTTCTGAATCTGGTGAACTACATCATGACTGTCTAACCACTATTGAACAAGTGTATTCTAGTAGGCCTGATCTGCAAGATGAACCCCTGCCATATACAGTACTGGACCTATTTACGGATGGGAGCAGCTTTATGTTGGAAGGACAACGAAAAGCTGGATATGCAGTGGTAACATCTACTCAGGCCTTAGAGGCTGAATCTTTGCCTTGTAATACATCTGCTCAAAAGGCAGAATTGGTTGCACTAACACGAGCTTTGGAGCTCAGCAAGGGAAAAAGAGATAACATTTACACAGATTCTAAATATGCATTTGGAGTAGTGCATGCACACTAGGCAATCTGGAAGGAAAGAGGACTATTAAGTTCACAGGGTGACTCCGATTAAATATGGAACAGAAATAATGAAGCTCTTACAGGCAGTCCTTCAACCAAGGGAGGTTGCAATAAAGCATTGTAAAGCTCATCAGAAAGGGAACAGCGAAATCACAAAAGGAAACCGAAAAGCAGACCAATTAGCAAAAGAAGTGGCATTAAAGGAATCAAAGTTTGAAGAAGCCCTAATTCCAGAACCTCATTTAGAATTATCACCCCTGCAATACACTGAAAAGGAAAATCAATCGGCAGAATGATTATATAGTTCCAAAAATGATCAGGGTTGGTGGATAACACCACTAAAACAATTATTAATCTCTGAAAAGATGATGGAAGTTCTACTCAAGAGACTGCACCAAGAAACACACTCGGGAGCAGATGCATTGGTGTTAACTGCCAAAAGACACATCATTGGGCCAAGAATGCAAAGCTTAGCAAATATAATAGTCAAAAACTACACTATCTATCTGTTGCGCCAATAACCCAAAATTGCAAAGAAGGTCACGGGAGGAGTCGTGAAACAAGGGGTAACTCCTGGGGAATACTGGCAAATAGATTTTACAGAATTGCCACGGTGTAACCTATATAAATATTTGTTGGCAATGGTAGATACCTTTTCTGGTTGGCCAGAGGCTTTCCCCTGTCGTACCAACAAAGCAAGGGAAGTAATTAGAATCCTATTGAAAGAAATTATCCCTAGGTTTGGTGTTCCAGAAGGTATTTCCTCCCATAATGGACCCCATTTTATTGCAGAAATAGTACAGGAAGTTTCTAGATTTCTAGACATTAAATGGGATTTACATACTCCTTGGAGGCCACGGTCTAGCGGTAAAATAGAAAGAATGACTCAAACCCTAGAAAGACAGATTTCCAAAATATGTCAGGAAACCCAAATGAAATGGGTCGATGTTCTACCCATAGCAGTAATGAGGGTATGAATTACACCCAGAGTCAGGGCAGGTGTTAGTCCCTTTGAAATTCTGTATGGGAAACCATATCCAACTAATTATTTAACCACAAAGGGAGACCAAATGCATATAAAGGGACAGGCTGTGATTAAAGTGTGTTTGATTTCTCTCTTGCAGAGTTTATCCTCCCTGCATAGGTACCTGAATCAGAAGACTCTGCTCACCTTGGACACCCCAGTATACCCATTCCAACCAGGGGACACAGTCTACATATGAACCTGGAAAGATGAACTGCTGAAAGAAAGGTGGAAAGGACCTTACACTCTGCTTCTAAAGACCTACACTGCAGTAAAGGTAAATGGGATCGACTCTTGGATCCACTACACCAGATTAAGGAAGGCGCCGGAGCCAAATCAGGGCAAATGGACCTCTACACCGACTGGAGAGCTTAAACTCGGAACAACCAGAGACCATCGATGAACTGTATCTGGGAGACAGGACTTGCCTAAGTGGCAGTTTGGGAATACTTATTTTGTTACCTGTTATATTGTTATCCTTATATTACCAGAAAGTGTTGTTAGCCTAACATGGTTAAAATGAAAGTTGTATGTGTGACATTGATTAGTTTAGCATTTACTATTTGTGAAGAAAAACTAATTTTACAACTTATCCAGTCGTTTGGGAGAATCCACAACAGTAGCAGTATAACTGCTTGCCTTCCATTACCAAAATCTTCTGAAAGCCCCCTAGATTGGGGAATCTTAACATTAGATCCGAATCGGACTTCTGAGGCCATGTAAGTAACAGAACTGGACTTGCATATACCCAATGTGACTGAACATCTTGATGCCGTGAAAAGCTGAAATCGGGACTCAATAGTCTTGGTGACTATTAAGCAGGTATTCTTTATTGCAGCGCTGGGCGCACAGGGGATCGCTCCTCCTAATGTGCGCACCATAAAGGGTTAGTTATACAACTTATATACATGCCATATATACATATTCACAAGGTTTCTGGGAACTCATTACCATAGGTTACCGCCCTCCCCCACATGGGCGCTATAGTCTCTAGGTGGTCCTTCAGAAACTTCTGGTAGTCGTTGTTTACTCCCTTTACTCCTCTTTATCACTGTAGTTCTTTGTTTCTTATCTGGTTGCCAAAGCTGCAGAGCTGGTTCTGGCTCCTTGTGTCTCAATGGTCTCAAGATATCCTGTTCTCTTTGTTGGGTGATAGTTGCTAGTTTCACACCCTGTTCTTTAAAGATAAAGCTAGCCCTGTTCCTTATAGATAAAATAAGTTTCCATTGGGTCCTCTCTTCAGTCTGGATGAGCAAATAGATAAAATACAGCAAGTGGCAGAATTGTAATCATCATAATCATGATTTGCATTGCTTTTAGTTGCATTAAGAAACTGATTGTACAAGCTACTGTTGGAAAATACGCAATGTTGATGAGAAGTGAGACATATGAGAACTATTGAAAGAAGTCTCATAGTCTCAAAGGGGGGAATGATGTACTTTAAAAAGGTAAAATTTACTTTTAAAAGGTAGAATGTATTTTAGAAGGTAGAATTTCTCACTAAGCAGGAGCAAAAAGCTGTAAAAAGGTTACAAGGCCTTGTAAAACAGAACACACTGTATAAACAATGCATGCCTTGCTAATGAAAGTACCCTTGAAGAGGAACAAAAGGCTGATAACAAGGGATCATCCCACCGAAAAAGGCGAAGAAACTGGCTGAAAGCCGGACAGTTGCTGGAAGAGGCCTAAAGTCAACAAAGATTTGTAGTAACTGGGGGAAAGGTAAAGGCGGAAGTGGGAGATCTTGACCACTGACTCAATTAGAGACTGAACAGAACTACCCTTCCCCCCTTCCATGGGGCCTGATGGGATGCACCCACGAGTGCTGAGGGAACTGGTGGAAGTCATTGCTGGGACACTCTACATCATCTTTGAGAGGTCCTGGAGAAGAGGTGAGGTGCCTGAGGACTGGAGGAAAGCCAATGTCATTCCAGTCTTCAAAAAGGGCAAGAAGGATGACCCGGGAAACTACAGGCCAGTCAGCCTCACCTCCATCCCTGGAAAGATGATGGAACAGCTCATTCTGGGCAACATCTCCAAGCAAGTTTGTGCCCATTACCTCTTGTCCTATCACTGGGCACCACTGAAAAAAGACTGTTCCCATCCCCCTGGTGTTAGCGCAGAGACAAACACATAACCAATTTTCTTCGGTTATATGCGGTGCTTTATTTCAAGGCGCCGGGAACCAGGGGTACGCACCCAAATCTGGCTCCGAAGACGGCCTTGCCGAGTACCCATTTTATATTCTTTTGGTTACACAATCTCATACATATTCAACAAGTACTGCTACATTATCTTATACATATGCATTACGGATTACTTCATCCTATTGCGACATCAGCCTCCTTCTTTGCGCATGCCCATCTTCCCTCCAGTGGTCGTCGGTGGTCGTCCTGATGAAGTAAGAAGTCTTCCTCACCTTATCCTTTTCACCTTTTCTCTTTTTGACTCAGTTCCAGGGTCTGTTTTCCATCCAAGTTCCTCAAGGTCCTGCTTGACTCCCCTGATACGCCGCTTATCTGCTTCTCAGAGACCTAAATCTTACAAACCACAGCCGGCTGGCCTTGGGTGTTAGAACAATAAGTGTAAGCGAGAGCTTTCCTGCATACCATGTCTGAACATCAGCTATAAACATCGGTCTTATCACTCTGAGAGAGTGAACATTGTCTGCACAATATGCTGTTAATTTCAATAGTTAAAAGAGGCCCAGCTAAGAAGCGAAGCTACTGAACAAAATTGGTCCTGTTTTACCTCAAACCAGGACATTCCACCCCTTATTCTATACCATTTGCATCTTGCTCAGGTTACTATTACTTTTATCTATCAAATCTATGCACACACAGAGGATATATATGTATGGATACATGCAGGTCACTTCATCTACGATTATCTTTATTTCAAAGGAGTATTCTGAGGAACACTACTGGTGCATAACAGGTTTCTATGACTTACTAAAACACAACTTGTACTTACTCTATTCTATTGTTTCATTCAGGTTTGCTCATTTTATATTAACAATCATCAACTAATAATAACTATGATTTTATGTATTAATTTAATCTTTCTACTTAAAACTTTAATGATTTTCCTAACACTGGCACCCTCCCTTTAAGTATTTATAAGTATTGATAAGATCCCTCCTCAGTTTTCTTTTCTCCAGACTAAAAAGCCCCGAGTCCCTGAGCCTTTCCTCATAAGAAAGATGCTCCAGTCCCCTAATAATCTTTGTAGCCCTTTGTTGCTGAATGGCAGCACAGCCTTCCAGTGCGTCAGCCACCCCTCCCAGTTTTGTGTCATCAGCAAACTTGTTGATGGTACACTCTATCCCTTCATCCAGGTCATTGATGAATATATGGAACAGGACTGGACCCAGTACTGACCCCTGAGGGACACCACTTGTTACTGGCCTCCAACTAGACTCTGCACCACTAACCACAACCCTCTGAGCTCTATCTGTCAGCCACTGTTCAATCCACCCCACTGTCCATTCATCTAACCCACACTTCCTAAGCTTGCCTGTGAGGATGATGTGGGAGACAGTGTCGAAAGCCTTGCTGAAGTCAAGGTAGACAACATCCACAGCATAGGAAGTTCCTTCCCTTATCCACCAATGCTGTAACCCTATCATAGAAGGCCACTAAATTTGTCAGGCATGATTTGCCCTTGGTGAAGCCATGTTGGCTGTCACCAATCACCTGAGACTGACTGGCCTGTAGTTTCCTGGGTCTTCCTTTTTTTTACCTTTTTAAAAATGGGGGCTATGTTTCCCCTTTTCCAGTCTGCGGGAAGTTCACTGGTCTTCCACAACTTTTCATATATGATGGATAGTGGCTTAGCAACTTAATCAGCCGGTTCCCTCAAGACCCGTGGTTGTATCTTATCAGGTCCCATGGATTTGTGTACATTCAGGTTCCTTAGATGGTCTTGAACTTGGTCGTCTTCTACGGTGGGTAGTTCCTCATTCTCACAGTTCCTGCCTTTGCCTTCTGTGACTTGGGCGGTGTAGCTAGAGCACTTGCAGGTGAAGAATGAGGCAAAAAAGTCGTTGAGTACCTCAGCCTTCTCCATATCCTGAGTAACTAGGTCTCCTGTTTCCTTCTGGAGAGGGCTCACATTTTCCCTAGTATTCCTTTTATCACTGTGTTATGGTTTGAAAACCCCACAACAATTTATTGTTGTTCAGACAATTATTCTATCACCCAATGA
This sequence comes from Pluvialis apricaria, assembly GCA_017639485.1. Lineage (NCBI taxonomy): Eukaryota > Metazoa > Chordata > Aves > Charadriiformes > Charadriidae > Pluvialis > Pluvialis apricaria. Next base: position 13,647,968 of record CM030043.1, read on the forward strand.
CCCCTCCCCAACTAGAAGGGGAATCAGGGAAAAAAACAAGGAAACCCAAGGGTTGAAATATGAACAGATTTAATAGAATAAGACTACATAATTAACATTAATAACACTAAAGAACCAATATTGATCCTAATACCAATATAAAATATACAAGGATTATACTCAGCCAATTATGTCAGTAGGAAACTGTGCACTCCCAGCAGTGGACAGCAAATGTCAGACACTGCAAGTGCTATGGCTTCAGGAGGAAGGGAAGGCCTCAGGGGTCCGGCACCGGGGCAAGAAGTTCTCTGGATCGCAGCCATCAAGGGAGAGAGAACTTCTCAGCAAACTTTCTAATTTATATTGAATGTGATGTTCATAGTATGAAACAATCCTGTTGGCCAGCTTGGGTCAAGTGCCCGGGTCTCACTCCTCCGATGAGGGATGACCTGCACCTGGCTAATTCGAAAACTTTGAGACCTTGAAACCCACACACCATAGCTGGCTATAAAGTAAATATTTTCACAAATTCAGACACTAGAGTATTTTAAAAGTGCAGTTTTCCCAAACATTAGAAATTAGTCCTTTGCCGCTCAAACCAGGACACTATGACATACTTATAGAAGTTTTTCTTGTTGCTCTTGATGTCCCTGGCCAGATTTAATTCTATCTGGGATTTAGCTTTCCTAACCCGATCCCTGGCTGCTCTGACAGTTTCTCTGTATTCCTCCCAGGCTACCTGTCCTTGCTTCCACCCTCTGTAGGCTTCCTTTTTGCTTTTGTGTGTGTCCAGGAGCTCCTTGTTCATCCATGCAGGCCTCCTGGCGTTTTTGCCCAACTTCCTCTTTGTTGGTATGCATCGCTCCTGAGCTTGGAGGAGGTGGTCCTTGAATATTAGCCAGCTTTCTTGGGCCCCTCTTTCCTCCAGGGCTTTATCCCATGGTACTCTGCCAAGCAGATCCCTGAAGAGGCCAAAGTCTGCTCTCCTGAAGTCCAGGGTAGCGAGCTTGCTGTGCACCCTCCTCACTGCCCTAAGGATCATGAACTCCACCATTTCATGGGCACTGCAGCCAAGGCTGCCCTTGAGCTTCACATTCCCCGCCAGCCCCTCCTTGTTGGTGAGAACAAGGTCCAGCATAGCACCTCTCCTCGTTGGCATGGATACCCTATATGGGGGGGGGCAGATATATGGCAACGAATTTGGCAATATGTACAAAGGTATCCTTTAAAAGTGAGGCATGTCTCAGCTCATCAAAAAGATAATTCACTTGAGTCACGAAATAATAAGGAAGTAGATGATATGACCTCTGCTGAAGTACATGCTCAAGGTATAAATGCGCATATAGCTTGTGGCCATTGATCAGCTTATACTGCATGCGCATGGGACATTGTTCACAATCAAACCCCTTTGCCATTACATATTTATAAAACGTGCACATAATTGTACTATTTGTATGCAGCTACATTTAACGTCATTATATAGGCCATGGGGAAAGATAAAATGGGGTCAATGGACCTTGAATACCTGACAGGGCCCCCTGCCCATGCAGAGAGACTCAACAGCGGGGATTGCTGCTGCCTGCAAATGTCCCTATTACTTTCCCTCCTCTTCCACCTCTTCTTTTCTGTGTGATATAGTTCTGTAGATAGATGAATGGAAATGGTTTGTTAGTCCTCTGCAGTTGCTGCAGCTGTCCATGTCCCAGGAAACCACCAACAGTTCAATTTCCTGAACTGGTTGTAGCTTACAGTAATGAACTGAAAAGGAGAAATTTGCAGTTTCTTGAGTCTGATTAAAAACTTGGAAAGGAAATTGTGTCTTAAATGACAGAAATATAATCCTGGGAAAATGCAGGCTTCTGGTCATATATTCAGCTTTGCATAAGGACTTGCTTGGAAACCTGCAGGGGCTCAAGGCCAGCACTGGAACTGGCAGCTACTCAGACCCCTCTGGACACTCTGAGAAGACCAGCTTAGTACCTGGATCTACTCCCTTTCTGTAGTCTCTTTCCAGTATCTTATCCACATTTCTTCTTCTGCCATTCTTCGTTATTAGTGGTCATTCCCTGAATTCAGTGCCTCTGTTTTGCACCTCCATGGCAATTTCATCCCTGGCACACTTTGTTCTTGCCCTGCAGCACCATAAGGGTATTGAGGTTGTAATAAGATTTTAAGATCGTTATTTCCAGTTTAACTGTCTGGAAAAAGAAAGACCCTGCACTGATTACTTTTTCCTTACATTTCTGAAAATAATCAAAATCCATTTCCCACATTATTTCTTTGAGACAAGGCTCTAGTTTCTGGTTTTTAGTTCTTCTGGAATGGTATCCTTACTGATTTGCTACTGGAGCAGCCTGGAAGTAGCAGATGACATTTCAGGATGGAAACTGATCACAATCCAGGGAATTTTAGTGAAGCGTTTTCTTTTTTTTTAATTAAAGGATAAGAAAGTCATTAGTTTAAACACACTTCAGATTCCCTGTTCATGGCCCAAAACACGTATGGAAGGCTTCAAGGTTGAAAAGAGATGGATTTTCTGATTTTTGTTTCTTATTTCCTTTTAGTCTTAGCAACACATCAAACATGGGAATGTTAAGGAATAGTTTTTTCCTTAAGTGTGAAATAGAGATAGCTTGTATTTGGGAATTCCTTCATCCTATGTGAAGACATTTCAAGCCCATTGTAGTTGAGAACAGAGAAACTTAGTTTTAGAGCCAATCATCAAAGTTCTGGCAAAAACCCCAGCTTATTAACAGGAATATCCTCTGCATGACATAAGTGCTGTTAAGCCCTCCCAAGGGTGATAAATGATCTGGAAGAGCAGATAAGTGGTGCTGATGGTTTCAGTGATATGTAGTTTGTGAACATCAGATTGTCTTCCTGCCAAGTCATGCTTCTGGAACAGAGACAGATGAGTACTTGGATAGTTTTGCCTTTGCCAGCAAGAGATACAGTGATAAAGCTCTACAGAAAGCATGAACAACCTATAGGCATTTTGTCAAAAAAACCACAACCCAACAAAAAAGAACAGCGGCAGAAACAACTTCCACACAAAGAGGTTTAAAAGGACTTTTCTAGTGACTTTTATAAAAAAATGGATCTTGTTAATTTAAAGTGGCTATGTGTTGTTGATAGAGAGAACTAACATTTAAGGGCTAATAGCAGGAGGGAACATGCTTGACGCAAAACATGTAACATTGTAGCCATTGCATTGCTTAACCCATATCTATAACCTTGGCCATCGTGTAAGACATTTAATCAGGAACTAGCAGAGGGGAGTTGCAGAGAAGAACAGAACAGTCATGGCCGGCCTTGCTAAAGAAACTGGCTGGAACTGACCTTGCGGTTGTGGAGTCTGATAAAAGAGAGACTGAGCTTACACAGGAATAAAGAGTCACTTGCGGTGATGAAGAAGAGAGGGTTTGCCTTCGTCCTCTCGACCCTCAACGACCACCACCAGAAGAAACCGCGCATGCTCGGTGGGGAGGAGATCACGGAAATGGCTCATTTGCATACGAAGCGGGATAGATAGTTAATATGTATAGGCGTATTGCGAAACCTTATGAATATGTAACACTTTGCTGCATAAATATGATACGAGCTGCCGCGTTAGGTGCGCACGAATTTGGTGGGATGACCCCCCGTGCTGCCCAGCGCTGAATAAAAGCATACCTACTTTACAACCTTGTGGTTGTGGAGTCTGATTTCCGCACGTCATTGTCCCAAACCTGTGTTCTTTTAACCCAGCGTGCAAGGAGCCGATAAACACACAGAGGCAAGATATTTGTTTATTTCATTTTTGTGCAGAGATGGGTGCTAGGTGGTTCATCCAACAAAGCTAGCATGCTACAGTTAGCACACAGTAAGCATTTTATACGTCTGAGCAACAGTTAAGCAACAGTTATCAGTACTTTCTGCAGTTACTCAGCCATCCTCATTTCCATTGGTTCTTGCTGTGCTTTGTCTCTACTTAAAGTCACAGCGACCTCTCTTTTTACTACACATGCTCTGTGAGGAGGGGGCTTTTGTTAGTGGGGGCTTTCCCTACCCAAGGGTGGGTTTTTTACTATGTTAATTAGGATAGTTCACTCATAGTTCAAGTGACTTCTTTGGCCTTGTTAGCAGTTCTGTTCCCCTTGAGCTTGTCTTGGTATTCCCTTATTTTGGCAAATTTATGGTATCCTCCTGTTCTTTCTCCCGTGCCACATCTTGCTAACTATTTACAGTGGTTAACTGTACACTTTACTTCTTGTATTTTTCCAACATACATAATTAGCAGGTTAAATCACAACTCTACTTATATTAGAATACTCTTGAATGTAATCCACAAGTAATATACTTTTTACAAGTTGTGACTATGTCACTATTCAAAATCGCATTCACTTTCTTCTTTCTTCTGAAGGGGAAATTCTAATTGTAACTGCTCAGCAGTGGTAATCAGCCAAAGAGGACGAAGGCAACTTGGCTGGCTGTGTTTATGTTTATTGTGAATCTTATACTTGGGTGCTGTTGATAACAAGGCCTTGTCTGTTACAGTCTGTGTGACCGGCTATGTCAATATCCTGTGTATGTCTGTGTGTGTCTCTGGGATATGTGCTCAGTTTCACTACTGGTTGTGTTGTCCAAAATATCGTATTCGTTACCCAGTACACAATAGCCAAACTCACATGCCAGGATGAGACACTGATTATTTATTTCAGAGTTGCACAAGGCTGGGCACTCAGTGGTTTCCCACAAATCAAGCACAACAAACAAGACACTCTGGGTGGTTTATATACACATTTTACAACATCATTATCATAGATAGAGTTTTCGATCCTGGGAGGAGTAAGGAGGGGGGGGGTCAGCAGAACTGCTACCTTGGACTTGCAGAGGGCAGACTTTGGGCTTTTCAGGAGCCTGGTTGACAAAGTCCCCCGGGAGGCAGTCCTCCAGGGCAAAGGAGCCAAGGAAGCCTGGATGTTTTTCAAGAAGGAAGTCTTAGAGGCACAGGAGCAGGCTGTCCCCCTGTGCCGGAAGACAAGCCATGGGGGGAAAAAGACCGGCCTGGCTGAACAGGGAGCTAGGGTTGCAACTTAGGGAGAAAAAGAGGATTTATGGCCTCTGGAAGGAAGGGCAGGCCACTCAAGAGGACTACAAGGAGGTAGCGAGGCTATGTAGGGAAAAAATTATGGGGAAAAAATTAGAAGGGCCAAAGCCCAGCTAGAACTAAACCTGGCTTCTGTTGTCAAGGACAACAAAAAAAGTTTCTATAAATATATTAGCAATAAAAAGAGGACTAAGGATAATCTCTGTCCTCTAGTAGATGGGGCCGGTAACATAGTGACCAAGGATGAGGAAAAGGCTGAGGTACTTAATGCCACCTTTGCCTCAGTCTTCAGCAGTAGGACCAGTTGTTCCCAGAGTACCCAGCCCCCTGAGCTAGAAGACAGGGATGGGGAGCAGAATGAAGCCCCTGTAATCCAAAGGGAAATGGTGAGGGACCTGCTTCAGCACCTGGAGATACACAAATCTATGGGACCGGATGGGATCCACCCAAGGGTACTGAAGGAGCTGGTGGAAGTGCTCACCAGGCCACTTTCCATCATTTATGAGCAGTCCTGGCTAACCAGGGAGGTCCCAGCTGACTGGAGGTTGGCAAATGTGACACCCATCCACGAGAAGGGCCAGAAGGAGGATCCAGGGAACTACAGGCTGGTCAGTCTGACCTCGGTGCCTGGGAAGGTCATGGAACAGATCATCCTCAGTGCCATTACACGGCACATGCAGGAGAACAGGGTGATCAGGCCCAGTCAGCATGGGTTTGTGAAAGGCAGGTCATGCCTGACAAACCTGATCTCCTTCTATGATAAGGTGACTCACTTGGTGGATGAGGGAAAAGCTGTGGATGTTATCTACCTGGATTTTTGCAAAGCTTTTGACACCGTCTCCCACAGCATTCTCCTGGAGAAACTGGCTGCTCATGGCCTCGACAGGTGGACTCTTTGCTGGGTAAAGAACTGGCTGGATGGCCGTGCCCAGAGAGTGGTGGTAAATGGAGCTAAATCCAGCTGGTGTCCGGTCACAAGTGGTGTCCCCCAGGGCTCGGTGCTGGGGCCGGTTCTCTTTAATATCTTTATCAATGACCTGGATGAGGGGATCGAATGCACCCTCAGTAAGTTCGCAGATGACACTAAGCTAGGTGGGCGTGTTGATCTGCTTGAGGATAGTCTGGCCCTGCAGAGGGATCTGGACAGACTGGACCGATGGGCTGAGGCCAATGGTATGAGGTTCAACAAGGCCAAGTGCCGGGTCCTGCACTTGGGTCACAACAACCCCGTGCAGTGCTACAGGACTGGGGAGGAGTGGCTGGAAAGCTGCCTGGCAGAAAAGGACCTGGGGGTGTTGGTGGACAGCCAGCTGAATATGAGCCAGCAGTGTGCCCAGGGGGCCAAGAAGGCCAACGGCATCCTGGCCTGTATCAGGAATAGTGTGGTGAGCAGGACTAGGGAAGTGATCATCCCCCTGTACTCGGCACTGGTGAGACCCCACCTCGAGTACTGTGTTCAGTTTTGGGCCCCTCACTACAAGAAGGACATTGAGGTGTTGGAGCGTGTCCAGAGAAGGGCTACAAAGCTGGTGAGGGGTCTGGAGGACAAATCTTATGAGGAACGACTGAGGGAACTGGGGTTGTTTAGCCTGGAGAAGAGGAGGCTGAGGGGAGACCTTATCACCCTCTACAACTACCTGAAAGGAGGCTGTAGAGAGGTGGGGGCTGACCTCTTCTCCCTGGTAAAAAGTGATAGGACGAGAGGAAATGGATTCAAGTTATGTCAGGGGAGGTTTAGACTGGATATTAGGAAACATTTTTTCACTGAAAGGGTTATTAAACATTGGAATAGGCTGCCCAGGGAGGTGGTGGATTCGGCATCCCTGGAGGTGTTTAAAAAAAGGGTAGATGTGGCACTTAGGGACATGGTTTAGAGGTGGTTTTGTCAGGTTACGTTGATGGTTGGACTTGATGATCGTAAAGGTCCCTTCCAACCTTAGCAATTCTATGATTCTATGATTCTATGATTCTATGATATTAGCACCTCCTATCTATATTTGATTGGTTAGTAATTTCCATACGATTACACAATTGAGTTATAGCTACTACACATGCTCATGGGAAGGGTCTTCACCTGGGCTAGGGTCTTCTTGACCTATGGGTATGATTTTTAGTATTATAATGAAGGTAGTTCAGCTTAGCACACTCAGAATTTTCACTTTCCTGCCAAGTTGGCCAAACTTTTCAAAACGTAGATTGTCGGAGTGGGATCGGACCCGGAGTAACGACGCAATCTCAATGTGAGTATGATCGTTCTCATTTATTGCGTATTTTAGCAGAGTATATATAGGCTCGCAGCAAAGCATGCATAGTCAACAACGCTATGATTGGTCCAGCCCCCCTGTTAACGCACAACGCCCCCCAACCCGATTGGCTAAGACCCTCTGTTCACGCGCCTCTGTTTAACTTTTCTCCCGGGTACGGTGATGTCACCTTTCTTGTTTACTTAGATCTTTTCTCCCTCACTCTGGGTGCTTAGTTAAAACCCTGGGTTGCTCAACGGAACCAAACCATGCCTTTTTTTCATTTAAGAATCTCTCCACAATTCCCTCTCCTTCTTTTTGAGCAACCCAGGCTTGGTGCACAATTTTCATGAGCATGGGCTGTAGACAAGAGAAGATACATAATACAACTGAGATTATAACAAACACAATGAGCAATATAAGCAAGTTAGTTTTCACAATCTTGGCTATCCAACTTTTGATTCCCCAACCTGATAGTATTTGATTCAACCATCTCCATTCATCATCTTTTCTCAGCTTTTGTATTCCTTGATACAATTATCTAATGCTTTGGTGTACTGATTTGGAGTGGTCTGAGAGGTTCATACAACACATCCCATCAAAAGTCTTCACACCCATGACACGCGCTAATAACAAAAATCTATGGCAGCCCTATTCTGGAGTGTAGCGTGTCTAACAGAATCTACGTCTAACAATAATCCACTCAATGCCAATGCAGTAGCATTAGATTGTTTAGCAAGCCAACATCCTAGTTTATTAAGCGTGGTTAAAGCACGTGCTGCTGCTACTCCTGGTGCAAAAAACAAGGCAAAAATTGTTTGTGTAGCACACACAGCTATCTATCATGAGTGATCCTACAAGTTCAAGCTCTTGCGGCTCGGCATGGAGGGGTGGCAGATATGCAGCCCATCCATCCCGGCTATCAGCAAGAGTTGCAGAGCCAGTACCTAGGAATTGCGTTTGTAAGTTGGAAGGCCATTGGTCAGACGGAAGACCGACTAGACAGGTGGAAAATGGATTCTCGGGTGATGCTGTGGATAGGCAGATGGAATCTTGACCGGTCATATTTGCCAAAGTCACCCAGACATTCCTTTGAAACTGCAGGGGTGATCAAGCCCTGCAGTTACTGCATCCAAAAGAAGGACGCAACTACTTATTAGCAAGCTCTTAAGATTCTTTGGGCCCATTCTGTTGCTCCGTCTCTTGGTCTCAGTCTATCGGTCGTCCTTCCAATGCTGGTTTTATCGCTCTGCTCGGTACCCACACTGGACCTGTTCCTGTAGAGACACACATGTACCCTCGACCATTAAAAATGACTGGCACTGGTCCCACCCATGCTCCGGTGGCCGGGTCTTTATAATGTACCATAAATTTAGGTAGGGTAGTGGTACTATTCAGCTTAATGTTTTGATGGTGTATCACTACTGGCGGTTCCTCTTGATCGCCCATAAGACACAAGTAATTTAGCGTAAACAATACTCTGTGTAATCGCTGTTGTGCATCTGTGTCTTCACCCTTTTGCTTATTTAGATAATCTTTTAGCACTTGATGGGTTCGCTCAACCAAACCTTGCCCGGTTGGTGAGTGGGGTATTCCCGTTACGTGTTTATTTCCCCATCTCAGTAGAAAAGTTCTCACCTTTTGACTAATATATGCAGGCCCGTTGTCTGTTTTAATCTGTTCGGGCACTCCTAACACGGCAAAGCATGCAAGTAAATGCTTGCATACATGATGCGCTTTTTCCCCTGGTAATGCTGTAGCCCATATTATTTTTGAAAAGGTATCAATTGTAACACGTACATATTTCAATCGGCCAAATTCTGTAATGTGTGTTACATCCATTTGCCATACTTCCAGCGCCTTTAACCCTTTCGGGTTCACCCCTAGTCCCACTCCTGGTCCATGATTCCCACACCTAGGGCATGCTTGTATAATAGAGCGTGCTTCATTTTCGGTTAATCCAAATTGCCTTTTTAACCCTTTAGCATTTTGATGGAAGTTGTCATGACTTTGTCTGGCTTGCTGAAATTTGTCAATTGGAGGTAAATGTCGCACTGCACTGACCAGGTTATCGGCAATTTGATTACCCAATCCTAAACCTAAATTCAACTGATGGCTGCAAATATGGATGATACAACAAGACGCAGTTTGCTGACCCAGAGTGGACCTCAGCTGGATAAATAATTTTCCCAACCTTGGGTTGGTTGTTTCCCTAAGGAGGGCATCTTCTAGTCGCGGCACTACCCCAGCCACATACAGGGAGTCTGTTACTACATTTAAGGGGGCTGTTAGCCAGTTGGTTAGTGCCCAGACTACCGCAGTAAGTTCTAATGTTTGAAGGGAGTCTTGTGGCTGCCCCTCCAGTATGTGCTGGCACCATCGTCCTTTATCCTGCCAAACACACACCGCACGGCAAAGCCGCTTTCCAGCGTCTGTATACACTGTGAGATCATCAGCCAGTGGTTCTCGCCTGACTTTTGTTTTTGTCATCCACTGATTTCGTTTTAACACTTGCCACATTTTCCCTTTTGGTTGTTGCGAATGTATACGTCCATTATAGCCTATTAATGCTTCTTGCATGGAAGTTCAGTTACGCAACCACCATTCTAAATCGGCACCATTCACTGGAATACTGACATCATCAGGTTCCGTTCCACTAATCTCTATGATTCTTGTTCTGCCCTTCCTGATTAACTCCCCTATTGCCTCCGGTCTTGTTTGAATGCTAGACTTGGGTTGTACTCTTAAAAAGACCCATTCTAAAATCTCAAACATGTCTCCTGATGATTTGTCACCTGATGATTTGTCACTGGCACAGGTGGGGCGGGGGAGAATTTCCCCCTTTCCTGTTTGCCACTGACAAATAACTGCATACGACGATTCAACAGTATTACAAATTAACAGAGAAATAGGCAACTCCAAGAGCAGTTGCACACCCATTGAATGTCTCCTAGTAAAGTCTGTACATCTGTCAATGTCCTCAATTGAGTCGTTAAGTCTGTCTTTTGCGGGTGAATTTTCGCGTCTGAAATAGATCATCATCAAGACGTTGCAGCAATGTTCGTAACACTTTATCTGTATTCTCATGTGATTGATCCTGGCAGTCGTCAACAGGTGGTGTTGAAGGATCAGATGAGTCAGTGGGGGGGGGGCAGAGGAGGAGACGAAGGCATAGGTCGACAGGTTTCTCCTCCTGGCTGCAATGGCGACTGCGGCCACACCCCCTCTAGGGTCTCCTGAGGCGCCACTTCCGCCTTTTTCACGCTTTGCATCTCGGGAACGGCGACTTCCGCCCTTTGTGTCGCCGGAGCAGGGTCGGCGCCCGCGCGGACCTCAGCAACAGTTTTACACATAATTCCAGTCATCCCTTTCACCACCGGCTGCCCGAAAAAACGTGCCCATGCACCAGGTTTCGTGTCCGTGCTCTTATATCCTGCTCTAGTCGGATCTGGACCCAGCATTTGAGCAGCGGCACAGGCTACTTCTCTCTCTGCTTTCATGGCCTTTAAGGTCTCTAATACCATGCGCCACAACTCACGAACAGCCTTTATCTCCTTCTCCTCTTTCTCGTTCCCGGTTATTGTTTTTTCCCACATTGTATCACCGAAAGATCGCCATTCCATGGGGGAAAACAACATATGCGTATCTTTAGAATGTCCCCATCGTTGTCCCAACTTAATCAGCTTGATCAGCTGTTTGGCCGCTGTCTCGACCCCTCTCTTAGAGAGGATACTTGCGAGCAGCGTTGCTGTTGCTTCAACTTCCATGATAGCAACTTCACTTTTTAAACCTGGAAGGCGAGAGGCCACCTCGAACCGTGTCTGCCGTAGTCTATGCTCCCGAGCAGCACTCCTTCCAGCCGTGTTTCCCACGCCCCTCCTCTCGCTGCTTACCGCAGTCTCGGAGAACTCAGTCCTGCTGAAGGGTTACAGTTGACATCCTCTGCTACCAGATGTCAGAGTGGGATCGGAACCGGAGTAACGACACGATCTCAATGTGAGTATGATCGTTCTCATTTATTGCGTATTTTAGCAGAGTATATATAGGCTCGCAGCAAAGCATGCATAGTCAACAACGCTATGATTGGTCCAGCCCCCCTGTTCACGTACAACGCCCCCCAACCCGATTGGCTAAGACCCTGTGTTCACGCGCCTCTGTTTAACTTTTCTCCCGGGTACGGTGATGTCACCTTTCTTGTTTACTTAGATCTTTTCTCCCTCACTCTGGGTGCTTAGTTCAAACCCTGGGTTGCTCACCAGAACCAAACCATGCCTTTTTTCATTTAAGAATCTCTCCACAGTAGATTAGTATCACAGTATCACAGTATCGTCAGGGTTGGAAGGGTCCTCTGGAGATCATCTAAGTCCAACCCCCCTGCCACAGCAGGGTCACCTACAGCAGGTTGCACAGGACGGCGTCCGGGCGTGATAGCCTTCTGTGATGGCGTGACTGGATGGGTGGATGAAGGGAGGACAGTGGATGTTGTCTACCTTGACTTCAGCAAGGCTTTCGACACTGTCTCCCACATCATCCTCGCAGGCAAGCTTAGGAAGTGTGGGTTAGATGAATGGACAGTGGGGTGGATTGAACAGTGGCTGACAGATAGAGCTCAGAGGGTTGTGGTTAGTGGTGCAGAGTCCAGTTGGAGGCCAGTAACTAGTGGTGTCCCTCAGGGCTCAGTACTGGGTCCAGTCCTGTTCAATATATTCATCAATGACCTGGATGAAGGGATAGAGTGTACCATCAGCAAGTTTGCTGATGACACAAAACTGGGAGGGGTGGCTGACACGCCGGAAGGCTGTGCCGCCATACAGCGTGACCTGGACAGGCTGGAGAGTTGGGCAGAGAAAAACCTTATGAAATTCAACAAGGGCAAGTGTAGGGTACTGCATCTGGGGAGGAATAACCCCATGCATCAGTACAGGTTGGGGGCTGACCTCCTGGAGGGCAGCTCTTTGGAAAGGGACCTGGGAGTCCTGGTGGACAACAGGATGACCATGAGCCAGCAATGTGCCCTGGTGGCCAAGAAGGCCAATGGCATCCTGGGGTGCATCAAGAAGAGTGTGGCCAGCAGGTCGAGGGAGGTCATCCTCCCCCTCTACTCTGCCCTGGTGAGACCCCATCTGGAGTACTGTGTCCAGTTCTGGGCTCCCCAGTTCAAGAAGGACAGGGAACTGCTGGAGAGGGTCCAGCAAAGGGCTACTAAGATGATTTGGGGACTGGAACATCTCTCTTATGAGGAAAGGCTGAGGGACTTGGGTCTTTTTAGTGTAGAAAAAAGAAGACTCAGGGGGGATCTTATCAATACTTATAAATTCTTAAGGGGAGGGTGCCAGGGGGATGGGAACAGGTTTTTTTCAGTGGTGCCCAGTGATAGGACAAGAGGTAACGGGCACAAACTTGAGCATAGGAAGTTCCATCTTAACATGAGGACGAACTTCTTTACTTTGAGAGTGGCAGAGCACTGGAACAGGCTGCCCAGGGAGGTTGTGGAGTCTCCCACACTGGAGGCATTCAAAACCCGCCTGGACGCCGTCCTGTGCAACCTGCTGTAGGTGATCCTGCTGTGGCAGGGGGGTTGGACTAGATGATCTCCAGAGGTCCCTTCCAACCCTGACCAGTTTGTGGTTCTGTACCGGAGCATGTGCACATCAATTAAAGGACATTGTATCTTTAAATGAAAGTGAGAGACTGTGCTAACCAATAGAAATTGTTAAGGTAAGGTACTAACCAATAATTATAATTAAGGATGTGTATTTCTGTGTTTTGAACCATATAAATATTTCAAAGACTTTGTAGACTGGTGTGCTACCTTTGTGGATTACCACCTAGCACCCATCTCTGTAGAAATGATTTAAATAAATACCTCTACTCTGTGTTTGTATTGGTGACTTGCACACAGGTAAACGACCCCTCTTTTGGTACAAAAGTGGCACAAGAGGTCCTTGTCTCCAAAGGTGCTCAGATAAGTCACTGATCCAATGAGATATATGATTGGTTTTGTGGTGTGGTTTTTTTTTTAACCTTTTCCTCCCCTAAGGAACTGGAACCCTTAAAAGATTCTGCCCTTAAAAACGACAACAATCTGGGCACAGAGACAGGCCAGGTGACAGTTTCAGTGCCGTCCTGTAGGACTCCCTGACACCATAAAACTCGGTCAAGGAAAACCCTCTAAGACTTGTTTGAAAGTTTTAGAAGTCAGGCATTCTTTATTGCAGCACTGGATGCACAGGGGATTGCTCCTCCTAGCGTGCATGCCATATGTTGCTTCAGACACAGCTTATATAAAAAACGACTGTAGAAGATAAGGGTGGAACTTCTCAAGGCCTTTAGGCCTATTCAAGCTATGCATACAAAAAGACTGTAGAAGATAAGGGTGGAACTTCTCAAGGCCTTTAGGCCTAGTGTATCAACTCCCCCCTTTTCTTGAGACTTTGGGCTTACAAACCCAACGTCTCAATACCCAGACTTGATTCTCATATACATCTGACTACAACAACTGCAACATTGGATCATAATACAAGCTAATATACAGAACTAATTACAACAATTCTTATTACAAAAAGATTTTTTTAACCATGTCCAGTTAGGTAGCCATGAGGTAAGCTTATGCCATAATTCCTCGAATCCCCACGAGGTGCTATCTCTAGTTACTTCATGCAAGATTTTAGTCTGTTCCCAAATTTCTGCCAAATCTGTGGAAATCCTGCCACTCTGGTCCACGTACATACAACAGCTCATGTTGATTACTGTACAGACACCTCCCTGTGAAGCCAACAGTAAGTCAAGAGCCTTTTGATTTTCTAATACCATTTTGGGTAAACTAGATACTTCAATTTGTAAGGCCCATATGGCATCAACGGTTTTGTTCTCCATGCTTTCTATTACAGCAGATATGTTTACTATGGTCTTTTCTAATTCGCTCACTCCGAGCCAGGAGATAAACTACCTCACAAAATTATGAAATTTAGATGGACGGTCGGCAATGGCATTGGTTGATCTTTTAGCTCTATCTTGCTTGAGGGAGGTTCCAATACATCCACCCTGCTTATGTAATTTGTCAACTATTGTCACATTTAGTACTAAAGTCCCTAGAGTACATGCTCCTTTCCATCCTGCAGGTAATACTTTTCATGCGTGATTCTCTCCACACAACCAATACCAGCCTGTCCCTGTTGGAATAGGGAGTCCCATAAAATCTAAAATCTGATTGGTCCTGTCAGTGTTCCAATAGGAGCTTGTCCGGTTGCAACCAGGAAAACACCCTAAAAAACTTTCGTTATGGTAACAAAAACTAGGAGGGGTATTGTCACATCCATCGTCCCCAGATCTTGGGCTGGGATTGTTTCTGCCTCCTCCATAGAAACATGTTGTAAAGTTGGGACCCTCACTTATAATAGTAGCTTCTAAAGAGTCATTCTCATCCTTCCATCTTCCACTAAGATGGGGCCAATTGCTAGAATTGGTCCAGGAAATGCCTTGGGGAATTGGGACTCCAATAAAAGATACCCCTGATACCCCTGAGAGAGAATGCTTTGGTAACAGAGTACAGACCCAACAATCGTTCTTATGTAGTATCTGGGTGTCCTGGTTCCAGCAGGGATGGGGTTAATTTCCCCAAGGATTCGGCAGGGGACACAGGTATTCCATACCATGTGAGCCATGCCCGGGCTATAGGGGGGAGCTGGCCGGAGGAGGGGGCAGGAAGTCGCAGCTCTGAGCGGGCTGGGGCGGTCCGGGTCTGGTCGGTGAGCGGTGGTAATCGCGTTTGTATATTCCTTTATCGGTGTTATTGTTTTTCTCTTTCCTTTGCTGTTCTGTTAAATTGCCTTTATCTCAACCCACGAGTTTTGCCTTTTTTTTTCTTCCGATTTTCCCCACAGCTGTGGGGGTTGAGCGAGCGGCCGCGTAGTCCTTTGTTGCTGGCTGAGGCCAAACCATGACACTGGGTAATATTTTGTGTTAGCATTAGATGCAAATTTTGATCCCACTGTACAGTCTGCCAAACTCAACTCATGGCTACCATTGTTAGCATAAACAAACCACAGAAACTAACCATAATTCTTCTTTATCTTAAATTTAAAAGGTGATTGCTGCTCTATTGTCCATGGGGCCGGGGCCTTCTTGATTCTGGAATAATGGATCCACGGTCCTCTGCCCCAAACCTTAATGGCTGTATAGGTGGTTAAGAGAACCTGGAATGGTTCTTTCCATTTTTCAGTCAGTGGTTCCGTATCCCAGGACTTAATGTAGACCCAATCTTCAGGCTGGAATGGGTGTGCAGGGGTATCAAGCTCCAAGGGTCTGTCTGTTGCCATGTATTTTTGAAGTTCCTGTAAAGTTTTTCCTAAAGACATCAGATAGTTATTCACATCTATTCTTCCCCTGATATGAGTGGTGCCTGGTATATGCAGGGCTTGGTAAGGCTGTCCATACATTAACTCATATGGACTTATATTGTTCTTTCCACGAGGTTGTATTCTGATTCTTAGTACTGCTAAGGGTAAAACTTGTACCCAAGTCATCGAGGTTTCCTGACATATTTTCCCAAGTTGTAATTTAAGTGTATAATTCATTTGTTCTACTTTCCTGCTTGATTGCGGTCTATAAGGGGTATGGAGGTCCCACGTTAGAGCTAGGACTTTGCTCACTTGTTTTACAATATTCGCAATAAAATGGGACCCCCTATATGATGACATTCCTAAAGGAACACCGAATCTTGGAATAATTTCTTTTAGCAATATTTTAACTACTTCCCTTGCTTTATTGGTGCAACAGGGAAATGCCTCAGGCCATCCAGTAAAAGTATCAACTAAAACCAGAATATACTTGTACCCTTCTTTTCTGGGTAATTCGTTAAAGTCTATTTGCCAATAGTCTATTTCCCCCTTTAGTTGCTCCAAAAATCAATTTATTTCTAGTATTCGAGTTATTTTGCAACAAGTTTCACATTTCTCAGTAATAGATCGAATTATTTCTGTCATTGCCCTACTTATAACTATTTTCTTAAGATGTTTTAACAGGTTCTCTGATCCCCAATGTACTTTGTCATGTTCTTTTCTAACTATTTCCCTCATAAGTGTGGGTGGAATGACTACCTGTCCTGTAGATGTAACAGCCCCCCCCATTCACCTTTTCCTTGGCTTGTAGGGCCTCTATTAATTTAACATCTTTGCTATCATATTTTGGTGGCATATCTGGCAGGGTTACCTCTTTTTTAGGTACCAACGCTAGGATGCCTGTTTCTGCAGCCTCTTTTGCAGCTTTGTCTGCCAATTGGTTACCTATCTCTGGAGCAGTCCTTCCAACTTGATGCGCTTTACAGTGCATTATGGCGACTGCTGCTGGTTTCTGAATGCTTTCTAACAATTCTTAGATGAGTGGCGTGCTTAATTTCAGTCCCTTGAGCTGTTAACAATCCTCTTTCTTTCCAAATAGCTCCATGTGCATGTACGACTCCGAAGACATACTTAGAATCTGTCCATATATTGACCCTTTTGCCCTCGCTCAAGTCCAATGCTCTTGTAAGGGCTATCAACTCAGCTTTTTGGGCTGACACCTTTGAAGATAATGCTCGTAATTCCACCACTTCATCGACAGTAGTTACAGCATATCCAGACATCCTCTTTCCGTCTCGGACAAAACCGCTGCCGTCCGTATATAACTCCCAATCCGGGTCCTCTATTGGGGCGTCCTTGAGATCTGGACGGCTAGAGTAGATTTCTTCAACTGTCTGTAGACAATCGTGTTCTGGGGTGCTTTTCACATTGTCAGTCAAGAGGAAAACAGCAGGATTAATGACCAAAGTAGTTTTCAAGCAAATGTCGTCTTGCTCTAGCAGCACCACCTGATATTTTAACTTACGACTAGGGGACGGCCAATACCCCCCCTTTTTGTTCTAATACTGTTACCACCATGTGAGGCACATATACAGTGAGTTTCTGCCCTAGGGTGAGTTTTCAGGCTTCCTGAATCAGGAGCGCCATCGCTGCCATGGCTTTAAGACAACCGGGCCACCCTTGGCTCACATTGTCCAATTGTTTAGAAAAATAAGCAACCACTCGCCGTTGTTGTCCAAGGAACTGTGCCAACACACCTAATGCCACACCTTTCCTTTCATAAGTGAAAAGTTCAAATGGATTTGTGAGATCTGGTAGTCCGAGGGCTGGTGCCTTCATCAAGGCTCGCTTTAATTGTTTGAAAGCAGCTCTACTATCATTTGTCCAATCAAGGTGTCCTTTCTGAGAGGCTTTCAATAACGCATACAAAGGCTTTACCAATAACCCATAATTAACAATCCACAAACGGCACCACCCTACCATGCCCAGGAATGCCTTCAGCTCCCTAGCTGATTGGGGTTTGGGGAGACAACAGATAGCTTCTTTCTGCTCAGTTCCTAATTGCCTCTGCCCTTTTAGGATCTCGAACCCCAGGTACGTAACTGCTTCTTGGTCAATTTGTGCTTTTTCTTTTGATACTCGATATCCACTGATTCCCAGAAAGTTCAAAAGGCTTATAGTCATGGAGAGACATTGTTCTCCAGTCTCTGCTGCGATTAGGATGTCGTCGACATACTGTAGCATGATTCCTTGCCCGTTGTCTTTTCTCCAAATCTCCAGCTCCCTCGCTATCTGGTTCCCAAAAATTGTTGGACTGTTCTTGAAGCCTGGGAGGCTAGGACTGTCCAAGTATATTGTGTTTTCCTTCCTGTTTCCAGATTTTCCCATTTGAAAGCAAAAAGCTCTCAGCTCCCGGCATCAAGAGGAATGCAGAACAAGGCATCTTTTAAGTCTAAGACTGTAAACCAGCCTTGCTCCTCAGTGAGGGCTGTCAACAATGTGTATGGATTCGCTACTACAGGGTGAATATCCTGTACTATCTGATTTATCGCTCTAAGGTCCTGAACTAAATGATAATCTTTACCATTAGCCTTTTTAACTGGTAAAATAGGTGTATTGTATTTTGATTCACATTCTATCAACAGTTTATACTTCAGAAATTTTTGAATTATTGGTAACAATCCAACCCTTGCTTCTAACTTTAAAGGATATTGTTTAACTCTTACCGGTGATGATCCTGGTTTAAGATCAACTCTTACTGGTTCTGCCCTCTTGGACCTTCCCGACACTTCTCCAGCCCACACAATAGGAATTACCGCTTCCTCCACTCCTTGGGTTATTGTTCTTCCCTTGGGACCTGTATCCTGTAACACAAAAGCTGCTGCTTCAACATATTTAGATTCTGGAATTAAAATTTCAATATTTCCTTCTTTAAATTTAATTTCCGCCTCTAGCTTCTCAAGCAAGTCCCTTCCCAACAGAGGCTTTGGAGAATTTGGCAAATATAAAAACTAATGGGTGACCCATTGTTTTCCTAACCTCAATTTCAGAGGTTTGAAAAACAGCCGAGTCTCACGAGTCCCTGTCGCACCAATGACATTTATATTCTTATTGTTCAACTCCCCTTCTAAAGTATCCAAAACAGAATAAGTAGCTCCCATATCAACCAAAAACTCGATTTCCCCACCTCCCAGCTTTGCTTTAACCAGAGGTTCTGCTGGGAGAGACTCCTCCGGTCCCCTTCAGTCCTCCGCAATTGAGAACAAGGGGTTCGGAGGGGTGCCTCGCTTCTGGAGGGGGCAATCATGTTTCCGATGCCCCTCCTTCTTACAGTAAGCACATTGATTTTCCCCCAAGTGAGGTCTGGGATTCCACATTGGAGGAAAGCCCCCTCTTCCCTGACCTCTTCATGTTCATTGTTTCGGGATCCCAAGCGCCATTCAGGGACTACCAGTAATTCAATGTCATCCTCTCCTTGTTCACAAACCTTTAGACACCTTTGTCCTATACTGCAAGCAGAACAGCATCTTTTCAAAGTTTTATCTTTCTCTTTTTCCAGAGCCAGAACAAAAGGGTCACTAGGTGCCAAGTTTATACCACATTTTCTCTGCCATTCTGGGTGAGTCTTTAACGTAAAGAACATATCTGCATATAACACTTCATCCCACTTCTCCTCCCTTCTCAGAAATAACATCAGTTCTAACATAGTATTATAATTTAAAGTGCCATTCACGGGCCATTTTTCCCCTTCTTCCCAACTTATACAATGGCCACCATTGATTACAATATTTAATCAGATTTTCTCTTGTTGCAACCCCACCCGGGGGTACACCGATCCGCTTCCAATGCCTCAAGCTACATCCCAAAGGTGATTTCTTTAAAATATCACCCTTAGATGGTCCCGTACCCATCTTAATTCCAATAGACAGACCAAAACACAAACAAGACAAACATACAAATACGAACTCAAATAATATGAACTCAAATTTTCAACCACATTGGGGACTCGAACCCCTTACCAAAACCCAGGCGTTCCTCAGACTTTTGTCCTGCGGAACTTAACAACTGGGGACTCGAACCCCTTAGGTACCTTATAGCCCAACCCTGCGAGGCTTTCGCCACGTCTTATGGGCAGGCGACCAAGTTCCAAAAAAAAGAATGCCTTTACCTTACCTTTCCCAGGGGCCTTGCTTCGAGCTCTTCGGTCCGGGGATCGGAGGTTCTCCCCGAGAATCCCTCGGTGCTGGCTGGAGATCCTGCGATCCCACGCATCCGTCTAGGTTCAGAAGCAGTGGCCCACCTGGATTGCCAAACTGATACCATAAAACTCGGTCAAAGAAAACCCTCTAAGACTTGTTTGAAAGTTTTAGAAGGCAGGCATTCTTTATTGCAATGCTGGATGCACGGGGGATTGCTCCTCCTAGCGTGCATGCCATAGGTTGCTTCAGACACAGCTTATATAAAAAATGACTGTAGAAGATAAGGGTGGAACTTCTCAAGGCCTTTAGGCCTAGCGTATCATCCCACACACACACACCTTGAATGCTGCGGTAGCAGCACTCTTCTATGAAGGGGGTCAGCGCAGGACAAGGGGCTGAGATAACGTTTAAATCTCCCTGTCAGAGAGACAGGGATACCAAAGAAGCACAAACTTTGCTTTAAAAGTTTCAGTTCATACTGAGTATGAATTAAACTAACTACTCGGCCACCACTGATTGAGATTAGGTTTTTAAGGATGAATAAAGTGAGGATGCTCAAACTCCTGTGCTGTGCCCAGGGATTTCACCCTGTGGCGGTATGCTCCTGGGTTTAATACTCCCCTAACACTAGATAGCAATAAGGGAATTGCTATAGACCGAGGAATGATCTGGCACGGAGGAAAAGAATGCCCAGCTACAAGAAGGGGTTAAACTGGCTGGAAGTAGGAATGCCAGAGACAGAAGGACTCCTTGCAGGGAACTGAAGTTTCCTTTGGTGATAAGAAACAGCCTCAGCATTGTCTTGTAGCCATCCTGGAAAGCTCAGGGGCCACCTTTGGGCAACAGAGCTGGACTGGGGGATAGACCCACAGGCCGGGCTGAGGTGCCCCATGCAACTACTCTCAGGACTGGTGCTGATGCAAGTGTATATAAGGAATCTGCTTGTGATGCATCTTTGCAGACTCCTTGTAGAACCACTTACTGCAGTAGGACTCTGCCCAATGCATTGCTCATTACATTTTTATTTTATATTTAAGCACAAACGTGCATTTAATTTGCCTTGAGGGGTACCATAAAAATTTTCCAACATCTCTTAAAACCTCCTGAGAGGTAAGAAGCTAACTGAGAGTAGCTAAACTCAGGGTGGCAATGCAAAAAAAAATTAATGTTTTTTTACCCAGAAAACCTGAGATACTAAGAAGGAAAAAAGGATAGAAGTATGACAAGTTTTCTCCTAAATCTGTATCCCCAAACTATAGTTGGCCAGTATCAAAGGATTGCAAGTATTTTGTTTTTTTCACTTCACATTGTAAGTATATCTGTAGAACAAGTCATTGAAAAATGTAAAGATCTTTCTTTCCTGTTTTAGTTATACCTCATCATAAGCCATCTGCTGTCATATCTTTACAGTTTTGCAGTATTTATGTGAACTGAAAGTGTGTGCATTAGAATACACTGCCTCTCTGCCTTTCCAAGATGTTAGGTAGATGACCAAGGAGTGCCTGTAAGGCATTGGGGAGTACATTATTCTGAAGGGTACCAGAGCTGCACCAATATAAAGGGATAATTGTTAATTGCTGGTACTCTTTTGGTGGAGCAAAAGGAAATAGGGAAACAAATATAACTCATTAACATTTCTGGAGTAAGATACTTCCCTGAGGAGGAGGAGGAGGCATGTCATTTTGCTTGTTGTCCTTTGCTTTTAAGGAACATCCTTGATAATATTAATGAAATACAATTTAATACTCTCCATTCCTTTTGTGAAATGTTATGTAGAATGTATTCTGAGATTCTCTTAAAGATTTTGTCTGATTGCTTAAGTGGTCATTGTTTGTTTGTCTTTAATGTAAGCTGTGGTAAAGTAAATGCTTTAACTTATTTATATTCTTTACAAAGTTCTAAATAGTTCTAAAGCACATTCTTATGTTATTTTGTTCCCATGGAAGTCAGTTGTTTGAAGACAGAAGTGTACAAATCAGCAGCAATTCTGAGCTTGTGTTTGGAGAAAACATGGTTGAGAGAGTTTTGGTAAAATCTGTAAATGCTGGCAGACTTTTTATTGAGATTAATGTACTTATGAGTATAATTTTCTTCAGAGATTGATTCTTTTTAGTTCCTCCTGTTCTTTTAAAGACGTGAGTAAATATGATTCCAATGACTGTCAAGGAGAAAATATCTAAATATTTGCTGTAAGAGGGGTGGGCATCCCTATCCTCCCCATCCTAGATAAGTACTCTAATTACTAATCCATACAAGTATGTATTTCTTCTCTTTTGCTCATTTTTTGACGCGAAAAAATGGTGTTTATATATTCCATGTAAAGTGGAACAGCCACAATGTCACCGAAATTGGGAATAAACTCCTTAACACCAATGTAGTATTAAGAAGCAGGCATTCTCTTTATTGCAGCGCTGGATGCACGGGGGATCACTCTGACCAGCGTGCATACCACAGCTTCTAGCTAGGCCCTATTTATTACATTGTAAGCTTTACATATTCATGCGATTTATACATATGAATTTATCCATATGAAAATTATTTCATTAACCCCTCCCAGCCGCACATGCACTTT
The DNA here is from genome assembly GCA_017639485.1 of Pluvialis apricaria. NCBI lineage: Eukaryota > Metazoa > Chordata > Aves > Charadriiformes > Charadriidae > Pluvialis > Pluvialis apricaria. Next base: position 13,670,389 of record CM030043.1, read on the forward strand.
CTTCCTTAGCGGTGGTCCTGAGAGTCCTTGATGGTTTCTTTTCTCTGCTTGAAGGGGCCGCCTTGTTATTCTTTGGGCGAGCTTTGTGCTCCGTCCTGCAGATTCCTTTCATATCAGTCTCGTAATTGTGCGCTTAACCTCCTAGACCCACTTGTACTAGCCTCCCACTCTGGTCTTGAGTTACAGTCCATGCTGTCTGAGTTCTTTGCAGTTATCTCTTTTTACACTGTTTCCATTCTGTCTGCAATTTAACCATTTTGGCATCTGCCTGAAAGCCCAATTTTGTATCATTTCCCCCCTTTGAGAGTTCTGAAACTTCCTTCAGGAGTCTCACTTCCAAATACTTTTCTCGATTGCCCTTTTAATACATCCAAGACTGATTGCAATTACTATCACTAAAATTATGAAGAGAATAATCCCTTCACATAACAAGGCTAGCCATCCTTTTAAAGACCATCCTCCAATCCCTCGAAGAATCTTGTTTAACCAATTTTGTACAGCTATGTCTCGAATAGCACGACTATCCTTTGCTATTGCTCTCATTTTCTCTAACTGTTCTTGCAAATCCCCTGTTACATTGGGTATATGTATACAGACAGCCACATCTAATCTTATTTCCATAGAGACTCCCACACCACAGAAATCCACAGCAAAGGGGAGAAGACTGGCAGGATATGACAACTCCAGTTAATCGCAATCCAGTACCCAACAAGTGCAATCTTTCTTCATCTGACACCTGTCAGTGTCAAGAAATTCAACCATGAGCTAAGCGCAAAGACAGGCTCAGTGCTGAAGAAATTATAGAAAAGAATGGAATTGGCCACTCTGGAACTGCGTCGCTGTCCTGCTCAGTGCATTTAGAATCAGTGATTAACTTGCAGGAACAAAATCTTTAGGTGGTCTTCCAGCTGGAATCAGGAAACCATCTCCTGATAGGGCTCCTAGAATTTGCCTGGATGTCACCAACAGCACTACAGGCAGACAGTAGGAGTAGTTGCCAGCTGTGCTTGGTCACACACACAGATAAGCATGTGGGTGATCAGAAAACATCCAGACAAAGCTTTCAGGTCATCTCTATTGTTATAGTTGAATTGAGTCCAAAATGGATTCACAATGCGGTTTAACGTTTGCTCAAGATAACATTGTGGATATATCTCTTCTTGTCAAACAGGATGTTCTCAAGACTACCACAATGGGTTCGTTCCCCTTGATTAACTTGATTTGATCAGCAAATCACCCCCAGTTACTTATTACAATTCCCCCCTTTCTTTTATTTACGAGTGATTTGCTGATCAAACCTGGACAATACTTCACAAGCTGCATCTAATTCAGGATCTTCCTTCGGTATAATTTTCATTTCTCGTTCTGATTGCTTTATCACCATTAGCTGCACTTTTTCCAATCTGCTTTTAACAAAGGTTACAAATTTATTAATGATACAAGGTCCAAAAGTTAGAGCCAATAGCAACGTTATGAGGGGTCCCGCTAAAGTAGAAATTCTGGAGGCGCAACCTCCCATCCTGTTGCTATAGTTTCGCAGCCCCAGTACGCGCAATAATAGTGATAAGGGTGATTGCAATAAGTTTTTCCTGGATTTGAACTAGGGCACCAATAAGTAGCTTTTAGATTCGACGTTCCCCAGCTATATTGTCGTGATGGGTCACACTCCGGGTGTGACGTACTTCCACCGTACCCTACAGCAGAGTCCAGTAATTCACAATTAGTCATGTTAAAAGAGGGTTCTCCTGCTGTAACGTTGAATTTAAGAACTTTAGAATCATTCCACCTAGAGATAGTCCAATTAAAGGGCTGATGTTCATTTTCTGAGGTTGTGGTAATTAATATTATTAGCAGTATACCAGCCTTCATTTCCCCACTATTAGTACCTCTCTGCCTTCCTCGTCTACTCTTTTGCAGAGAGCAATGGGACATCAATATCTTCTCGGCAGCAGCAGGTAGTCTTCAGGGGAATATTTGGCTGTTATACTATTAATGCCCATTTAGCCATATTCGTAAGGATTGGGAAGCGTAATGATTACCTTAAGTTTCGTTCCAGGCTTTAGTCTGTCACTTATTTCTAAAGTTTAGAGTTAATTATCTCTCCAAATGTATTTCCACCTACTTTGTTGTTGGGTCCGTTTCCAGGTGAAGCTTATAGCACACTGTCTTAAGACTCTCTGCTAGTCTGTTTCATATATTTCCCAAGGCTCAGGTATTAACAACGCCCATCCACAAAATAATTTACAAATCTTCACTTGAGCCCGTAGTTCCCCGATATGTATCAAATTATCGCGACATTTCATACAATAGGGTTGTCTTTTGAATGAAACACAGGACTATTCTCTATCGCAATTTAAACATCGGCAAACAACTCAACATAAATGTCCAGAAGTAGGGTGTTTTAGGCAGGGTATTCCACGGAGGTCTCCTATTCTGGGCGATTCAGGTATTCCTGTGTCCGTTTCACAGCAAAAGGGAAGGGGTGGTTCATTTACCGGCCTCGTTTTTCCTCATCTTTATTTGGAGGTCTCCTGGTTTAGCCATCACAGTCCATCTTTCTGGGAAGATAGGAGGTCCTTTAATCCTGTTGGCATGAGTCCATCCTTTTTCTGCCGTCCGTACTGCTGTATCTGTGGTAAGTAAAACAACAAAGGGTCCTTCCCAACGGGGTGTTAGGGAGGTTTCTTTCCATGTTTTGATTAGTACCTGGTCTCCAGGCTGGATCCGGTGTATGGAAATGTCCAGGGGAGGTCTTTGTACCACTAAACCCTTTTTTCTTAGTTCCTGTCTCCTTTTAGTAAGTTCTAAAATGTATTCTGTTAGAATTTTATCCTCGACCTTTGGGTGTTCCACTAATAATCCAAAGTCATAAGGCATTCCATACAACATTTCAAAAGGGGATATACCAGTATCTGTTCTTGGCTGAGTTCTAATGTAAAGCAAGGCCAATGGTAAACATTTAACCCAATTCATTTTTGTCTCTACCATAAGGTTGGTTAGGTGTTTCTTTATCTCCCCATTCATTCTTTCTACTTTCCCAGAACTCTGTGGGTGCCAGGGAGTATGGTATTCTCATTTTGTACCGAACAATTCAGTTGTCTCTTTAATTATTTTGGATGTAAAATGTGGACCTCGGTCTGAGTCAATTACCGTAATAGTTCCATACCTCGGAATAATTTCTTCTAAGAGAATTTCAATAACCGTCTTTGCAGTAGCTTTTACCACTGGAAAGGCTTCTACAAAGTGCGTAAGGTGATCAACCAAGACCAATAAATACTGATATCTCCCAACCTTCGGCAGCTCGGTAAAATCCACCTGTATTTTCTCAAAGGGTCTTTTAGCCAATTCACGACCCCCTTGAACCTTTTCCCTAAGTTGTCGCTTATTCACTTTGTGATAGGTTAGACATCCCTCTAAGATCCTTTTAGCTAGGCCGTATGTTCCGACACAGGCATAGTTTGTCTCAAACTGATCCACTAAAGCCTGAATTCCCCAATGTGCTTTATGATGTAATTTGTTTAGTATTCCCCGAGCTAATCCCTTTGGAAGAATTTCCCTGCCGTCTGGTAGCAGCCATTTATCACCATCTCTTTTTGCCCCAATTCGTTTTAGCTTATCCAATTCTTGGAGAGTGAAAGTCTTATCTAATTTTAGCCTTTCAGGTTTCTCTCCCAAGGTCTGAACCATTAATAATGCAGCCCTTTTTGCCTCTGCGTCGGCTAGATTGTTTCCTCTTACAGTATGGGTTAGTCCCTTCTGATGTCCTTTTACATGGACTATGGCTATCCTTAGTGGACCTCTTAATGCCTTTAAAACTTCTAGGATTAGCTTTTCATGGACTAATCCTTTTCCCTGGGTGCTAATTAAGCCTCTCTCTTCCCAAATTTTTCCAAAAGTATGTACCACCCCAAAGGCATACTTTGAATCTGTATAAATTGTTCCAATTTTATTTTCTAAGAGTTGTAATGCTCTCATCATAGCATATAATTCACACGCTTGTGCAGACCAAGCTTTACTTAATGGTCCTGATTCTTTTGTCTGAAAAGTATACCCATCCACAATAGCATATCCTGATTTCCGTTGTCCTTCAGCCACTCGTGAGGAGTCGTCCACAAATAATTTTTCTCCTTCGTCTAATTCGTCTTCTTCTAAATCCTCTCTTGTTTCAGTCTGCAAATTTATTAGTTGGGGGCAGTCATGTGTTAAATCTTCTCTAGGTTCCCCATATAAAAATTGGGCAGGATTCTGAATAGAGGTGGTTTCCATTTCTAGCCTAGGGGAGTTAATTAAAATTCCCTCATACTTTAGCAATCGACTATCTGTAAGCCATTTATCAGCTCGTTGTTTCAATACTCCTCGAACGTTATGGGGGGTGTATACTTTTAGTTCTCCTCCTAAGGTGACTTTTCTGACTTCTTCTACCAATAAGGCAGTGGCCACTATTGCTTGCAAGCAAGTGGGCCACCCGCAGCTTACAGGATCCAGTATTTTAGAATAATATCCTACAGGCTTTCTCTGCCCTGCCCATCCTTGGGTCAGAACCCCATAAGCTGTCCCATTATTCACATTGATAAAAAGTTGAAAGGGTTTACGGATATCAGGTAAACTGAGGACAGGTGCTTCTACCAGATCTCTTTTTATATTCTCCCAACGATTCTCATCTTCAGGGGACCATTTTACCAACCCATTTTTAGTTAATTTTTCATATAAGAATTTTACTTTACTGCTGTAATTTTCTATCCACTGACGACAATACCCTAATAATCCCAATAACTGCCTTATCTGTCTTTTATTAGTGGGCGCTGTTAGAGACAAAATTCCTTTTACTCTTTCGGGATCTAATTTCTTGTGTCCCTTTGTGAGCCAATGTCCCAAATATTTTACTTCTTCTTCAGTAAACTGCAATTTGGATTTAGAAACCTTTAATCCTTTGAGGCCTAGAAAGTTCAATAATTTGATGCTCTCATTTCTGACTACCTCTTGGGTTTTTCCAGCAATCAATAAATCATCCACGTATTGTATTAAAATTAGTCCCCGACTTAATTCATAAGATTCCAGTAACTGTTCCAGAGCTTGTCCAAACAAGTTCGGGGATTCTGTGAACCCCTGGGGCAAAACGGTCCACCGTAATTGTTGTTTTCTGCGTGTCTTGGGGTCCTCCCACTCGAAGGCAAAATAGTCCCTACAATTTTCTTCTAAGGGACAGGCCCAAAAAGCGTCTTTTAAATCTATAACACTATACCATTTATAATCTGGACTTAACTGATTAAGTATGGTGTGTGGGTTAGCCACTACCGGGAACCGGGTAATGGTTCGTTCATTCATAGCTCTCAGATCTTGTACTAAGCGATAGGACCCGTCCGGCTTCTTTACGGGCAATATGGGAGGGAGTATTGTGAGGAGACATACAGGGTTCCAAAAGTCCTTGGGCCAAAAGCCTCTCAATTACTGGCTGCAACCCTTCTCTCCCTCCTCTGGAGATGGGATACTGTTTTATCCTAATTGGCTGGTCTGGGTCTTTTATGGAGACCGTGATCGGTTTGATATTTAACTTTCCCACCGATCCTGGGCTATACCAGGTTTCTGGATTAATCCTGGCTTCATCTTCCGCGGTTAATAAGCATAATCTTACTTTTAGTTTCTCTTGATCTATTTCCAAATTGATTCCTAATTCCACCATCAGGTCTCGTCCCAAAAGGTTATACTCAGCTTCTGGGACTAATAAAAATGTTCCCACTCCATATTTATTTGGAGCTTCTATTGTTACACTTTTTATCAGGGGCACCTTGAAAGGTTCCCCCTTTGCACCGATTACTTGGAGTTTATCCTTTGATTCTACACATCCAGATGGTAACTTTTGGACGGTTGATCTTTCGGCCCCCGAGTCCATGAGGAACTCGAACACTTCATGCTGAGGACCCAATTTCAATTTTATCAAGGGCTCGGTAACCTTAGGGGTCCCCAGCAAATAGAGCCCCTGACCCCCCCTAATCTTCCTTAAAAATCTCCTCATCCTGCATCCTTTTCCGACAATTTCTCTGCAAATGTCCCTTCTTGCGACAATAAAAACATTCTATTCCTTGCGAACCAAATCTTCTTCTCATGTCTACTGGGCCCCTCTGGGGACTGTCTCTTCTCCTACACGGATTTTGCCCTTCTCTTACAGCTGCCATCAGGATTCTGGCTTGTTTCTTCTGATTTTCTTCTTCCCTTCTCACATACACCTTCTGAGCTTCTCGTAATAATTCATCTAACCACTTTTCTTGCCAATCTTCTATTATTTTTTTTTAACTTTTTTCTTATGTCTGTCCAAGATTTAGCTACAAATTGAGTTTTCAGCAGAGCTTGACCCACTTGACTATCGGGGTCCAACCCAGAATATAGCTGTAAACTCTTTCTCAGTCTTTCTAGCCATTCGATGGGGGTTTCATCTCTTTTCTGTTGTTCGTTAAAGGCCTTATTACTATCTTGTCCTCTGGGTACAGAATCTCTAATCCCTTGAATTATCATATCCCGGAGATCTACCATATTATTTCTACGTACGGGGTCTTGATTGTTACAATTGGGCCTTTGCAGGGGCCATTTTTCATCTCCGGTGGGACCTTGCTGATGTCTCTGGTCCCAATGTCTCATACCTGCCGTTCTGATCATTCCTCGTTCTTCGTTTGTAAACAAGATCTTTAAAATAGACTCCATTTCGTCCCAAGTATAAATGTTAGGCCCGAGGAATTGATCAAAATTTTCTGCTACTCCTAATGGGTCCTCTAACAAGTGTCCTATTTCTTTCTTAAATTCTCTCACATCCCCGGAGCTGAGAGGTACAGATACAAATCCAACTCCGGGTTGTGGTCCCCCCCATAGCAGTCTCCCTTAATGGATACAATAAATTTTCCTCCCTTTTTTTTTTTTTTTTTTTCTAGTTTGACTTCTAGTTATTCTCCGATTAGAAGGAGGACCCCCTTCCTCCGGTTCTGGGGGGGCTATTAGAGGGAGATCCTGCTCAGGATCTTGTGGTGGCGAAGGAGGTGGAACATAGGGTGGGGGAGACGCTGGAGGTTCGTCTACATTCCACCTTTTCTTCCTATCATTTTTCTTTTCTTTTAATGAAAACAAATTAGCGGTCTGAGCAGTGCCCAGGATCCATAAAAAGGCATATTCACTCTCCTCCTTGTTAAATGGTCGTTTGTTGTTCACATATATGTTTAATTGTTGGCATATCCAATTCTCAAAAGATCCAAAAGTTGGCCAATATAAACCTTTTCTTATCTGTTTTTCTCCCCATACTTCCATACAATAATGGACCATTTTCTCCTTGGACTTCCCCTTTCGAGAAGGGGAGCTTCCCCAATATTGGATCATTAGGCCTAACGGGCTATCTTGGGGTATATCGGGGAGCCCACCCCCACCCCGTATCTCCTTCATGGAACCAGAAGCCTTACTCTTCTTCTGTCCCATCTTCCGAGAGTGCCTTCTTTCACTCAGATTTCACTCGTTTTCCCTCCGTTCGTGGCCCATGTCTTCGCGGACAATGGGAACCGCACTACTAGGAGGTCCACACTCACTTCGCCCGGTGGACTACTAAGTCCAGTGGACGTCTCATTCACTCGCACCCCGGGTACCCAGCCCCCGACCGAACGGAACCGCAATATACTTACTCACTCCCAAGTCTTCGTCCGGCTCTTCGTGCACAAAAATTACGGGGAACTGCAGTATCTCCTTTTTCTTTCCTTTTGCTTTCCTATCTCAGTTCGGAAAATCCAGGTGAGCTAAGTAGGAATCTCCTCCGGGACCATCCGAAGATGGGGCGCCCTCCCAGAGTTGAATTCCGAGTCGGCTGTCTGGATCCGAGTCACGGCACCAAATTTGTTATAGTTGAATTGAAACCAATCGAGTCCAAAATGGATTCACTAAATATTTATTAAGGTAGGAAAGCAAAAGCAGCGCTGGGCAGCCGGAGAGTCGCAGCTCCTCCAAGGCTCGCAAATTCAAGCGAGCTGAGCAGCTCCTTTTATCTTCAGGGAGGTCGATTTCGACATCTTCGGTACGCCCCTCTGCTTCTTCCGTTATCGTGATTTCATCAGATCTGTACTCGCTTGAGGCAGTTTCGATACAATCTATTCTTTACAGGCTTGATTGGTACACACGTTAACAATGCGGTTTAACGTTTGCTCAAGATAACATTGTGGATATATCTCTTCTTGTCAAACGGGATGTTCTCACGACTACCACAATGGGTTCGTTCCCCTTGATTAACTTGATTTGATCAGCAAATCACCCCCAGTTACTTATTACATCTATGAAGCTTGTTAGTACTGGTTTACCAGGGTACAGGGTGTTAAGTCCTATTAAAAGCCTCACACACTTTAACCCCTTGTTTCTAATTCCCAGCTACAATGCTCGCGCACTCCCATACACCTCTTGGCTCCTTAAGAGTCCACGGTGTTGCACTGGGAACTTGAACAGTGCTGCTATGGGGAGGGAAAGAGTATGCAAGGCTACGGCCAGTTATAGCACTGCCCATTGATGGGTCTGTTGTCAGCTTCATATAACCCATTTAGAGCAGAAAGAAGAAAGTAGAAAGGAGAAAAGAAAGTATTTGCCACCCACAGACAATATCTGCCACTGAGTGCCACAGGTCTAATTTGTCAGGATTTTCAATTGCATGTTTGAAGCACAAATTGACCTTGCTTTACTACCAGAAAGAACAAGAAATTCACAGCAAATAACCTCTGCACTCAAAAAAAAAAAAAAAAAAAAAAAAAAAAAGTCAGCCGTGTTACTAAAATCAGGGCTCCCATTTATGCCTCCTCTAGAAATATCTGCTATGAATGAAACACTGTTGCCAACAATCACCTGACAAACAGACTGCTGCTACAGCATATGTTTCCAGGCTGCTATTTTCACAGACTATTACTTCCACACACAACAGAAACTGCAGACTCCATCTTGCAATTTTACTTACCTCATTTATTTGGCTAGTTTGTCAACATGCTATCTTTCAACATTTATCTCAGAACAATGACAGCATAATGAATCTCTGTATGATAATTTGCAGGCTTTTGAGACACCATCACAGTGGCAAGCCTACAGCTAACATTTCATTGGCATTACTAGCAGGGAGATGTACAGGTAGTTTCATTGCTGTGGAACTGTGTTCTGTAACTTACATTTGTCTTAGGTGTGTTATTTCATCAACAGCTTCAGAAAGCAGAAGAGGATGCTCATCAAACAAGCTGCCAGTATCCTGATGACCACCTGAACAATTTCCATGGATACGTCTATTCT